>JASVER010000068.1:1653924-1995711 GCA_030449065.1 Oceanodroma leucorhoa
TTTTTTTAAATATTGTGGTGACTGTACAGCAGGTTTAGGGGCAGGAAAGGTGACTTGTGTCACTGCTGTTTCCCAGATTGATCATAGAATATCTCCAGTTGGAAGGGACCCATAAGGATCATCAAGTCCAAATCCCTGCTCGTCACAGGCCTACCTAAAACTAAATCATATGATGCTCCTTGAACTCTGGCAGGCTTGGTGCTGTGACCACTTCCCTGGGGAGCCTGTTCCTGTGACCCACCACACTCTCAGCRAAGAACCCTTTCCTAATGTCCAATCTGAACTTCCCCTGATGCAGCTTCATTCCATTTCCTGGTGTCCTATCACTGGTCACCAGGAAGAGATCAGCATTTCCTGTTTTGCTGCCCCCCTTGAGGAAGTTGTAGACTGTGATGAGGTCACCCCTCAGCCTTCTCTTCTCCACACCGAGCAAACAAAGCTCATCTGCTCCTCCTAAGTCTTGCCCTCAAGACCATCTTGGTCACCCTCCTCTGGACATACTCTAATAATTTGATGTCCTTCTTATATTAAGGCACCCAAAACTGCACACAGTACTCAAGGTGGGGCTGCACCAGTGCAGTGTAGAGTGGGACAATCGCCTTCGTTGACTGGCCAGCTATGCTGTGCTTGATGCACCCCAGGACACGGTTAGCCCTTTTGGCTGCCAGGGCACACTGTTGACTCATATTCAACTTGCCATCAACCCAAACCCCCAGATCTCTTTCCGCAGGGCTGCTCACCAGCCTTTCATTCCCCAATTTGTACACATAACCAGSATTACCCCATCTCAGGTGGGGAATCCGGCACTTGCTCTTGTTAAATTTCATAAGGTTGGTGACTGCCCAGCTCTCTAGTCTATCCAGATCTCTCTGTAAGGCCTCTCTACCCTCGAGGGAATCCACAGCTCCTCCTACTTTAGTATAATTGACAAGCTTACTTAATGTATATTTGATTCCTGCATCCAGATCACATATAAAAACATTAAAGATCACTGGCCCTAAAATTGAGCCCTGGGGAACCCCACTGGTGACTGGCCACCAGCCTGATGTAACCCCATTTACTATAACTCTTTGAGCCCGACCCATCAGCCAATTGTTCACACAATGTATTATAGACTTGTCTAGCTGTATGCCGGACATTTCAACCAGAAGGATACTGTCAGAGACAGTATCGAAAGCTTTGCTAAAATACAAAAAACCCATGTCTGCTGGCTTCCCTTGGTCAACTAGATGGGTGACCCTGTTATAAAAGGAAATTAAGTTAGTTAAGCAGGATCTTCCCTTCATGAACCCGTGATGAAGAGACAGTGAGCTTTGCAGAACAGGGATCCAGCCACTAGAGGGAACCCTCAGAGAGCAGCAAAATCTCAGGAAGCAGAAACAAAAATGGGGACTCTCCCTTCCCTAGTTTTGCCTCCTCTCAGAACCCACTTTTCTTCCACAGCTCCTATGGGATACAGGACCTCCATACCCCATCCATCTCTTTCTATAGTCACCAGTTCTATTAGACAAAAAGCAACACCACCACTACTTGGTGCCTACTCCTCTGCAGGCACTAAAGAGAAGTCAGGAAGAGAACAGCAGAAGGCAAACAGCTAAAGTTAGGCCTTGTTCCTAAGGAAGAACTGGGACAAGAGAGCTCAGTGAATGCTGGCAAGAGGAGTTGCTCTTAACATAGCTGATCTCTGGTCTCCTTAGAAGCAAAAAGGTGCCAAAACTGTAGCAACCAAAGTCTCTACCCATAATGCAGTCTAATCTGCTTTACCCTAGACCCTACCCTACTCCCAGTGTTTCAAGCATCTTAATAGTGTTCACATGCCACAGGATTTAATATGACAGTAAGTGGAAGCTTTAAGTGGGCTTAGGAAAGAGGTCTCAGGTAGGTGGAAACAAGCCCACAGAACAGTAGCTTCTAACAGATTGTGTGGCAAAGGAGGACTCCATAAGTGTAACATGGCACAGTGGCTATTTCAGGATCCCCATTGCCCTGGGACAAGCAATGCTGTTGCTTTTCTATAGGAAGGCTGATTTGTTTGGTCATTCATTTTATGTGCTCACTAGATTAAGTCCTTGATTTTAAGTCTGAGTCAGACTTTCAGTGCTTTGGCTTTAGCATCCATTATCCTAGTTGGAAAGAGGCAAGATCACTGCCTAAAAAGGAACCTTGCAAGCTAATGCTATTAGCCAGACAGACCTACCGAGGTCTGCATATGTKACACAGTACCAAAGATTCTCTATTCCTGTAATAGCAGGAAAGAAATACAAAAAGCTTTATTACAAAGTGGTTTATTGTGATCAAAGTTCAGCTGTCAACACATACAAGCCTGCATCATGGCTTTCTTTGGATCTGTTCTGTGAATGCAAGCCTTACTTCCAGGCCTATCTGCTTTGACCATTTCTGCAGACATTTAATAAACTGCTTGCTTTATAAACTAAATTTCATCCATTTCGGGCATTTGAGGAAACTGCATATAATCCTATAACTTATCTCTGTATTTACCTATATAATGCAGAAATGAGAATAGTTATTTCTGTTAGTAATATTCAGAAAATGCAAAAGCATTTACAGAGAATTTAAGCAATGAAGGGCTTCTTCCATGAAATGGGAAAGTACTCAACAGTTCTGAGCCCCAGCAACTATAAAACTTCAGTYTWAAAAAAAAAAAAAAAAAAAAAAAAAACCAAAACAAAACACAAACAACCCAATAAGCACAAATTCCAAGAACCAGACAAGAAGATTGTAACCTCCCAACTCTTCCTATCATTACACAGGTAGAATGAGGAACAGCCTTTCTTTGCCCCCCTAAAATTCTTACCTGTGAACAAGGGTCATAAATTTCCAAGTGTGTCTGCCTCCCATCCAGGCATAAGTGTTTAGTGTAGATGCATTCTAAAAGACACATGGYGTTCAAAGAAAACCAGCATTAGAGTGACTGGAGATAGTGGTCAAAAGAAAAGGTGGCAAAGGTGAGATTCGCTAATACTGAGGGGACATTTAGTTTCTTGGGTATTGTTTGGTTTTGGGAGTTTTTGTATTTGTTTGTTTTGGGTTTTGGTTTATTTTTTTGATACACACCAGAAACAAACCTATTTCATTTTGCAACACCTGAGCTGCCCAACGTCTTAGGCTAGCCAACACCACTTCACTGTGGTGTTCCCATGGAAGTGTTGGTACAACAAATACTTTTAGACCCTAGTTTTCCTCTTCCAAAATGGAGGCAAAGGGGATGCACAATGCTCAGAATCAGCTAAATGCTGATGACTACTCAGCTTGCTACCAAGGTTCAGGATTATTAAAGTAGTAAGCCAACCTATGTGTAAGTTCTGATTCTGCACAAAAGTCATGATTTGGTAATAATGTTTATTTACTATGAAATCTGGTGCCTTAAGAGTTCTCATGCTAGGTAGCATTAGATCAATAGTATTTACAGGATCATGTCCCTAGACTAGATCTTAAGATATTTGCATAGTGTCAGTTCTCTGATTTAGGACTCTCCACCAGCACTAGCAACCCTGGCAACTCTAGTGCAGACAGACCATCACTATTATTTTAAGCAGTGGGTTGTTCTAAGCAAGGGTAACCAACTTGTGTTCATGGCACTGAACCAACAAGCTGTCTACAGTATAATTCCTCAGAGTGACTGAGCTACAAAGACAAGAACTGGTGTTGGCACTACTGAAAATACACTTCAAACTGTGTGTAATGAGGGTATAGATAAGGGCTGTGGTCTTTGGAACAGAGCATCTTCAGTTCAGCACCATGTTCATCCTAAGCATTCTTCGTACATGTCTTAAAAGTTCATCTGATGATGAACTATCAGTCTCAAGCATCCCAGGGCATCAAATCTGCAGCCCCTTGGTGGTTTCCATAATTAAACAAAATTTTAATTAACACTTTGACTCCACTAAAAGTGTTCTAGGATGATCTTGTATTTCATCACKCCTATTCCAATTTTTCTCCTCCTTCCTCCTGTCTAGCAATACAGCTAAACTTACCTTCCAACAAACATTTGTTTAAGAACGAAAATGTTTTGGGAGTTTGACATGCCTTTTCTGATACTTACAATATCAGAGGGTCAGAACAAGGAAAACTGTTTTTAGTTGTAGGTAGCTTAGAACACAGATGGAGCACAGAGAGCACTACATAACTACACAACTTACATGTGACAGCTTAGACTTCGGTAAGCCATCTGGAACACTAACTGCCTTTTCAGTCTGTGTTTGTACAGTAACAACATTGGTAGAGCATTTATGTACAACTATAACTCTACTTTCAGAATAAGTTTACCTGGATACATTCAATGCAATTCAGCTTAGTACTGCTATTTTTTTTTTATTTATGGATCATGGAACACTACTCCGATTTTTGTAAAAAGAGGCTTTTTGAAAAAGTCTTTCACTTTAGCAGGGAAAGTAAAGTAGATAGCAATCTCCTTCCCTTGTTAAGTTTTGCGACTTCTTGTGCCGCATCATCTGGAGTGGCACGCTTCCAAATGTGTTTGCGTATCAGTTAAATAGTGCTTCTACCTGGGGCGAAAGTTCAAATCCTGCTTTGCCATCTTCCAAGATCTTAGAAGTGTCTTAAGGATCAGCATATTTGTTCTGGCATGAATGAGAAATTCTATCCTCAGCATGGTGAGGCTTTCCACAAAGCTATCAAATCAGTGTATTCCTGCAAAAGCAGGGGGCTTTGCATTATGCTTTGATTAATCAGTAGTGCCTGATAAACAACCTATTTCACCTCTCCTGTAGAGCTGAGATGGAGATATTCAACAGAACAGGTGTTGCTGTTTTTTTTTTTTTTTCCAGTCTATTTCTTTACTCTCTTCTTTATCTCCTCTCTGATTGAGCTTACTATAATCTAGCCACGCTTCGCACATGCGGCCCGGTTATCTCTCCCTCCTAAGTCCCTTCACAGTTGCTTTGCGACGAGCACTTTGCCAGCCCCTGTGCCYGGGTGCACGACTGGAGTTTTAAGCGATCTCTCCACAGATACCTGGCTTGCCTTTCCCCGTCTTCAAAGCTTATACTTTATCAGGAACTCTCTCTGATAAGCAAGCGAAAACTTAAGTCTTTCCGAAAAGTTCTGTGAAACTGCGTTTCTACACAATTTCTTGTTCAAGTGTGTGACACGTCGCATCTAGTGTTCTCCGGGGAACCCGCACCGCACAGCCCCGAGTGGAGGCCCCACGCCGCCACGGCGGGCCCGCTCCCGCCGCCCCCTCCCCGAGCCCGGCGGCGGCCCGCGGCGCTCACCGGCGTTGGACGCGTACTCCCCGATGAACCGCCTGGTCAGGAACCGCACCGCCAGCGCTGCGGGAGGGAAGCAGACACCAGGTTTAGCGGGGTCCCGCCGCCCCCCCCCCCGGCCAAACCTGAGGTAAAGTCGGGCTGGGGGATTACCGGCGCCGCACCCCTTCCCGCCTTACCCGACTTGCCGGCTCCGCTCCCGCCCAGCACGGCCAGCTTCACCTCGGTCATACCGCCGCCAGGCCGCCTTACGCCCCGCCGCCTCCATTTCTTTATAGCCGCCGGGGCCGGGCGCGGCCCCTCCGGCGACACCGCCCAGCAGCCCGCCTCCTCCCTGCTCCCCCGCGCCGTCCCYCGGCGGGGAGGGGTACCTCCCGGCCTCGCCGGTGGGGCGGGGAAAGCCGCCGGGGGCCCGTAGTTTTCATCTTCTTTGACAGGCGCCCTCCCTCCTCGCCCCCTCCGTCCCCGCCCTCCTTGTCCTCGTCCCCTCCGTCCCCCCGCCTCGTCCCCCACCGCGCAAACTTTCCTCGGGCGGCCTTCCCGCCCCCCGGCCCGGCCCGGCCCGGCCCGGCGCCTTCGCGCCCCGGGGAGGCGGGGTGGAGCGTCCCTGACAGGCGCCCTCCCTCCTCGCCCCCTCCGTCCCCGCCCTCCTTGTCCTCGTCCCCTCCGTCCCCCCGCCTCGTCCCCCACCGCGCAAACTTTCCTCGGGCGGCCTTCCCGCCCCCCGGCCCGGCCCGGCCCGGCCCTGCGCCTTCGCGCCCCGGGGAGGCGGGGTGGAGCGTCCCTTGCCACCTCCTCCACCCCTCGCTCCCAGCCCCCGGCCCTGCCGTGAGCAAAGCGGTTAGAAACTAAGGGGAAAAGGGAAAAAAAAAAAAAAAAAAAAAAAAGGAGAGAAGGAAAAGACACTCTCCAGCTGGGGGGGTGTTTATTTTTGCTGTAAGTTTATTTGCAGGCTGTCATCCTTTTATACCAGGAATGTGAAAGTGAAGAAACTGAAGTGGTTCTTTTTTTATTTTAAATGCTTCTGAGGTAACTTGCTAAAAATAAGTGTTTTGTGCTTCTCTGGTGTTCTCCRCCCCAGGTTTCAAAACTCTCATCACTCACTAAACCTCTGGTCTTGCAAAAACTTAGGTGGGCGTGCCTTTTTATGTGTGTGAACGTTTTTATTGAATTTAAATTTAAAGTTATGTGGTGGACAGTGCTTAGCTGAGGCTTACAACACTCCTCTGAAGCAGGAAAATACGACAGATGTGGAAGATGAGGCACAAAGGGCTAAACCTGCAGAAGAAAAAAAAAATGCATCTGCTGTATGTCTGATTTCGTTATGAGGCTCCTCAAGTGCTGTCTAATGGCTATTTAGCTCTGAAAGTGCATAAAATACTTGGGTGCATAGGTTTAGTTAGTCCACTGGTAAACAGGAGACTGCTCTAGCATTCAGGTTACACTTGTATACTTATTCTGTTTATGTTTATTTTATTTGGTTTATATAACTTGAATATATTTGTTTATTCTGATATTTTTACTTTCTTCTGGTGAAACTATTGTGCATTGTATAAATGCTTCAATAAAGCACTGCTTCAGTATACTTGCTAGTGGGTATTACAGATAGATTTACATGAGCTCAAAAAAAGAGGCAGACAAGGTATTTGAACATATGTTTGTTACAGCTGAAGGAAATGCKTAGTGGAGGAAAATATATTTAAGAATAAACATGTAGACACAACTTGGCTCCGAAGTCCCTGACTTACAAATTGCTAATGGCTGGAGTGTGTTCATGCCCCCATCTTGCTGTATGGGGTTTTTTTGGTAGTTTTCTGCTATTGGTCACTCACAAGACAAAAGTTGCTGTCTAAAAAGAACTTTAGTCTGACCCTTTATGGATCTTTTAACATTAGTTTTTAAAATAGTGGGATGCCGAGATCACTGGAGTCAATATTGGTATAACTGACACAACTTGGTATTTTACTATTTCATATACATTGAAACCACTGCAACAGSAGAGTCTGAAACTGCTTATCCATGTGCACCCATTATCAAGGTTGTGACTTTTGCAGGCGATGTAAATACATGGTTCTGATGTTTCCCTGGCTTTCTCACAGCTTGGGAATGTACTTTAGTTTCTGTTGAAGAATGTGCAGATTGTCACTATGCCATGGAAAGACTGATTAATGCAGTTTTAACCCCTACAAATGGTCCATGGTACAGGAGAACAGAGGTTAACTCCTAAGAAAGAGTGTGCTTGAGATGCACTCCTCAGGTTGGCTCTTTCTCCTCCCTGRTCTTTTTTTACTCTTTGCTCATTCATGACAATGTTGGCTTATTATAGTCCTGTYACTCATTCCTGCCCCTGTGGCATGATGAGCCGGCACTGCTCTGTGTGCAGGTGTGTTGTGAAATTGAACAGGGAAACGATCACATTGTTTCAGCTCAATAAATTCTGTGATGTAGCCATAGTGGAGATTTCCCAGTAACCGAGGGAAGACTCAAACACTCTTGCAGCCAAGAGAGTGCRAGCGAAATCAGAACGTGAGAGACTTCACTGTACAGGAAGCTTAGGCATCAATATTAAGGATGTGGCAGCTTGTTCAAAATCAAATGCTGCAGTACTGAATGTTGTACTTGGGATGCAAATTGTCCAAACTCTTATTTTATACTCTTGGCAAAGTTAAAAAACAGAATCCAGCTCTCCTGTTCCCACTACTGGGACTTAACTACATGAACACTTCTCTCACCTAGACAACAGATGTGATAACCAAATTAGGGTGTTTCCCATGTTAAAGAATATACTGCGTGGAACTTTTATTTCTTTTAGTAATACAAAGTTTCTTAAGAAGACTGAGACAGTTTGTTGTGTATATTCTGTATGCATATTCCTTAAAGCATTAGAGAAATTAAGTTTTAATTGAAGATTAAACAATGTGGATGTTTCTTTTCTGAAAGACTGTSTTTCTCCATCACTCCATCCAGAACTATATGGAATTGAGAAAATTTATAATGCAAGGAATTCCTGAATATCCATTCTAAATAGTTAATTTTAATCTTATTCATAAACTTTTCTACCCATTTTCTGTTATTACTGCTGCATTTGCATTTTACAAGTGTATATACAGAGATTTTTAATTCCTTCACACATGGAGGGCAAATCTTAAATTTCTTTTACATGAACACCCACACAAAACTCAACTGCAAGAGTTGCTCACCCATCTAAACAATGCCATTTTTGACATTTCAAGTTGCAATGAACACTTTTATTGATCAGCTTATTGAAACACTTTGAATAACAGTACGCTTGAAGGAAAGTATTGTCTATTAGAAGAAATGTTGCAAAGTAAACATACATTCTTTATAAATTATTTGCCTAGATTTGGCCTTTTATATAAAAGCYTGTGGTTCTGGTTGAACAGTGTAGCAGATGCAGTAGTAATGCCTCTTTAAATTGCCTCAGCCGCTTGCTTTCTTTCTGTGTGACTGTCCTTACCTGCAACTTGTACAATTGTCTGTTTCAGTTCCTTCCAGTACTAAATCCRTGCTGGCCATCCCTCTGTACTGGAATGGTCTTGATTTCATTACCCACAGGTGTAAATGTCTGTACAAAGGTAGAGGTGCATAGAAAACAGTTCACCTCTCTAGTGAGCAGAAGCTTATGTGTTAGTTTCAGGTCTGGTGGTCAAAAATGAGTCAACTCTGTGCTGCTCRAGTTAGAAGCGAGTAAACTTTCTTTACGTGTGTAAAGCTTTGCTATGAAAATAGTAGGCTTCTGACAGTTATAATGGAAATAAATTATTAACCAGATAAATGACTTTTGCAGTGAACATGATGGAGGATTGATTTTGAACTGTTTAAGCTAAAAGTTTTCACAAGTCTGCAGATCACTGGTCAGGTGAGGTCACTTTGCATTTCATTCCCAGTTCTATAGATTAGGACTTCTGTGTCTTGATGCCAGACCTCTGGGAGCCAAAACTGCTTGTGGAGAAAATTAACATCAGAAAAACTTTTGCTTTCCTTTTTAGCTTTTTTCATGCAGCTTAGCTGMTGGAAAGAAGGTGAAATTGGGAGTATATGACGATCTGTACAACCATAATGCTTTGAAACAAAAARCACAGTTAGAAACCACTGGCTGAAGCAGGTGCCAGCTGTTTGTTCTGTATGGCACAGGATTTCTAAAGCTTGCTGAAGTTTGCATTCCTGCAGAATTAGTCCCCTTTTGGCTTATGGAGTGATTTTTTCCAGAGAAGATCTGTCTTTTAAAGCCCACTTTCCACCAGAACTTCAGGTACAGCACTGTAAATTTTACATCTGCTACTCTAACTGCTCCCATAGCACATGAACTGGCCAACGAGAGGTCTAAAACCACAACAAAACTACCAAAACTAGAAGAACAGGATTTTCAGCTAAATGTGATGTTTTCATCATCTGTAGACTTGGATACATTCCTCAGTGAGATATTCAAAGGTATTTATTCATGACAGAAAGAAGACATGATACAGCATAATCCCAGTTGCTTTGTGTTCTCTTTGCATTGTGTAGTGGAAAAGATGAAAACTGCCGTTTTCCCCTTGAAAATGGAGGCAAGTTGTTGTATTCAGTGATTGAAATTTGATCTTGYTGGCCATGAGAAAGTGGAGTTTTTAGCAGAAATTACAAATTTGATCTATGATAAAGTACCATTAGTACTCAAGAAAAGTCACATTGGATGTGATAAACAAAACTTCGTAGCTTCTCACACATAYCTCTCAGACTCTGAAAGTGCATATCCGCCGTGGTATCATGAAAGATTTTGCAGTCTCATGATATGCCTCCTAGCTGATAACCCTTGGAAGTAAGGACAGTATGACAGGGTTAGTTCTGTTACGGCTGCCATTACCTTACACCCAGCCACGGCAGTGCACGCAGGTGGTCAAACACTTATAGGACTCTGCTCCCAAACAAAGTTTGGTCATCACATAGTCTAGTGAGAAATAGCTTATGGTCAGTGTTGTGGGAATGAAATCTGAGGCATCTAGACCTAAACGTTTATAGCATTCGTCATCTATTGTTGATATAAATACACGTCTTTTCTTCATAGCGTGAAAAATATGCTTAGAATCTTTCAAAAACTGGGTTGTGTGATTCTTGGGTAAACAGTGTACTTTGGGTTGTGGAAGTCCCACACCAACATTACGTTACTGCAAGATAAACTGTCAAGTAGATTTTCAGTTTCTTACTTTAAGTAATTAAGTACATAAACCATCTATTCGTTTAACATCTGTTCTACACAAACTTTCGGACACAGGTGGTCTTTTGAATGTACAACTATGAAGGAACTAGCGTATGATAAAGGCCTCTACATTTCACTGTAATGCAAATATTAAAGCATAAAAATAGTCTCATGATATGGCTTGGACTGCCATATGGAAGCTTTAAAAAAATCTTTCTTGAATAATTAAGGTGTTACTGACAAGAGGGAAGGGATTTTGAATGGTATATATCTTCCTTATATGTAATTGTTGTAAGTTCTAATTTTAGAGAGAATTGTGCTCTGCTTGAGTCTCATATAAGAGACTTTTCCCAGAAAACAGAAACCTTTTTCTGTGTAGTTAAACATTTAACTTAATTCAAATTCAGCAAAATCTGAGTTCCAATGCTAAATGCTTGCAGAGGGTGCTTATACTCAAATCCCAATATAAAGAATTACACTTTTTAATTTTTAGTGCTTAGGGGAATGTTGTCTCAAATTACACAGATATATTTGTAAAAAAAATACAAAACACATCTTTAACTATAGTCTGTACTAGAATTTAATTTCTGTAATTTACATTAACAAATTAAACACAGTATACAGAAGAGGTTATTAATAAACTCAGAAGAAGTAAAAAAAAAATAAAAATCTGTTTCTGTAATGGAATTGGCCAGAAAGCAATTTTGCTTGTTGAAATAATTCAAAGTGTAGAAGATTTTTTCCCCCTTTTGGCATTGGAATAAAAAAAAGTTACTTTCCAGATATGCTTTGCGAGAGTTTTAAAATAACACAGAGAGTATCATCCTAGGGTAATTAAATAATCTTGTCATTGAGAAGTATTTGTTTAAGATTTAAAAAACCCAAGCTCAAGTCCCTGTCCTGAACCAGAACAAGGATTTAAAATTCTCTCTCTCCTACATCCCAGGTGACTGCAATGCTCTTAGGGGATGAAAACAGTTTTTATTATCTGTCATTGATCTATTTATACAAGAAGTTTAAAAAAAAAGAAAAGCTATGGTAAAAAATATTGTAAGGAGCCCTAACATTCTGGGCAAGAATAACCTTTGCCACCAGGTTATTGGGTGCATTGATTTTTTTTTTCCTCACCTAAATTTCCATCTCTGATTTGAGAATAATTTTGACCAAGGAAAATTGTTCTTTTTAAACCATTTCTGGTTCTTAATGCTCTGATTGAGATCCTAAAATAGTTGCCTTTGATTGTGCTTACAGACTAAAGTAAAGAGAAGCATTCAAGTTCTGTTGTTTGTACGCAGAAACTGTGAAGCAATATTCAACATTGGAAGTATTTCCTTCAAATTCTCATTCACAGTCAAAATTACAGAAAATCTGTCTTGGTTTTCCTAATGAGTCTGAACTTACGAGTTAGAAGGCTTATTAAAAAAACCTCAGGGTGATCACTATTGATTTTCAAAGGGCAATTCCACTAACAGACTTTGTAAGTGTTCTGGCTAGAATAACATACAAGATTAGCATCATGTACCTTCATGATTTCTGTTCTGCCTGTTTGGAAGTTCACATGTAAAAAAAAGTAACAGAAGTTAGTGAACTGTCAAAAAAATCACACTCGGATAAATACGTAGTGAAAAATTACTTATCCCATTTCCAACAACTGGAGAAAAAAAAATCATGAACTTGCATCCTAGGAGCAGTTAAGAATTGACTACTTTCAGGAAAGAAAGGAAAAAAGATAGTCACTACTTTTTTTAATTAATGTCTTTTTTTTAATTCCTTAGGAAAAAAAATACATTTTTTTTGTCATGTTAAGAGGATTTAGCATATTAGAAAAGCAATCCAACCTGTATTTATATTGCTTTTCCCACAATCTAGAAATAAGTGTCCCATACACAAAAATTGCAGAAGCTGCAACTGATCTATTTTCCCCAAAATATATGAAAGAAATAGGGCCCTAGAAACAGATGATATGAGCACAGCATTAGATTACAAGTTTTCACGGACAATGAAGTTGGAAAAACAGACCATAATGAAATTTGATATTGGTTGGAGAGCCAGTCAGTATTAAAGCTTAGGGCTGGAAATGACACCTAACCTATTTCTGCTGTGATGGCAAATGCTTTTCAGTGGTCATTGATGTTTGCTCAGCCTACATCGTGATGAAAGTCCTACTGAGAGTTCTCAAATAAGTTACAGGGAGATAAACTAACGTTTGAATCTGCAGCATTTTAATCGTTCTTCAATAAAATGCTGACACATATATTCTTATCTCAAGTAAACATATGAGATATGTTGATCTGTAATGGAAGTAAGGTCTTTCTGCATGGTACTTATGATGTTAGTGTTAAGCTATAATGTCTTACCCTCTGCTAGGGGCCCTTCAAGTGTAATGTCAGCTCTGCCAATAATCACGAGAGGCTTAAGGTTGCTTCCATCGTTTTAGTGATGAAGGAAGACTCCAGCTGAGCATGTTCATTGTCATCTGCACTTCTCCCAACTCTCAAAATCACATCTCCTGCATTTTTTGATTGTAGATATGTTCTGCAAAATCTGTGTGTTTGAACAGTACATATGAGGCAGAGGATGGATTTTTTTTCCCCAGTGAGGCTTATCTCTATAAATCCATGATTTGAATCATTATGSGATGTGAGAAGGAGGAACACAGTTTCTTTTTAAAATTTTTATGTTTTCTTATTATGTATTTAATATATTTTTTAATGTTTGCCTGTGTTATATGTGTTATAATGTTTGTCTATGAGTTATATGGCACCTCATATTAGTATCTTTTAGATGAGGTTTTATTAGATCACAACATAAATAAGCAAGTATTAAACCCCTAGCTTCTGCTAGATTAGCACTGTGAAGTTCAGTGTGCTTTCAAGCTGAAGTTGTGTTATGTCCAACACATAGAGGAATAAAGTAGAAAAATAAAATAGTCAACATTTATTCATAACTTCTTGTTCTATAGGAGATGCTCAGTCTCCAAATACAATGTGCTGAATGTATCAGAATCTAAACATTGCAGGAACATTGCTGTGGTTTGGGTTCAGGAAAACGCTCAAGAGAAGATTCAATGTTCATCTTAAGATGATAGAAAATAGTTTGCATCCAACTCTCCCCCTGTTCCTTCCTGTGGATTCTTGTGACTTCCGTAGCATTAAATCTTATCGTCTTGTGGCCCTTTGACTGAATGGATCAGCTTGGTGATCTGATCTAAAAATAGGTTTCAAAAAATGTTATTGCATTTGGTTTTATCTTGGATCAATTAATTGACCTGACCCAACACTGGATCACAAACAGTGGTATGAAGAAGGATGTGGGAGTATGTAGCTATGAGCAGGAGTGAGAGCACGCCTGCTACTTTCAGAAGCAACCTGCAGTTGAAACAGCTTAAGCAGCACTGAACAAATATTAGCTAAACAAGTCCATGGGACCAGATGGTCTGCACCCCAGGATGCTGAAAGAGCTCTCTATCTTCTTTGAAAGATCATGGAGATTGGGAAGTCTTTGATGACTGGAAAAAGGTAAATCTTGCACCCATCTTCAAGAAAAACACAGAAAGGACAATCCAAGGAACTGTAGGTCAGTCAACCTCACTTTGGTTCTTGGGAAAATCTTGGAGAGAGTCCACTTGGAAGTTGTTTCTGTGCGCATGAAAGAGAGGAAGGCGATTGGGAACAGTCAGCATGGATATCAAAGGTACCATGATTTACCAAAGGTAATTCACATCTGACCAGCCTGACTGCCTTCTATTATAAAATGCCTAAACATGTAAATAAGGGGAGAGCAGTTGATGTCATTACCTCAACTCCAGCAAGGTCTCCAATGCTGTCTCCCACAGCATTCTTCCATCTGTGCTGGGACATGATGGTCTGGATGGGTGGGCAACCAGATAGGTAAAAAACAGGTTAGATGGTGGGGCTCAGAAGGTAGTGGTTAATAGGTCGCGATCTACCTGGAGGCCAGTAACAAGTGGAGTCCCACAGGGTGCTGAGCTGAGACCTGACCATGACCTGGAGGAGGTGGCAGCTTGCATGCTGGTATAATTTTCAGATGACACTAAATTGGATATACCACTTGATACTCTTAAGTGTAAAGCTGCCACTAAGGGGGACCCAGACAGGCTGGAGTAATGGGCCTATAAGAAGCTCCTGAAATTCAGCAGGGCGGAAGGCAGAGCCCTGCCCCAGGGAGGGCACGGGCTGGGGCCRGCCTGCCCGGGGAGCAGCTCTGCCCAAAGGCCCCAGGGCCTGGAGGCCAGTGGCCTCCCGGGCCGTACCAATGGAGACATGGCCAGTAGCTCGCGGGAAGAGAGGGATCATCTCCTCTGCTCAGCATTCGTTAGACCATGACCAGAAAACTGCATCTGTTTTTATACCCCTCTCCCCCTGCAAGAATGCTGACTAACTGGAACAGTTCAGCAGAAGACCACCAAGATGGCAAGGGGCCTGGGGAGCACTTGCCCTGTGAAGAGAAGGACCTAACAGCCCCCCAGTAGCTATGAGGAGCTTATCAAGAAGGTGAAGCCAGGCTCTTCACAGTGGTGCATGATGGGAGGACAAGAAACAGCAAACTTGAATTGAAAAAGGAAAGTTTCAGACTGGATATAAGGAAAATGTTTTCTGCCATGAGGACAGTCAGGCAGTGTAACAGGTTGCCCATCCTCATACACAAGCTGATGAATTATGGGCTAGATAAATGGCCAGTGAGGTGAACTGAAAACTGTCTGAACTCTTGTGATCAAAGGGCTGTGATCAGTGTCACGAAGTCCAACAGAAGTCCAGTCACTAATGATGTATACCCCAGTGGTCAATAATGAGTCCAATATTGTTTAGTATCTTCATTAACAACCTGGATGATGGGACAGAGTGTCTTGCTGTACCCTCAGCAAGTTTGCAGATGGTACAAAACTGGGACAAGTGGTTGATACACCACACAGTTGTGCTGCTGGGGCCTGGACAGGCTGGAGAAATGGGCCAGCAGGTATCTCATGAAGTTCAACAAAGGGACAAACCAAGTCCTGCACCTGGAGAGAAATATCCCCATGCACCAGTACAGACTGGCAGCTGACCAGCTGCAAAGCTGCTTTACAGGAAAGGTCCTGGGGTCCTTGTGGACAACAAGTTGAGCATGAACTAGCAATATGTCCTTGCAGCAAAGAAGCCAACAGCATCCTGGGCTGCATTAGGAAGAGATCTTATCATCACCTGTTGSGAGGATGTAAAGAAGATGGAGCCAGACTATTCTCAGTGGTGTACAGTGACAGGAGAAGAGGCAATGGGCATGAACTGAAATACAGGAAATTGAATTTAAACGTAAGGAAAAACTTTTTTACTATGAGAGTGATTGAATACTGGAACAGGTTGCCCAGAAAGGTTGTAGAGTCTCCATCCTTGGTGATACTAAAACCTCAACTGGACAGAGTCCTCAGCAACCTGTTGTAGTTGACACTGCTTTGAGCAGGGGAGTTGGACTAGGCAATCCCCAAAGGTTCCTTCCAACTATTCCTAGGAATTCCTGGGAACTATCAGTTTCTTCAGCTATTCTGTAATTATAAAAGATTTGCTTTTCAAAAAAGTATTTTGATAGAAAAAAGGTGACACATGCAAATGAAGTGCTCTGTTACTTACGGTACACGAACTCAGTTGACCTGATTACATTTAAATTTGAGACTGTTTTTAGAAATATATTTTTGTAATGTAATACTATGTCTSTGTATAGAACTGTAACATGTAATAAGAGAGCTTCCTGCCCTTGAAATCTAAACTGTAGAAAAAAATATAATGAATTGGACCACAGGATGGCTAGTTTCACTCTCTTTTTTCATGTAATATCATGGTACCTGAAATTCTAAAACTGCAAGACTGTCCAAAGGCAAACGGTAATATTTGCATTAATACAAATATCCAGTTTTGTAGAAATGTTTTGTATTTGATGGTAAACTGAGTTGAATGTCCTTTTAAATTCATTCCCATTGCAATTATGATTGAGCCACAAAAAAACATCTTTAAAAGACCTTGGAAGTTCTTTAAGGTACTGTTATTGCAAGGTGTAATTCATATGAAAAGATGCTGAGCACTCAAAAATATATCAGCCAGAATAGTCAAGTCATAATATAGCTATGTGGTTTTGCTTACACTCTCTAATAGGTTTGTGCGCCTTTAAAATAGTCCCAGACAATTTGCAAGTAGAGTATAATTAGAGTTATTTATTAGTGTATTGTAGTGTGTCATTCTAGCTAGAACACTCCAGCAGCTCTCAGTAGAATTACCCGTGGAAAACTAGCAGTTAATACCCTGAGTTTTCTTTAATAAGCCTTCTGACACTAAAGCCTACAATTTGGTTTAAATTTTTATGGCCAGTTTTTCTAATTAAATGTATCATATTTTCATTTAATGCTACTTAATGTTTTACTAAATGTAGTTTCATCAGAACAAGATGCTTATATTCCAAGATAAGGGTTCAGACGTAGAGTTCTACTGCAGATAAAAATGGTAACAAGTAGTTATTTTGGTTATGTTTTGTATATAGATAAAAACTCAGATTCTGAAGTGATGTTTATGATCCAAATTACTATTAATAATTATGTTGTTTATGTACCTTTTGAATTTTTATCTGTTTGGGCAATGGAAATTGTTACAGTTTAGTATGGCCAGCATTACTTTCAAGGTCTCACTAGGGTTTTTGTTTTGCTTGGTGCAGTAGAGAATGCAAGCATTTCAGGACTAGAGTTACTAATTTAGGCAATTATTGCCATTGGAGTTAAAACAAAAGCCATGGAATATTTTTCTTKGTCTGAAATTTAGTAGGAGCTGGTCTGACTCAAAATTGACTTGATAGTGCCACGTTAAAAGTGTATCTTGCTGATCTGAAAAGGAACTATTTTCATTAAACTTACTGAGCTGTAATGTACTGAAAAACACCTTTTTTTTGGTACAGCATAGGAGATCTTGCATCTTTCTGGCTTAGAAATGAAAAGTGGAAACCACAGCATGTTCACAGAAAGCTTTTGGGTTTGGGTTGTGGTTTTTTTTTTTTTCCTTGAGGGCAATGTGTAAATTTATTACTGAACAATTCTTTGGACTTATTTGACTGTGAGAAGTTCTTGCACATAGACTCTCATGAGAAATTTAGAAATTATTTTATTCTCATGCATATAAAATAAATAATCAAAGGTAAAAAAAATAATCAAAGGTAGTTGTAGGATTGTGGAATTCAGGAATACAAACAAGCCCCAGATATATACCACTACAGAGCATGTTGTAGAGACACTAATGGGACGTATGACTGTGAGGAAAAAATACCTCAGGATTTAACATCTGAATCTGGAATTGTTATAGATTCTTCATGTGCCCACAGCTGTTGACTCTGCTGCTGAAAGAAGCAGGAGGGAAAAGAAGAATAGAAACACATTCATCAGCAGATATCTGCATCAGGTAAATACCCAGTTACAGCCAGTTTGTTTCATACTTAATTTGTTGGTTTTTTTAATTAGCTCGGGTTCTATATGAAGCTTTAATTAGTGTATAGAAAACTGTAACTGCTCAGAACCATTGATATAGTGATGACAGCTCRGTGTGTGGGGTGGGAAGAATCTCTTTGTTTCTGTTAGAGCTAGAAAATTTGAAAAAGTTGTACTAAAAGGGGGGAACTAAACAGACTGTTACTGAATGGATTTGCAAGAGCGGACAACCAAACAGGTGAAAAGACATCCATTTTAGCATGTTATCCTGGGGACAACTTTTTGTGGTAAAATGTTGCAGTGAAGGTAATGAATTTTGAATTTGAAACTTGCATAAGAATTAGTTACATCTTTGCTTGTCTTTTTGTTCTGTTTCCCTTTTGAGGCCTGTTGGTGTGTCAGAATTAATCATTGCCCGGAGGGCAATGAAATAGGAGAGTTTAGTGGTCCTGCAACTTGATGATTTGCATTACAATGTTGCTGCTCCATTGAAAGGTCTCAGGTCTCGAGTGTTTTCAATGTAACCGGGAGCAAAGGGGAATAGTCTGAGTTTGGTAAGCAAAGAGTGTTGTGACTGTGTCGGCTGTCTTTGAGGGAGCCCCGGAGCACAGATGGCACATTCTAACACATTTGCAGTTGAACATTCATTTTTCTTTGTGCATCCTGATAAACCAACAATGRTGTTGCTAGAAATTTCAAGTCAGGAGGAAAACCAAGACCACTCCCTTGCAATGTATTGTTTATTGTGCATCACAACTAGCAAAAGCGGATTTTCATCCGAAAGGACCATGGAGCATGTAGGAAATTACTTAGGTTTAGAAATGGTTGATGCAACATTACCTGTCAGATAGAAAAAGTACAGCCTCTGACTTTTCCATACACTTACTTCTGTAAATTTCTTTATTTTCACAAAGTAACCTAAATAACTGATCTTTCCAATTTTACACATCTGATTTTTTTCTTAAAGGAAATAATGATAAATCACATTTTGGTTCACATGGAAACAGCCATGCTCCTTGCAGCCCACATATCATGACCTTAATGTGTAAGGAGTCATAAGACTACTACCTCACCTTTTGGAGGGCAGACAGGAGTGTCGTTTTGTGAGTACTTCACAGGATTGATAAGAAAGGGGGTCTCGCTGCTCCATTGCTGAACAGACTTGGGCATGGCTGTACTGGGCATGTGACTCTGTTCCAGACTGGCTTAGCAATGTCTTCTGCATCGCTCCTCCCACAGCTTTGGATTCTTATTGACCAGAACTTGCAGGTCAGTGTAGACCCATCGCAGCTTACAAAATGCAGCCTTAGGCTGGGGACTGTGCTTGCCTGCTAGATATGGTTAAGAGTCAGAGATTTTCTACCTTATTACAAAACTGATGTTCAGCTCCACCTGAAATAGAGTAGGTTTTGTTTTCTATCATATCCTTGCCTTGGTTTATAAAAAAAAATATCATAAACCCTTCTGTTTGTTGAACAGAAAATAAATGTAGGTCTCTATTGATCTAAGTTGGGTCAACAGGGATATTTTCTGCCTGTCTAAATCATACTGAGATTTTTTACGATCATTTTGTGTGTCATAAGACTATCATTTATAAGATAAGTGCTATCAAGAGCCTCATCCTGTTCCTGTTGAAGTCAATGGGTGTTTTTGCTATTGCTTTTCAACACTAGTAGGATTGATGACTGAAACCGAGCAGCTGCTGAAAGGTTAGTTTTAAAGTAGAATTGTGGTCAGAAAAGCAAAGTGACCCTGTCAAGCTGACGTGCTGGAAGCACTACATTTATTTTTTTTCTCAGTGACTTCCAGACCAAATCTGCTCAGTTTACAAGTCAAGCATTTTTTTATTGACTTCCAGAACTGCAAAGTCAGCCTCAGTGTGAAAAATCAAAACTGTTACTTCTGCTTCAGTCCACAGAAGATTCTGCATTTAGAACTTGGTTGACATGTCGATGATGCATGGCTGAATCCAGCCTGCCTTTCTATGTCTGTCCTGGCTCTGGAGGCTGAAGGCTGCCACAGTAAAAATTTATTTGTTAGGAGAGTAAACAGATGTGACTTGCAGAGATAAGGAGATATACTGGGGAAGCAAGGGCCATTTTTATGTCTTTCTTCTAGTTGTACCTACACTTTAATCCTTAACTTCTGCCATGGTAACGATTTAATGTTTTGAGATTGCTTCAGTCTGGGACTACAGAGTCTAAACTGTCTTCACTGTAAAATAGATTTTCCAAAAGTGCTTAAACTTTATGATAAAAGTAATGATTTTAAGATCAGTTTAAGACTTCAGAAACCACACCTGAAAGAGGTGACTCCTCCCAGGTCATGCCATTCCTTGTTTAGTCTCAAGGGTTCGCCAAGTTACACAGGGATATGGATCGGAGAACTAATTCAGTTTATTATTTAAAAGCTCTTAACATTATATAATCACAGGAGGGGATTCAGCAGATGCTGGCCCATCATATCTGTGCCTTAATCTGACCCAGACCTCAGAATCTTGATGTGGCTCCTCAGGCAACACATATATCATCTGATCTTAAACTGCTTGCTTGATTAATATACTGTAGTTAAAATGTGATCTCAGTGCTAAAGTTAAAACCAAAGCCCTTCCCTTCCATCACAAGTGCACCAAGGGCAAACAGATTTGTTTAAAGCTTCACAGTGATTAAGACAGTCTAGAGCAGAATGTCATCTTTCTAATTAAGCGATAAAGCAGGGCTATTGTTTCAGAGTCAGAGAAGTGAAGTACCTTCCACTCCTGTGTTTTGCAATGCCCGTGGCCTGTTCTAGAAGTTCCTCTGGATCTTTATTTTGTCATTTATCACAAAGAATACTAGTCATTCCAGTGCTTGAATGTGTGTGTGCACGCTTGTTTATGATGAAGTGCATATGACAGATGCACATTTTTACGACATGTGCCAATTTCTACCATGCTTTATACTACACATACTGTGTTGAGTAATGCTTTGTGGAACATAAGTCTGTGGTCTGAAACTATAGCTATTTTTAAGGGCAGTCAAGTATTAATGATTCTTCTGAAGTTTGAGCAAATGCTAATCGAACTCCTTGGATGTTACAAAAACTTGTCAGATTTTTACTGTGGGAGATTTTTTCATGCTTTCTCTAGGGATCTTTTTTTTTTATTCCTCAAATTCACCACCAATGAAAGGTCACAAAAATATTGGTGATTGCCTTCATCTCTGGAGTTCTTCCTTTCTTCTGTGGATGGCAGAACTCTTTAGTGAGTTTGTTAATTTATGGCAGGTGAGACTTTTTTTTTAAATGAGGGTGTGCCTAGACAGGGGAGGAGCTGGCTGTTGATCTCCTTCTGTATCCTTGGTTGCTGGTAAGCCTTTGAAGGGCAGGGGAAGATTGCTCCTCCCTCGAGAATGACTGAGCAGGCACAGGTGAGAGAATTTTTTGCGAGATGCTGGGTGGTAGGAAGAATGGGACAGAGGAAGTGAGGAGCAGGTAGAAGGCTGGAGAGTAAGAAACTGAAGAGGAGCAGAGAGCTTCCCTGCAAGGGGGCTGCAGCAATGTTTTGGAGATAGTAGAGAGTAAGAAGCTTTCTTGAAGATCTGGAGGTTTGTTCCAGCCAGCAGTTGCCGAATGAGAAAGAAAGGCTGTTGGAAAAATTCCAGCCTTCAAGAACACTACCCTCGGGGTGGAGGTTAGTTTGAAACATTTCTGTTTAGTGTCTTACCGTGCAGATGTGAATTTTCTCTTTTTGAGGCTTGTGGGGGTTTTTTTTGTTTGTTTATTATTTTGGGTACCCTCAAAAGCCAGTATCAGAAATTGGAAGCATTTAATATCTGTTGATGTGCTCACTTTTTAAAGAAGTTAGGAAATTTGCTCTTACTTTTCAGATTGTGGTAAGGTACAATCCTGTGTTCACATGGATCGAGCTTTCCCTTTGTGTTGAGTTGCGTAGTCTCTTCAGGAACTCTTTCCAGTTATGTAAAAAAGCCTGTGTGCAAACATATAGTAAAACTGGACCATGCATGCATACAGATCAATGGATTGAATCCATTGATCCACTGTGTTCTATGTTGCTGTTTTGCTGTGTGTACATAGCTCAGATTTGTAGTGCAAGCAATTAAGTTTGTTTTTTAGAAATATCCACATCTTTTGAAAAATACAAAGCCAAGAAACAACCCAGCAGAAACAACAAAATCCCCTCCCCTCTGCCATTTGGAAAACAAACAAACAAACAAAGCTACTACAGTGTATGGAAGTACTCAATGACATACTGACTTTAGCTCTGCTTCTATGCTCTTGCAGTAGTAGAGCATCCAAGGGTTACTGTCTTTGCCAAAAGAACCCCCAAATCTTGCAGACAACAGTGAGCTTATGGTTTAGAGCCTGCCTCATAGCAGAATGTTTTTGTGCTTGAGCTTATTGACTCAGATTTTTCCGTTTCCTCAAAGAAGGGTAAGGTATGTAAGTGGAGACATTAACCTTGAGGTGTGTTGCACAAAACTTATGTGTGTCCTGTATGCTGTTATAGAAGTGGACAAGCCAGAAGCAGCTGTTTTATGTGATCAGAAAATGTTATGCTTTAAGCTGTTCTGCAAAAGGTCTTGTTTTAGCAGTTTCGTAATGACTCAACCCCTTATATGTGCTGTTAATCCAATCATGTTTGCCAAGAAGTTCTTATGAATAGGTACAATGAGGACAATATGGGCCTATGAGCTTCCTGCTGAAATTATTTGCTTATAAGCAGGGACACCACATCAGTAAAGCTGAAGTGTCATCGTAGTTTAGGAGTGAAGACAGACATCCTCAAGTTTTCTTCAAGGGAGATAATTAAACCTAAGAATTCGGTGCTATTTTGCTTTTCTGTGAATGTCATATGTCTCTTTCTCATAATACATATGTACAGAGCTTGGATTTGTGATTGTGGTGTTGCTGATGTTAGACAGAAATGCAGATAAATGGTGTTTACCTATTTCTAATTTGTGCATTGTAACAGTAATATGCTCTTCCTATACACTAAACAAATGAGTTTACCTAATTTTTAGTTTACACCTGATTTAAGTCTTGGCTACCTTCCAAACTCATGTGAATACCATTCATATGTAGAATTTGAGAAAATGTGTATACAAATAACTATATGGAGTTACGTGGGGGACAAGAAACCAGCTGAGCAGGTTTGTACTGCACTAGTGAAAAATGTAAAATGAATGCAAAAAGTCAAATACTTAGGATTTAGGCCTGCTTGCATGTTGCCTGACTTCCCCAAGACATCAAGAACATGTAGTTCTGCTGGGCTGCTTTTTAAGTTGTGAAAGATTACCTCTGCAAAACTGACACTGTTTTATGCAGGTGCCTAAATAAGCAGGTAAAAACTGAATTTTGCCATCTTGAGAAGAGGGTTCTGTGCCCTCTCCATGTGTATCTCCTCTGAGTATGATCTTTTAATGTAATTCCTGCCAATACATTTAATACAGTATGAATCAATATAAATATTTTAATGTCATATATTATGGCTATTATGAGTGCCTGTGGATGTAACATTTTCAATGAGCAATCTTGAATATATCAAGTCGCTGTTGGAATACTGAGAGTTAAATTTGTCCTGTATTTTTTTAAAGGAATATGTTAATATGCATTATTTAAACTTGCCAATTTTTACTGATTAAAAAATATGTTCAAATGTATTAGTTTAAGTTATAATATTGTAAATTTCAGATTTTTTTGCTTTTACAATGGCTTGCACAGTTTGTTTTCTATAACTAACACTTTATAAATCAGTAGGAAACATCTCATTTTCTTACTATAAAACTGTATAAAGCACGATTTCCCAAAGTCAATTATATTTTTCGTCTTGTTCTCTGTGGTCTTGAGTGGACTCAATTTCTGTCAAAATCAATTGGATTTGCAGCTGTTTAGTATCAGCTTTCATAACTTCAGGGCATGTAAAACCAGAGAGAGTCCTTTGGTTTGTATAGTCTAATCCATATGTAGTTTATAAATTATGCTATAGTCCCCTCAATTTGACATTTTTTCCCTGTCCCATTAAGTCCCATGACTTCTGTTAACTTTAGCTTTAGTCAAAGCAAGCTATTCATATCTTCCAGAAAGGTTTTCTGCCTAGGTTTTGAGATGGCCAGAACTGGAGAACTTGACTTCTTATGTGTTTAGCTGGTTCAAGTAAATAAATCTCCTTAACAGTTTAAAAAAAACAGTAATAATTATGCATTCACTTCAGACTGACTTCAGCTTCCAGCGGTTGATTCTTAGGAGGATTTTGGGTGCATCTGCATTAGCATGTCAGTTCAGGTCTGGAGTGCGTTTTGAAGCAAGTTTGCTCTTCCTTTTTTTTTTTTTTTGTTTTGTTTTGTTTTGTTTTATCTCCACACCCCCCCAGCCCCATGTCCATGTTTCCCCCCACACCCCACGCTGCCATTCGCATCTGAGAAGGTCCCGGAGCTGCGGAGCAGATTCCTTCGGAATGAGCCTCCACTAGTAGATGTGTTCTGGGAGCAAGAGCGTAGCTAATGCGCTCCAATTTGGGGCCAGGAAAGCAGGCTGTGGCTGGTCTGAAATGTCTCTTCCTTTACCTCCTTCCCCCCACGAGCCCATAACGTGTGGGCATCAGGCCCTCAGCACCCTGCTGATCCTTTCCTAGTGGGACTGTGCTGCCTGGTAATGTAAACAAAGCCTTTGTTAGAGGTCAGCTTAGTACATAGTAACTTTTATCTGTGAAAGTATTTACATAGTGTGTTGTAGCATGATGATGATGGTGATCTCTTGGATGATCTCAAAAGATTTCAGATGTTTAAGTCTTGTTAAAACATTTTTTTTTTCCAGTTCATGGTTCTTCTGAGCACAATTTTCCGTTTCTTCAAAGTTGTTTTTAAGAAGTCTTTAAATATCTTTTAAAATATTTTTAAAATATTTTATTTTTATTTTAATTAAGAATATTATTCTTTTTAAAGAGTTYTGATCAGAATATCATGGGGTGCTAATTCAAATGTGATATGGAAGTAAAGGGTATTCAGTTTAAATCTAGTTGTATAAACCACAATGAAATCAGAACTACTATTTTTTTTTTTTTTCCCCTCTTAGGTCGACATAGTCTTCTTTTGACAGGAATATAGCTAGTGCTAATTATTTAAGCCTTTATTTATTGACCTCTTCTCATTACTTTGTTCAGGATTAAAATTCAGCCAAGCGAGGTGGATTTTTTAGTGCAGGTTTTATGCTTGCAACCAGGCTACCCTTTTGGAATATAGATAGATATTTTTAGGTTTCTTCCAATCATGTAAAATATATTCAGGGTATAAATTGTATTAGATTTGGATGCAGGTAGGCCAGAGAAATAACCTGCAAATATATTTCAAGTATTCACTGTGAGTTATCTAAGTATACTAATTTTAAGAGTGTTTATTTCTTGTAGGTGTTGTTTAACATACTCCTTAGTTACTAATGGACTGGAAAACACTTCATCATCTTGTTGTGATACTAGCCTGTCATCCTGCTTCTCTCCAAGCATACAAGAAAAATGTACTGGATCTTTTGCCTTTTCTACTTCATTAAATATATTCCTGTCTTGACATAGGAATTTGCCTATTGCTAGGAATTCTTCTAGTTTTTCTCATTTAGTTTAGATTTGCCAGCCACGTTATARCAGCAGATGCTTAGATATTAAGAGGTCTGAATTAAAGTCTCTGGCTCCTCCTCAGGCTCCTAGTTAGCCTGAGACGATTAATTTAGAGTCAGATTTTAAAGGCATTTAAGTTGCTACAGATTTGGGGTTTTAAATACTTGTATGGATTTTTTCTTTGCTTCAGCTTCTTGCAATCTTGTTCAAAGAATAAGCCTTCTGCCATTTTTCATTAAATAAAACCAAAAGTATATTTGGGGGGGGCGAGGGGGGAGAACCCCAGCCTAAAACACTGTGGAGACACTGTCACAGACAGCTTTGGTATGAAATTACTGTATTTACTAGAGCATACTTAAGAAATAAAACTTGAGTTTGGTGTTACTACAGTAGGGGAACAACGGTCCAAACTACCAGTGTCTGGATTTTTTTCTTTTGTTGCTGTATTAAACAGGAACTGCGCAGGCTACCTTGTTTATCTGCTGTATGATTTGTATTCATGTTACTACTTCTTAGATGTATACTTTACGTTAAACTAACCTTTCTCTTAGATGTACCCTTTATAGTCACAGGAGATTCTTGTGGATAACAGAACTCAAAATACTAATTCACCAAAGATCTAAATTAGAGTAATAATGTGCTGTTATTGAGAAGTATTTTAAAAAATGGCCAGCAAGCACCCTATCCTCTTTTAAAATCTTTAAAGTTGTTGCACTTGTGCAACAACAAAGTCTGTGTGGTTCCTGGTTTTGAAGAAATGCTACAAACTGTGAGCCCATCCTATTTATAGAGGGCATTTTTTTCTGCAATTAACAGAATTGCTCATGCCTCCTTTTAAATACAACTTGGCTACTTCCTCTGTATTGTTCTTTCATGAAGAGTATTCTTGACTTCATTGACATTCAATAATGTTGAGGTATGTTGCTAATTATTCCCAGCATGAATGCCTGCTTATAATTGCAATTTATCATGCATGCATAAGATTTGTTAATGATTTTTTTAAAACTTTTTTGGCCTCAAGTCTTGAGGGTTTTATTGTTTCTAAAGCTGCTGAATAACCTGCTGGTTTGAAAATAGTAGTTAATGCATACCACCTACTGGTAATAATTACATCAAAGCTTTTTGCCCCTTCTAGTGTGCTAATACTGCAGTGCTTTATGAATTCTTTCCAGCCAAAGAGCTCAATTTTCCTTCAGTGCATCAAAGCTAAGAGGAGATTTCTACCAGAAAAAGACTGACTTTCCTATATACCAAACAGGTGTATATATTGCATCTGACCCCCMTGGAAGTTCCTAGAAATAGTAAAGACATTCTCTGGCAATATAGTATCTACATAACCCATCTCTTAATGTTACGTAGGCAGTAAAGAGCCCTGAAACAGCTTTGCTGAAGCCAGGGCACTGCAAAAGAGATGGAAAAGTTGACTTCCCTAAACTAAATAATGGCAATTTGCATGTGTGGTAGATATAGGCCTGGCTACGGGCTTTTTATGACCTGGGCTTTCTTGTAGCTCAAATCAGGCCTGTGCTAGATGCAGTTGAGTTTGTTCCAGCCGATTCCTGGAGCAGTTATTTAAAACTTGCTTCTCTCAATCTGTGCTCCGCACTGCAGCTCTGCATCTCTCCTGGGAGTGACTCCAGTTTGGTGACTGGCTCCACTGCTCTGGAGTTGTGTGTTTGGAACTGATTGCTTGTAAGTTTGGGAGTCATAATTTCAGGCTTGGAAGAAACTCTTTTGTGTAGTGGCAGGGTACTGAATTTGATTTCCTGCCCCGTCTGCCCTTCCRCCCCCCCTTCATGTTTTTGAGTAGATAATGTGTCCTGAGATGCAAGCGGCAGCAAATACAAATATTATAAATTCTGTTAATAAAGATTAACTTTGTATATTTTTAAACTGTAGACACTGGAACAAAATTCCTTGACTTCGTGATACTTGTTTGTCACCATGCTCTTGAGCTTTCTGTGGAGTGAAGTAGGCTTTTCCAAGACTAACCAAAGGTATGGTTCTGGAGAGACTTCACTCTAAGGTGCAGTGTCTGCTGGTAGTATGGATTAGACTGTCCTAGGTATGGCTGATGCTGTTTTATAAACATCCCCTAAGGCTACCTCTGAAGACCCTGGATTCTGAAATATCTCCACCTCATCAGAGCGTGAAGCGCACTTGCTGTTGGCATCAGGCAGTGGAAAGCTGTGACAGCACTCTGGTTATTTCAAGGCAAAGCCCATGGGAGACACAGGCCAGATGTTGTGTGGTGTTGATGGGATCCATCTGAATCGGAGGCTGTAGATGCTGAAGAGTACAGACGTATATGATTACTCCCAAGGATGGGTGCCTTTGGCAATGTTTGCTAATGTCTGCTGTTGCAGCTGGATATAGTTTCAGTGCAAGTAGTGCTGCTATGTGATGAGGCAGGTAGAGGTAATGGATATCCCATTGGTATGTCTTTTCTGCACCAACCTAAATGGCACTTTATATACTAAAATAAGCTAGACTTCAAAATAAAAAGTTATGTTATTGTAATCACTTCTAGAGGAGGAGAAAGCAAAAAAAAAAAAAAAAAAACCCACCAAAAACGGTATTTGGGTGGGACTTTATTCATCAGTAAACTTTCCAGTAATCCTATTATGTGTTTTGGGCTTGCTGCAAACTACTGGATTCTTCATACTGCTAATTGAATTCAGGGCATAGGCTTTCAAAGAGCTTTAATTCCCATTATATTGTCTGTATTTGATATTGTATGTGAAGATTCACTGAAATGTGCGAAGCAGCAAGGCATATAAAAAAGGGAAATGATGACATGAACTCAGACTGACCAAACAGATTCAGAAAACAATTATGAAAAGGAAAGTTATGTTGTTTGTGCTCTGTAGCTTCYTATCTGGTCTATAACCTTGAAAGCAGCATTTCTACTGCCTGCCTGTGCAAAGCAGCTTCTTTCTCCACTGTTTCTCCATGCACTGATTAGAAAAAGAGGTGGGATTTGCTGAGCAWCCTATATGAAGTTTAAGCATGTGTCTCCAATTACTTGAAATACTTTCATGTAGTGTAAAAAAGATGGGAAAATCTTCACGATGGTCTTAGGTTATGTGTTCCTTCGGTGGAGAGGTGCTTTTGGAGGGATGGGCTGTGTGAGTGGCGGAAATACTCAGTATCTGAGGTTGTGTAAAATGTTGAAGTAGTTCCTGCCTGAAAAACAAATGTTACTATTAGGACGAGAGTCAGGAAACAGGGGACTCTACTAGCTGCCTAATCACTGTGTCCCATGGAGTTCCCACCTGTGAGTTATAATATAGTTTGAGTACACCTAGACTCCATATTGTTGAGCCTTTCTCCAGTGGGACACAAATGTGAAAGGCCTGGAGGAACTGCTACCCCTTGATCAAGGGCTAACAATAAGGATGGGGCAGCTATGCAATATGTAGAGAGAGACAGGGCTCAGCTGTGAGGAGACTTGCAGCTCTCTGTGTCATGTTGTTGTCAGTCACTTCTGAAAAGATATTTGGAAGATCAGCCATCTGAGCTTGTCTCTGTTCAGAGAAAATGTGGTTTTCTTCTATTTTAGCTTGTAGGGCAAATAGCATGGGTTTTACTTCACATGCACAAATTTAAAATTATCTTGTTAACTGAGTTTATTTTGAGTCAGTTAAAATAGCTGGAATGAGATAATTTTTTTTCTTAAGTGAAAGCACAGTCTGAGACTGCAAGGGGTGCAATTTGGGACTTTTTCTTTTTTCTGGTTATGTTGAGGTGKTTTTTTACATTTTGATGGCAGTATACAGTAGAAGAAATGTCTAATTGCTTTTCTTTTCTTCTTCCCCCTATTCCAGCTGCAATTTGATGGATGGGGGAAAATGAAACACAACACTAAGTGATTTATTTAGGGTCATGGACAGCCAAAATATTTAAGGAGATTTATTGTTGTCTTAAAAAACCCAAAACACTGAAAATCACACTATTTTTAGACAGGTCTGTCTGCTATTTTAATCTGATTCAGATTTCCTTAAGAAAAGAGAGCCTGTGTTTTCCCAGAAATGACCTTTGTATTGATATACTTCTGGTATCTGTGGAGGCCAAATGCAGACAAATAAAGCAGTTAATACTGGCCTGTGTTCATGTAAAACCTATAGCAYCTTAGTAAGGAATAATTTGTATGGCTAGGTGAAAATGGAGTTAAAACTTGGCAATCTTGTACTCAATGTTTTCAAGGGCCAACGTAATTCCCATTTTGCAGTGGTAATAAAAGGTTCAGCAGAACGTCAGGTTGCTGAAGCTCAGCTTGACCAGCAAAAACGATTCCCAGTTTTCAAAAAATAAAATTAAAAAAAATTAAAAAAAAAAAAATAGTGTGCACTCCTATTGTCATTTCAAATTAATAATGTCATGGAAAAAGTTAGGCATACTGTCTGTAGTTCAGATACAAGTCCCTGGCATAGGCAAAGATGGTGCTGTGGCTTGCTGCAGCAGTGTGTGACGTGAGATGGAGAGAGGAGGCTGTAGGTCTGTTTGGCTAGACTGCCGTTGTCTGCTTTTCACACTGGTCAGCTCCAGGGCACGGAAAGGATTGCTGACTGACCCTCAGCATGAATTTCCTTGTGCCAGGGGGATTTTTTAGTCAGAGCTCTGTGTACAAGCCTGAGCTCTGTCAATTCAGGACTAGCTCCAAAAACAGTGTCTTTGGCTTCTGTGTGTAAGTTATCCCTCTGTTATAGAGAACACAAGGGGAAGAAGGTGCTTTGCGTGGGTCAGGACACATAACCCAGGAACCCGTCTGGGTGCTGTGGATTGTTTTACCTCCAGCCACAGCCTGAGGAAGCAGGAGTCTAATCAAACTTCCTAATCCTGTCCCAGCAGAGACTGCCAATCCCGGTGTGCCCTGCACAGCTCTGCAGGGAAGGCTGAGATGAAGCAGGGCTGATGCCTTTTATTTCTTTGCCTGCTCAGAGAGGTATCGCACTCAGAAGCTTTCTCTTTTGTTTGGAAACATCCATTGTACGTGGTTTATTTTCATCAAACTTTATTTATCATACTTTACAAAAAAAAGTGCATTATCTACTTTTTCATTAAAAATGCTCTCAAGCAAAAAAAAAAAACTTTTGCTGCTTCTGCTGTCCTGCTGTTACTCCCCAGTGTTCATGTCTGACTTAAAGATTAATTAAAATAAATATCAAGTGCTACTGAAATAATTAATAAATTATACAATTTACATTCAATTGTAAGTGGAAGAATGTCTTACACTTCCCTTTAAAAAATCAGCGTGGTTCCAGAAAGGAAGGAAGCATGCTAATTACAATGCCTCCATGAGACTTTACAATTCATGGCTGAGAGTGGATCAGAAGATGCAAAGGAGGCAAAGCAAGCATTTTAATGTTTGATACTTCAGTGCTTCTAATCCCAAAGCTTGCTATTAAAATACATCATGAAATTTGTTTTGAGTTTCCAGCAGTTTATTTCCTGAACTTTTGCATCTAGAAGAGTTAGAGACTTCTAGGATTGGATGCTGGTTCCGTGCTACTTTTGGCACTGAGGTAACACGGCTGGAGTTTCTCCTAAATTACAGTGGTTAGTGTGAAAACAGAATTAGTCTCTTTAGCTTTTTACAAAATATCCAAATGTTTCATAGCTTTTTTTTTAATATATATCTCATGACCACCATTTATGCACCTTTTCCTGGCATACAAGGAAAAGAGCAGAAGTTTTGCCTTTGATAGAAGCAGCGAATGTAGTGTCCAATGCACAGTCATAATGTCTGGTTCTGTTTATAAAATGGTATGAAGATATTAATGCATCTCTGAACATATTTGTTAATTTGGAAAGTAACAGCATCTGTTAATAGGACAGTGACAAGAGGAAGAAGAATAGAGAAGTCTCTTCTACAGGGCTGGGTATAAAGGTATGTTCTATGAATTATAAAGCCATCTTAAATATACAAACATGGAAACAGCTGTGCAGRGTCAGACTGAACATCTAGTTTGGAAGCCAGGAGACAATGCACAAGAGACCAGTGGAGAACCAATACAAGCATGGTATTTTTCTCATATRGTCTCATTTTTCTCACATAGTCTCTTGGCCTCCAGCCTTATGGCTCCTGAAACCAGAAGGTGTACTACCTTGTCTCTTCACTTAACTTCTGCACTGCCTCTCTTTTGCTCCCATTCCACTAGTGTCTTAACATTCCTCCTGTCTTAACATTCCTTCATGATACCAAAACACCAGCAGCAGGAGTACTGAGAATGTAGTGGAAGCAGTCTGGATGCTCATTATTTCTTTCCCCTACTAAATGGGGGAGAGCCAACTACAGTAAAAATCCAGCTCAGTTTTTGGCTGCAGTATGTTTATCACTGTGTGGGATTAGTCTGTGCTCCCAATGAGGAGTTAAGAGGCTTGAGTATGTGCACTGCTGTGAGTTGTTGGAGATCTGAACAAGTCCTACGCTGAAGAGATGTAAAGTTTTGAGGTGTAAAGTTTTGAGGGGAGGGGAGGAACTGTAATTTTTTTCAGATATATAGGGAGTTTCATAGGAGCTATGGAAATACTACATTTCTGAAGTAGAGGCCTTTGCTGTTTCCTGTCAACCTTCAAATCCCTGTTTGATAGCATGGCAGGTTTACAGCCCCCATTAAAATGTTTTCACTTGGTGTTTTTGGTTTGTTTGTTTGTTTTCCCACTGTGAAAGCACTAAAAAAAAAAAAAAAAAGGCAAATACCTGGAAAATATGAACCAAAATGGATAGTCTGGGTAAGTTTTATGAGCCCTGAAGTCAGGATTTTGTAACTGGAGATTTCTGGGCAGGTCCTGTAGGAGTAGTGCTACCTCTTCTGCCTTCTAGAGGAGCCTAGACAGAAGGTTTCAACCTTTCATCTCAAGAAATGGCTTGAAGTATGATCAGTTAAACTCCATATCAGTATGACCCAATGTCCTGTGCTAGTAGATAGCTTGCCTCATACAGTCTGTGTTATAAATTCATAATGTTCTAGTTAAAATAAATCCTGTCAGATCATAGATTCATAGATTAGATTCATAGATTCATTAAGGTTGGAAAAGACCTTCAAGATCATCAAGTCCAACCGTCAACCCAACGCCACCATGCCCACTAAACCATGTCCCAAAGTGCCACATCCACACGTTTTTTGAACCCCTCCAGTGATGGTGACTCCACCACTTCCCTGGGCAGCCTGTTCCAATGCTTGACTACCCTTTTGGTGAAGAAATTTTTTCCTAATGTCCAATCTAAACCTACCCTGGCACAACTTGTAACCATTTCCTCTTGTCCTATTGCTAGTTACTTGGGAGAAGAGACCAACACCCACCTCACTACAGCCTCTACATTTATCATTGTTATTATTATTATTATCATAGAATCATTAAGGTTGGAAAAGACCATTAAGATCATCGAGTCCAACTGTCAGCCCAGTACCCATGCCCACTAAACCATGTCCCGAAGCGCCACATCCACACGTTTTTTGAACACCTCYAGGGATGGTGACTCCACCACTTCCCTGGGCAGCCTRTTCCAATGCYTGACTAACCTTTCGGTGAAGAAAAAAATGTTACTGTGTTAAGCTTATTGCCCTTGTAGTTTCATAGAAAGCATTTCCTGGAAGAGGAAAAAAAACCAAAAAAAACCAAACCAAAACAAAACAAAAAAACCAACCCAAAACCAAAAAACCAAACAAAACACCAACAAACCACCAACCAACATTTCCTTGTCACTGTGATCTGAGTAAGAACAGCAAGTGTGTAGTTGCCCAGGACTCCCTGGTCTCTTCAATAAATCTTGTGCCCACCCATTCCCTGTAGGATGTAATTTAATGCTCTAAAACAGCGAGATGCACCCGAAAATACAGTCGTGCTTGTGATGTAGGCATTTAACAACTTATCTCAGCAGATGCAAGCAATTACAGAAGTTCAGTGAAGGATGTGTCTATTCATTGTGATGGCCATCAATATAGTTACTGCCCCGAATCCTGAACTCTTATAGCTATTGTTTTGCTACTTAATTTCAGGCATATAGATATAAGTATTCAATTTACTTTCAGTGCATGTTTTTATCACATACCTCTCTTCCATTACAAACACTATCTTTTCATTTTAGTTGCAAAACTCTTTTTTGAGGCAGGAAAGATTGTGCCTTTCCTAAGTATAGAACAAACTAACATCTTGATTGTTGTTTGGAAAAATCAAATAGAAACATAGTATCTGATAAATAGGTATGTGATTATACAGGGACTGCAGGGTGTGTATAGCATTCATGTTTAGACAAAATATTCTCTGAAAAGTTTGGTTTTGTGGTTGGTATTTGTTTTCTTTATTATTATTTGGATTAACACCACTTTTTTTTTTTTTTTTTCCCCTGGGGAAAAAATGGGGAACACAACAAAAAGCATAACTGTTTAATTTGATAATGCTGATAACTATTGGTTTTTGACCTAAAGACTCATTAACCTTTGTCCCAAAAAGCTTATCTAAATAATTCAGGATTTATATTGGGAGTGGGAGAGCAAAGGATGTGGATTTTTGAACTCTGGAACATCACTGGCACTGCATTTAGAACAGATTTGACCTTTCTCAGGCTCAGGTCCTGGGCTCAATGTTCACCAGACTTTCTCAATGGCTTTTTTTTTTTTTTTTTTAAGGAGGGGGGAAGCCAGCACTTGTCAGGCTTGAGAATGTTTTTAATGCAGGTTTTTAGTTTGCAAAACTAATACCTTCAGAAAACAGGATGTTTGAGGTGAACGTCATGGAAAGAAAATGTTCTGCTCCACAGACAATTTTGTGGAGTACGTGGTGTTTCTTGCATTGGGTGGGGAAGATGGATGATGCTGGTGCTTGTAAGACTTCTTTGAAATTATTTAAATATATTTCATTGCACTCTTGCACTGTGAAGAAAGGCAGAACATCATGACCAAATGACGGGAAATATTGCTCTTCTGTCAATTTATAGTACTTTATGTCTGTCTTTGCAGCTAGCAGCAGCATGGTTGACCATTTCTTATTCCATTTCCTGAAGAACAGAAGTGAACATACACATAGTCTCTTTCACTAGTTAAATCTTTAAATGTATATAATACATAGACCATGCAGTTAAGTGGATTTGTTACAGAATTTAATACTTTACCTTCATTTTTTTATATTTTGTAGATCTGTTTTAAATAAATTAGCAAAGATTAGTATATTAGAGGGTATTTGTGCCTATTARTGTCTCTAATGAAAACTTACAAGGAATTTTGAGAAAAGGAGAGCATCGTAGGTTTTAAAAAGGAAGTCTGAGTTGGGAACAAATACCAACTCTCTTCAAAACCTCTAAAGATAGAGAAAACAAAATTCAGGAGTCAGTTATGCAAAAGAGAGATTCTTATGTGGAGTTTGAATTCAGTTGTTTGCACAATCTAGGGGAAGTTTAGGAATTATGGAAGTATCAAAAGTGTACATTCTTTTTACATCCTTATAAATCTCATATAAATGATTGCAAGATCTGTATGGAAAAAAATGAGAAAGCATCAGGCTGACTGTCTAAAGAAATAAATTCAGGCAAATTAGCCTTCACTGCATTCAATGTTGAATTCAAAACAAGTTGTAAGAAAAATGTTTCTTGGAAATAAACATGATCTKTGAGGAAATGTTAAAGAAATAAAAYTTCTTCTTAAAAAATTTAGATGGTGCAAGTTGCTTCACGATTTTCTAGATTTTTCTAGGGTCTTGCGTGCATCTTCCGTGATGTTAATTAGATGTACAATAACTTTGAGTTGTGAATTCCTTCTGACCACTTGCAGTTGTAAAGAAGTGCTGGATCAAGCTAACTATAAGTGAGCATCAAGCCAGCTACAGCACAGTTGAAAAYGGGTGAAATAACCCATCCCCCTGAATAGCCTAAACTTCAAGAGGGAAAAGTCTGTTCTGTTCCTAAATTAGGTTGGTCCAGTTTATATTCACTCTAAAGCTAAGCCAACACTGCTCACAAATAGCAATTGATTACATATGTGTAAGTGCTTAATTTTGGGGTAATTTCCAGGCTGAAATGCTATAAGGCCTTTTTAGAAACGCTGCATGCTTGAACACTTCAATTGAATGTGTGTAAACTGGAGGGGGRAAAAAAAAATCATGTGCAAGGGATAGCTGGGAGATTCATCTTGCCTGAATTTAGGATTCTGCTTTGCATTTTCCTGTAGTGGAGGCAGAGGTTGGATTCTCTGTGTGTTCAATGAACACAAGAGAGTGTTTACATTTGCATGCCAGGATTCCCRTTCTAAAGTGTCTGTTTCCTTCACTTGACTGAAGGAAGTCTAGACGACTAGATCAGACCAGGATGTAGTTGTCTGAAGCTGGCTCAGCCAAGTCCTATTTTTTATGTCCAACTCGAGATACCTAAAAGTGAGGGCTCCAAAATAATTTTGTTCAGTTTAAATGTTTCCTTAGAATGGTTTACCCCACTTGTCATAAGGATTCACTCAGGTTAGTGGGTGAATGTAGTAGAACAGATATGAGAACAAGTTGGTTGCCTTGACAAACCAGCCCCTCAAACGTTTGTATTAAGTTTAAGGAATGTTGATTKATTTATTTTTTTAATCCATTTGTTCAAAGTTAAAGCTCTGAAATTTCACAAAAAAGGGCTTCTGTCCTTGGCCTTGACTTCCCCCCCGGCAGAGGAGCTTAACAGACAACGCTGATATCRTGATCATGACTGGTTTCATGAGTAGCAAATGAGTAACTGCTTGTAGTGTGAGRCTTTGGGAGCTGAGCTTACAACAAGAAATACCAGGAAGTTCAGAAGAGCCTGTTCTCCTAGGACGGGAAGGTGCCAAGCTTTCTGCCACAGAAGGATATGTAGGGAGGAGSTCTTGCTGGAATTAGCCTGAAGAAATATGATCATCAAAGAACAGTCCCCTTTTGTCTGGATATTTCAGCCTTGCTCGTGTTTACCCAGTGATTGGTTTTCAGTGTAGGATTGGACTTAGGGATTTTTCAACCTGTAAATAATTAAAGTGTCTGTTGTTTCCATTATCGAAAGAAAGGGTGTGTGATTGCAGGTCTGAAAGCACAAAGCCAGGCTATTGGAAGGATGGATGCAACCCTTACTCTTTATGTCATGMGCCCTTGTTAATGCTGCTTTGAAATCTGTAGATGAAAAAGACTTAGAGCAATGTAAATGAATTATTATTTTGATTTGTCATAACACAGCTAAGACTTCAGAGAAGATGGGCACTGCTGAAATGCTTCACTGAGAAAGCATATCAGAGGAGTACTTTTTTCTTCTTCTTCCCTGCAGTGCACCTTTCTGACTTTTCCTAATTGCACTGCTGTGAGTTTTTGCCAGGCATGGAGATATATATTTAGTCCTACAGTCTCTTATTGCTTGGAACATTAATAAAATTCAACAACAACATAGTTTTCTAGTTTAATTCCAAGAGAAACAGTTCACGCATAAAGAATTAAAATCCATAAATCCATGAAAAATAATTGAAATTCATTATAATTTCAACAAGAGAAGAGCTTCCCACTGGAAACAATGATTTTTATTTTTTGATGAGAGCAATTTTAAACCACAGAGTTGATATTGTTCTCCAGTAGAGCAAACTGACAATGATATAATTTCACTAGCTTCAGTCGTCTTTCTCTCTTGCAAGAAAGAGATTCATTGTTGCCGTAGACATGTTTTAACATGTTTTTTCCCAAAGAAGATAGAAATTTAGTTGTTATTCCTTTAAAATAGAGCCGTACACAGACTAACCAAAAATGTGTGAATTGGTACAACCAGAAAACAGAGCAAATAAAACTAGCTTCACTTCTTGAAGCTGTGGCAAAGGATCTACTTGCACTCTGTGCTGGATGTGAGCGTGCTAAGGATCCTGCAGAAGCCAGCTGAGATAATCTATGCTATTGCATGTCTTCTCCAAGCTGTGCTGGGAAGGTTTCTTCTTGAAAGTTGGCAAGAAAGGCCCCTGTTTGCTAAGCTGTTGACTATTGTTATTATAGTTGTAACAAGGTTCTTGATGGTGATTCTTCGTCTTCTGGACCATGAAAGTCACATGTTCCAAGTCTTTGAACTCATCTGCATGTTAATTTACATCTCCAAGAGCCTTGAAGACCAGCCATTATATTTTTTTATAACACCCAACCTTCCTTTGCTGTAGGTTAGAGAAAGAGAGGAAGGAGCTTGCTACAGTAAATGTCTTCGTATTTCTTGCTGTGTGTTAAATTGGACATGACTCAGTGTGTGTAGACACTGTCAAATTCCCAAAGTAAGCATTAACTGCTACTTATGGCTGGGAGATTGCTCTATTTCAATGTTGGAAAACAGTTGTCATGGGGATTAGTGGGTTTGCTCATCCTGATAGACAAACTACTTATTCTTAGCTCAGGTCGCTTAAAGTACAAGGAAGAAGGCTTCTTGCAACCTGAACTCTTCAACTTGTTTCAAATGGGCTGCACAAATTAGTTTTTCAGTGTTAGTTAATATTCTGAAAAAAGTCGTGATCTGTCTCCTATGAGACTGAAGGTTAGCCTCATACAAGGACATGAGCAGATGATGCTGAAGACCTGTGTAATTCTTAATCACTCCAGAATCACACTGTAATTCCAGTCTGATGGAATGATGTGGTACCTGTGCTCCCCACAGTCACTGGGGGAAGAATTAAGAAGTTTATAATGGGATTCTCAACCAGGAGGCTGAGCATGAAGGTGCTTCAGGTAGCCAGGAGAAAAATGCTGAGCTTGATGATTTCAGGTAAATGCTCATTTCGGGGACTCTATGATTGACTCTGGCCTGCTGAAAGCTGCCAACTTTCCCTATAGTGCTAAGCCCTAAATCTTCTCTAAAGGCAAGGAAGTTAGAAATGCATGTTCTTTCAAAAATTGCAGAAAACTTGGGTTTATCTTTTTTTTTGTCTTGTGGAGAACAGCTGGAGACGGAGGTCATGTTACTCCTTTCTAATGTTGTATTGCACAGCCCTCTCCAAGTCCTTTCATTTTCCAGAGGATGCAAGCCCATATCTGTTGCTTCTCAGAAGAATGCCCTGTCTTCTAGTGTAACACTGCAGAAGAACTTCTAAGGGTACACTGAGCAATTGCTGCATTAAATACCTGAAACACTTCTTGCAATAGAAATAAATAAATCCTCCTTCCAGAGAAGCACCCTAACCAGTAGGATAGACAGATTCTTCCTTTTCTGACCCTGTGACTTTTTAATTATTCCATGGAAAGCAGCACAGCTTGAAAAGTAGGCTCAAGGCTACGTCCTTGGTCTCTGTGTGTCTCAGGAATAACTTCGTGTTTGTTAAAATTTATAGGCAATTTTCTACTTGTAAGTAAAAAAAAAAAAAGAAATTTGGGTGGAGTTTTCCACATTCACAGTGTGCTCTTTAATGACTGTTGTGCACACACTGTAGTACACCCTATTTTCCTAATCTCACTTAAACAAAAGTGTTGTTCCTTGCCAAGATCTGATTCCCTGTGTATCTGCTAAATGTGCTGCGTGTATAGCAGGTTTACACCTTAGGAGAGTTGGGAAGAAAAAAAATGCATAGTCTAAATATACCTACAGTTCTTAGGAAGAAGGTGATGAGATGCTCAGGTTAACAGTACTGAGGTAGTTCTGAGCGTTTGCAGGCAAACTTTGGGTCCAGTGACGTTACCTGGTGGGAACAAAAATACCCCTCCTCTGGCCCCTATAGAGACATCCGATGCTTGCTTAAGTTCTATRTCTTGCTATAAAACTTCCTGTTCCTTAAGTGTTGGTGAGTAGAAGGAAAGGAAAGCTCAGCTGAAATTGCCTACATAATATCCAATTTCTCTGAGGTTTTATGAAAATATAATGTCCATGTTTTTTCCTGGTAATGACCAGAGCATCTACTTGACAGTTAGCAAAAGGTAATTAAAATGTTCAAAGTTATTCTGTCTCTATGTGTACGTGTGAAATGTCTTTGCTTGCCAAATCATGGTTAAAGAGTGTACTTCTGTAAACTTTATATTTGAAAAACTTAGATTAGTTAACTGAATTGATGTTTTTCTGGGGATGTATTATATTTTATAGCAAAGTTATGTTTGTACTGAGTGTAATTTATAATGATACAGGTTACATCATCTTAATTCTGGAAAATTGTGCCTTTCTAACAGGAACATTCCAGCACTGTAGAATAATCTCCCAACTTTTTGCCTCCCCTCTTAAACTGCCAGAATTATTTGGACTGTAAGTGGTGAACATTACATGAGGAGAAGGGTAGAAAATGCTTTCATTTGTCAGGTGGTTTTGCCATCCTTCGGTGCCTGGAGGTAAAGGGAGCTTTCAGGTTCCTGCTGTCCTCATCAGTTTAAACTGCATCTTCAGCATCATTTCTGATCTGCCCTCACTCACCTACTTGTGATCGATCAATCTGCTTCATGGATGGCAGTGAAGAAAAAAGTGTTCTATATGTACATTTGTGCTGCTTCCACTAGCTGAGGCACCGGTGGTCTTGAAACCAAGAAACTTTACATCAAAAGCAACATGCTGGTGACAGTGCACAACACTGCTTCTTTTTTTTTTTTTTCTCCAGAAAGCATTGAAGTTTTGTCCTCTTCAATACAAAATCCTGTTGGTCTGCAGGACAAATGCTACCTATAATAATTAGATGATCATAGGTCCAGGACCTACTGGAAGAAGAGTATTAGTCTTTTAGAAAATGCACCTTTCATAGCATTATCTTTCAGTTTTGTCTGTAGCCTTACACTGTTTTAGCGCAGATACAAAGAAATCTATAAAGTAATTGTTTTAGAAAACATAAGTCCTGTTTTACTTGGAATAATGCTGTTTCACTTTTCCTTGCTAAGTTGGTCATTCAGAAGAGAGCATCTTTTTAACTAGCCTTTTATATTCTACAGTGTTTCTCTGATAGTTCCTCCCCTTGGGTTTCTATTTCTAAGTGGCGTTTTGGTTTTTTTTTAGTTTTTTGAAAATAATATGCTTGTTGCAACTTTAGAATACGTTTGTGCCTAATGTACCAAGACCTTGATGAAATGTAACATGACACACTTCCTCAGTTGCTATTTCCCKAAACAGAAAATCTCTCTCTGGAGTGCATCAGACTTTTGAACAGTCTTCGCTCTCTACAAGGGTGCCAATGCCAAGTTAAACACACTTCTCAAAAGAAGTACTTTTCTGTCTGTACGGGGAGGGTGAGGGAGGGGAAGGATTATGTGTGCCTTTGCTTCATATCACGTATCTAAAGTTTCTCTGTTTACCTTCTCCTCAACCCTAGTGCAGAATCCAAAGAGATGAGTTTTTCAGTGGTTTATTTTTTTCCTTAAGACATGTTTTCTTTGAGTTTTTTTCCTGTGCAACTTTGCCTTAGTTTTCCTATGCTTTTTTTGAACAGGGAACAATCACTGGGAATGAAAATTTATGAAGTGAGCCCAGTCTAACAGTATCTCTCTTCAGAGGAAGCTGTCTTCAAAATATTTCCTTAAAAAACAAGGAGAAAGGAATTGAAAAACAGCAAAAGAAAAATGAAAGGCCATTATGGCCTTTATGTTAACAAACCTTGTCTTTTTTTTTTTTTGGTTCACTATTTATCCCCGGGTTTTAAATGAAATTTAATCAGTTCTGTAAATACACGTTCTCTGCTCTGTGTGCATGTGTGTATGAAACTGATTTTATAAACAACTTGTGGGGGAGGTTGGGGAGTCTTAATGGGTCTTGCACTGAATCTAAACGAGCAATATCATATTGCTATGAAAAATATCATCCTGGGATATGTAAATAATAGTGTAACCTGAAAAGCAAGTGATATATTGTAGAAGTTTTAGCTGGATCATTGTGTCTACATTTAGGTGCTCTACTTCAAGGAGGACCAACTAAAGACAAAGCAGTAAAAATGAGCAGAGATCTATCAGAGTATTGAGTGGGCCTCAAGAAGGCTAGTTAGCTCTGAGAAGGCTACAGAAGGAGGACACAACAGTATTCACCTACGTAAATAGCTGCTGTGGAGGGAGCAAGAATAGTCTGTATGTTAGATGGAACGGAAGGTAATAGATTTCACTCCAGCAAAGATGACTTAGAATAGCYGTTAAGAGAACTTGTAGTTTTATTTTTTATAAATTCCCACAAAAACCCAAACCATAAACAACAAAACCTCCCCACCACTTGATCTGATGCCCTGAAAAGAGTGAGATCTTTAAGAACAGGTTAAACAAATATTTATCAAGAATCGCATGAGATTTGATTGACCCATTGCTGGTCCAAACAATGGATTACATTATCTTCWGGGGTACCTTTCAGATTTATGATTTTATGATGATAAATTTTTAGTATAAACCACAAATTTTTAAATAGGGAAATAAAAGTTAGATTGGGGCACATCAACTGGTGCTGAAAAAAGATCACTTAAGTGTTAAGGGGAACTTGGTTTTAGTTAGTCATATGTTTTCAGTGTTTGACTTTCATGAACCTGTGAATGAGTGAATTTTAGTAGGATAAATGTTCACAAGAAATAAAATTTATATTTTCACACAGAGCTCTTCCAGAAATCACATCTTGATTTTGCATGCATATTCTGTGTATTGGCAGCATGTAAACAGACTAACATCAGTGGCCAGGTATTTTTTTCTGACAAATAACCAGTAAAACACATCTTGAATTTTGGCTGTCAAATAAACATAATCACTTGTAAATTATCCATGATTAAAAACTATAAAAGAGAGAGAAAGTATAATTAATAAGGTCTGAAAGGGACAGTTTATTTAATGATCAGGAAGAAGCCAGATTATCAGATAAAATGGTTCATTCTGCTGTAGAGTATCAATCTAGTATTTGAGAGTGATTATTTTCTTTTGGAAAGCTAATATCCACTGAATAGTGAGGACCAACAAAAACTGGTGACATATAGGATCTAAAGAATGAGGGAAAGGGAATGAGGAAAACCGGTCAAAAATGCTGATAAGAGGAGGAGTTTATAGATTGTCTCAAACCTAGTAAAGTGCTTTATGCTGTAGGTATTCATGCTAATTTATTAGCAGTGTGTGTTAGTAACTAGCAATTAATCTGCAGCATTTAGAATTGTTTGTGCCTTCTGTTTTCCATAACTGCTTATCCAGTGACTGACTCAGGTTTGCAGAACTGATTCCATAAAGATGGCAGCTGGCAAGGACTGAACCTGCAATGTAAACAGCCCCTGACTTATGGATGTGAAGTTACTGCTTTGCTTATTTGCAGATCTCTGCAAGATATGAACTTCTCATGCCTTCTTAAAAATATTTTAGGCTGCTAGATATATTGAGTTCCTTTCTGCATAGGCTATCCATGCTGGAGTATTGCATACTGTGATGAGTAGCAGCAGAGCCATACAGTTTTCAGTTGTAACTATCCCAACGATATAGTAGATTTCCTTACATTTGGGTTACCTTGAATGTGCAGTATGTTTTACTTTTCTAATTCAGTTTTTTGCTGGTCATCAAATTAGTACATTTCTATATACTGGACATAGTAAATCAACATCTAGATAATTAAGTCAATGTTTTGAATCAAGTTCATGCAGTATCTCACAACAGCAAAGCATATAGCTAGGGAATGTAGAAAAAATTTTGTTCAGCAATGATTACAAATGTGGGAGGCTTCATTCAATGTCCAAGTCTTGTCTAATGGATCAATGCTGTATAAAATTTGACTCTTGGAAAAAATCTCTTAATGATGAAGTTGTGTAAAGCATCTTTCCTCAGACAAACTGAACAACAATCRGGCATCAGTACCATGTTGCCTTGATTGTGGGTAGTTTTTTTGTTGTTTTGTTTTTAAGAATGTCAGAACTATTGCTTGGAATTAGGTGGCTTATGCTCAGGCTAATTTCAGAGATGCCTCATGTTGTTTTGTGGACTTTCATGTTTTCCCAAGATGTGTGAGATAGAAGTATATTTATTAGTTTGCACCATTACATGCTTGAATTCAACAGTTCTACCTGTGATAATGATGGGTCTGGAACCTTCTTTTAATGAAAGAGACTAGTCACARTCTCTTACCTTTTTGCAAGGAATTGAACAAAGCTTTGGAGGACCTRCCTGTCCTTGGCAACAGCTTGACAGCTACCATTTGGACATGGCTGCAGTTTACAATCATTCCTTTCTCTCAAAGTTGGCACAGCATTGCTTTCATGAAATGACAGCAGCTTCTGGGACTCTAAATCAAGCTGAGACTTTTATTATATCTGTATCCTTAAGTGTTTGCAAATCCTCAGTAATTTTGATGTAGGTTTCAAAAAATTTTTGCTTACCTTGTTCTGCTACATAAGATGTCAGCGTCTGATAGCCTCTATATTGATGTTACCATCCTGTAACTTAACAGCATATGCAAAAACCAATCTGACTGCAGCCTGTTGGAGTAGGCATTTATTGTGTTGATATGGTTCTCTAAGAGGAAAACTAGTGGGTTTGTCTCTAAACCAAAGCTTTGATGCAGAAAGCTTGATGCCTGCGGACCTGTAGCTATTGTCAGGATTATTGTCAGATACGCTGTATTAGCAAGACTGTATTCGATATATGTGGTTACCTGTGTTTAGCTAGAGTATTTTATGACGCTGTCTCTGTACAGTGGGAATCACTATGTAGGACAATCTAGTTTGTTGGGGGAATTGTTTTTCTTCCCTGTCATATAAGTCAAATTGTTACTGCTCTGCCTGAGGGGTTATGTGTTTTTGGTTTTGGTTTTTTTTCCCCCATCACAAATATGACTTCTTTTCTGGACTTGATCTGCAGGTAGTTTGGTTTTTATTAATTTGTACTTAAGTTATATGCTCTTATTCTTTAGCCACATCTTCTGTGACAGACCTTTCCAAAGGAGTATCTCAGTTGCACCCACCATTGGCTTCTCTTAGGATGGCTTCAGAATGACTTTGTCGTGTTATACTGAACATCTCTGGAGTTGTTGGGCATCACACTTATCCATAAGCCTTTGCATCAATCACCAGCAGGTCCCTTCTAGCTTTTCCCTGGTTTGCTCGCAATGTTTCCAGCCCTATAATGATAGCCGTATGCAAGAGAGAGAGACCTACTGCCTTTCGCTGTCCATTGTCATCCTCCTGCACCRATGTGTTGCAATATTTTGTGGCTATCAAGATCACAGGGCAAGAGAAAAACAATAGCAAACTTCGTACTTGACAGAACTAGGGAATATAAGACCATAATTGCATGAGAAAGCAGCACTATGTTTTTCTCTGAGTCCATGATCCTATGACTGCTGTGTACAACTGTATTTCAGCTGATTTCTAATACTTGGAAAGCATAGCTAGCTAACTGGAGTCTGCCACCAGCAAACTGACACTAATGTGCTTTGACAGGTTTTTTTTGGCATATATTTGCAGCATCTTTGAGACCATGAAATCAGCTAGAACGTGGGTTGTTAATGGTAGATTTTCCATTTTGGGATGTAGGATCTGTATTACAAACTGAAAAGTCCTGGAGAAGCAGCACAAAGGTTTTTGGACTGCATCAGACTCTGGAAGCTATCCATGTGTGATTCTTAATACTTTATGGCATAATAATTGAGTGCTGGTACGTCTGCCAAGGTCACTGACTCATGGAGGTCTGTGAAGCTGTATCTSCACTAGTCTCCGGGCTTGTTGCCATCCAAAACGTCCTGGACAGCACTGTGTCCTAGATTCAGTGCTTGCTGAAGCCATAGATGAGCATGCAATCCCAACTACTACATGTAACATTGAGGGCATTACCACCAGCAGTGGGTCAGAGAAACCAGATGTATCAATGATGGATGTATTCTGGGACACTAGTGCCTGCCTCCTGTATCCCTTTCCTGCTCCTTTGCAGCCACAGGTACAACCAGACATCAAGATGATTAACATGTATCACCACYTCCCCTGCCTTTTTCCTTCATGTTTTCCAGTCTGTCTGTATCTTTTCTGACAAACACCTCCTTTGTTTAGCTTTCCAATATAGCAGAGTTTTGGGTTCGTTGCTGATCAATGGCAATGATTAGTATCTGTTAAAAAGGTTTGAAAACTTGCTCCCCTGCAGATGCTGGCTGCCTCTCACATGTACCTAACTAACCAATGGAAACACTTCACCCAACAACGTACCTAGGTGTCCTGGCTTAGTGTTCTGTGCCCAAGAGTCAGAGTTCACGAGAGTGCATCCCATTCTGGAGTTCCCCACTATGTTGTACGTGCAGGTGCGGACAAACACCGTTGCTCTAGTAGGAGGAAGTTTGCTGGCAAGACTACGTATACTTCAGGACGAGCTCCACTGGCACACTTAAACCAGAAGAGAGGGCATGTATCTATAGAGAGAGGATTCAGATTCTACAAGTAGAAAATATACCTCCTTTCTTTTCATTGCCCCTCTCACCTCTCTCTCTTGTTTGTTGAGGCCACCTGAAGTCTCTTAGAAGTCACTCGGATCAGAGACTGCTTCTATTGGCTACTGCTTCTATTGTCTACGGCTTCGTTTATTCAGAGAGAGAGAGACAGAATATAAGCACAAGCTCTTAAGGTAGAAGGAAAAACAAGAAGGTATTTGGTAGAGCTGTTCTATGTCCTTATGTCTGTAGTAAACAAAAAATGAAAGTCATCAAGTATTTTTGCTCTTCTAAGCTATGAGTCAGGACTGTTGGCTCCATGCATCTTCACATTAGAAGGTGTCTGTATAAGCAAGTACATCAAAGAAACCTTTTGTAAAATATGGAGGGGGAAGGAAAAAGGCGGGTGGGGGAACAAAACAAAAAAACAAGCTGCATTTCTGTATGGCCCTAAGTTGTTTCATGAATTCCTGTGGCTGGGCCGCATCACCCCTCTTCCTACCAGGTCAGATGTATGGGGCATCTGCTGCTGTTTTTTATGTCCTTTTGAACTATGCCTGACATGCATGATGTTCTGTGAGACTTCTCATAAAACTGCTTGGTGATTCAGTGACTTGCCTCTCTTGTGCCTTCAGCTGAAGTAAACAGGTACCACAAGATGCTGTCTTTTGCCTTGTGGAAAGTATTGGACTTGGTTGCTGTAAGGAGGCCTGGCTCTTCCAAAGGCAATATGCCTTCTCTTGGGTGGTAGCAGGAGATCTTGTTCTCTGGTTCTCTCCCCTCTGTCTGCTGTTTGGTAGCACTCTTAGGATTGTTATCATTATAACTTTTTTTAATAGTCTGTCTTCAGCAGCCAAGAAGCAGTTGTATATGGAAACTTGAGCTATTCTCTCAGAAATAGAAGAGGTGTGCCTGCAATGGGAAAACTGGTCTGAGAGAGTTCTTGGAGAGCTAGCATTGCTGGTATCCCTGCTCTACCATGGATGGGTAGGGCTTGCTCTCCAAGAGCTCAGAGGGTAGTATACTTTATTACTACTAATCACATCAAAAGATATTTTTAAAGACCTACTAAAAAAATTCTTCTGTCATGGGAAGAAGTCAGGCYTGCAGTATTTCACTTAGTTGTTAGCCAAAAAATTTACTCTGGGTATGAAAGAGGCAAAGAAAGACAAGGCAATAAGGTATAAAATAAGAGCAAGAAGGAAGGGAAGGTCAAGTAATAATAAATACTCAAGATCCAGTTGTGGATTGTGAACAAACATTACCTTTTTAAGCTTTTAACTGATTTATGCCAAAACATTCAGTATTTTAAAAGAAGTTATGTGGAARTGTGGTGTTTTGTTTCAACATTTTGCTTGGAGTGTTTTCTGGGCTTTTAAAATGTATTTATCTTAAATGACAAGGTTTTCCAAAACAGAAATGTTATAAGTTTGTCTTCCCGTAGCAAGAGGTTAAGGAAAAGGCAAGTGTTAGCAGTAGTCTAATGACACAATACTGGTATCTTGGGACCGATATCTGCTTTCCAGAATTTTGAAACCAAGATAGATGTTGCATGTTTCTGTAGCCAAAATATGCTCACCTTTTTGTCTGTGCAGTCTTTGTGAATTCAGGAAGGTTGCTCAGATGTAACTGCTAGTAGAGCATTGTCACACTTGCGGATTTTGTCTGCCTTAAAGGATACAAGAAAGTGAAACTCGGGGACAAGGAGAAAATTAAAAACAAGTTTTTTGTTTCACAACCCAGACCTGTAGGCTGAATCCTAGAAAGCTTACACTCTAAGAAAGGGGTGTGTCTGTGTGTTCATGAGTATATATCCACAGGTAGTTTGGTTTCAGGTATGGAACCCTTGCTCTTGGAAATGATTGACTYATCTGTTTAAAATGGCTAGAGCCTTTGGTATTGAATGAGACATTCTAGAAAAACGAATTTTGATTCCAAGTTTTCATTTGGCTTTTGTTTTTTATAATGAACTACAAAATACTTCTAATTGCCTGTGAGCAAGACGTATTGAAATGGTGCAATCGACCACTACATAAGGAATGATAGTGGATGAGAATGCACAACAAAATGTAGAAAGGCATCACAGATGAAAAGCTAGTGTTGAGAAGGGCAAGAAATATTTGTGCAGATGTTTTCCAAGTCCACATCCAGTTGTGCTTCTGTCAGACTAAGTTTAAACCTCTCCTTATTTTCTCCCCACTTGAAGGTATTCTGGACTGGCCTGTGCCTGCACTGGCTCTTATTGCAGCACTCGGATCTCTGCTGTGCATCTTCAGCACCTGGTAGTAAAAAAATTTAGGTGCTGAAACAAAGTTTTAGTTGCTCAAGTTGGGCCAAACAAAATAATGCTAATGCTTGAAGAGGATGGTTTGAAATGCAGAGTGCTGAAGTAGCTCCTGACTTTCCAAATATTAAAATTTTATCGGTTGGTACCGGCAGGCCAACTATAAGTAGTAGTAATAACAATCATTTTATTTATTGGGCACCCTTCCATCGTTAATGTCCTGTTAGATGGCTCACAAAAGATATAATCTGCTTTTAATGTCCTGCTAGGAGCCTCATAAAAGAAATAAAATATAAAGGCAGTTATATGCTTAATGGTTTATGCTTTTTCTTTCATGTTGATGTAGAAGATTACAGTAAAAAGGCCAATTTTGCATCTTCATTGAAATTAATGGAGTTTCAATGGCTTATCCTGGATCTGAAACAGGTCCAAAATATGTTAATGCTTGTTCTCTATGTTCTGTCAGCTGATGCTGGAGCATTCCTGGTTGATTTGCAAGGTACCCCAACTGGATTAATTAGAAGAGAAAAATACTGTTTCCCCCTCTAAATTCTGCTTACTGTAAAACCCACTTGCTATAAAATGTCATGTTAGGGAGGTTCCTTTTCCCCATCTTCTGACTAAATTGCCATTTCTTGTGCTCATTCTTTTCATCTTTTATGTTGCTCATTAAAAATGTTACGTTTTATGCCCAGTATTGTTCACAGTCTACAAGGTTTTTATCACTTGGATAAAAGCAATCTACTTGATGCACAGCTGGTCTCCAGAGTGATCTGATTGCTTTTGTGATAGGCCTTAGACACCTAATGCTGTGCAGAGCACTTCTATGCTTTTTTCAAATAACTAAATTAAATTACTTGCAGATGAACTTGTTCTATAACAACATATCTGAAAAAGATTTTCAGATTTATGGCCAGTCTMTGCTGTGCTTTCTAACATTTAGTAGCATTGTGGTCTTTGAGTGGTCCCACTGATTTCTTGAGGAAAGAGGTACAACTCAGCTTGAACATGACTTCCTTTTTCCTCACTCTTCTGGTGGGTGGGAGAAGGGAGGAAAGCATCTCACCTCTGGAGAGGAATCACAGCTGTAAATCTTACGAGGAAGTATATGCCTCTCTATTAGTGTGGACTTAGATGCCTAATTACTTATGAGGTCTAAAAGTTGGTGTTGGGCCTCCATACTGCCTGTTGGATAGCCTGCCCCACACACTTCTGTGAATCCTGTTCTAAGGTCCCTGACATTCTCCATGTCTCTGAGACACTGGCCACTCCAGTCCCAGGTCAGGATTTCGGTGGGTAACAGGGCACCTCACTATTAGGTATTGGAGTACGATGCCTAAGTTTTCTTTGCTGATTTATACCAAAAATGAAACTGGTGGTATCCTGCTTCTCTCCAGTGTGATTCTGCTTTTACCATACAAAATCTACTTGTTCCTGAAACAACCAAAAAAATCTGACTGTAGAAAGTTACTACTTCTGCACCATCCCTCAACATATTTTCATATAGTCTCAGCTTATAATAAAGCAAACAGGAGGTTTGTAAACAAATGTCTTATATTGTTTAGTGCACATACTGAGAACACTTAACAGCTTTTYTTCTTTTTATTGAAGATTTTTTTTTTAAAGCTGCCAACCTGATTCCAGATGGTATCATACATGGGTGGTAACAGTCAACTGGTACCAAATATACTTTCATCCACACTTCCCTAGGAATATATTACCTAGCTGGCTTTGGTCCCAAGATAATCAAATAGTTGCAAATCCTAGGTTATTAGGCTTCATCAAATTCTGGTTAAAGTTAAGCCCTGGTCACCCTGTAGCCAAGCCAAAGTCGTCAGACTTTTTGGTCATGGGAAATGTAAATTACATTTAGATTTGATTAATTTTTCAGAATTTTTAAACCCATTTACTCTAACAAGAATTGTGTCATCCTCTGTGGGCTTGGAACTGTTTTACAGTCTTTTCTGTTGTTTCTTAAGCACTGTCTGGCTTTGCCCACACTTCATTAAAGGCATGTAGTGGCTCAAGAGGATTAGGATAACTCAAACCCAGCATTTCTACTCCCAGTGGAAATTAATCTCTTGAAAAGAAAGCTGTGAAGGTTTTGTTCTTGCTTTATTTCTTAAAYTGCCTGTAGCGCTGTCATCATTTCAGGCAGTGTTTAAGGACCCCAAGCGAAGACCAGTCTATTAAAATATTTGATTACGGCTCTCCCTGATATAGTCTTATATCAGCCTAATTACTGTATCTTTGGGCTTCCTAAATCTTCTCTAAAGTAGCAATGCCTACTGCTCTAGATATTGCTGCAGRTGTACCAAATCTAAAAAGACTATGAAATTTTGCATTGTTATGCATGACACAAGGTAACGGTTAAGATTCTTTTCCAAGCACTATGCGCATATAGTTGGCTACCTCAAGCTTTAGTCATTCTCAGTGGTGAAAGATCTAGCACCAGACMCTTGCACCCTGTTTCCAGCTGCTGTTGTGGTTCCCTCTTCCACTTCTTTCTCCCTCCCACAGCAAGAGATACTTAGAAGATATCAGTAGTTCTTTAATGACTTGCAATTTTCATGAGTAGAAACGTTGCACCCAAAAAGTGAATTTTCATAACCTAGCGTGGCCTGTTATAAGAAAAGAGCCATTGCACTGTATCTTAAAACAAAGTGGCCATAGATATAGATTTAAAGCGGAGGCTGGAAATAAGGAGGAAATATTATGTGCAAGTTTTGGCACAGTTCTTAGAAGTAAATAAAGAGCCAGAAAACTGTAGAGCTTATATTCCATTAGTCATCAGCAGGCAGTCCTCAGATTTGTAGTGTTATGAATGTGAGGTCCCAGCTCRACCTCAGGAGGTACGCAGAGGAGTACGCCTGTCATGTACAGATACACGATCAGCAATGRTCTAGGCTAACGAGTTTTAGTTCACACTGGAGCGGCCTGTGCTCGCATGGAGGCGAGTAGCAGTAGCACTGCTCTGGAGCAGGTAACTTGTTGAGACTTGGTAGCTCATCATCTGTTTTTATGCCTTGCAGAATTCTCCTTTTCTAATTTTCATGAAACTGAAGTAAGATTCTTCTTCTCTAATCAAAAGGAGATGCCTGAAAATTCCCTGTATAATCGTACCATAAACAACTGTGGGTAATTGTTCTTTACTTTCTTTTGTTTTGTTCTTTACTTTCTTTTGTTTTGTTCTTTACTTTCTTTTGTTTTGTTCTTTACTTTCTTTTGTTTTGTTCTTTACTTTCTTTTGTTTTGTTCTTTACTTTCTTTTGTTTTGTTCTTTACTTCATTTCAGTCTTGTCCACTAATCTGTGTTATACAGCACTGTACAAAGTAGTAATCCAAGAAATGGAGATATATTCAACATTTGCACTCAGTTTTGTTCTCCAAACAAGAAATAATTTCAGACTGTACTTTGGTTGTACAAGTTCATATTAATCTTATTCCTGAGAAGCTCCTTACCTGAAAGTTACCAGTACAGACTTTTGGGATGGAATACTAGAGCATCTGGGAACAGGAACCTTCATTGTTTGAGTTCTGTAATGATACATTTTTATAAGCTTATAGAGAATAGATAAAAGCTGAGCTTAATAAATTTTGAGGTAGGACTTGAGACACATCTGACAGCATAGTAAAGCTGGGCAAACTTTTCTTGTAAAACCAGGCACTGGGAAGTATCATGTCTGAGTGTGGAAGTGAAAATCTTATGGTTTTGATACCAAACAAACCTTATATTTTTATGTGGAATTTTTTTTCTTCCCCAGCTGGAAATCATTAGGGCTATTATTACCCATGAGGCAGGACCTAGAGCAAGATGCTAGCATTTACAATAAATTTTTTTTTTTTTTTTTAATGCAAGTCCTTCAATTTTGATAAACCTGCTCCTTGCACTTTTCTTATCACATACATGTACACACATACACATCTTCCTTATCTTAGAAGAGGACTTAAGGTCAATGTTCTTTCTTTCAAATGCCTTTATGGTAACTGCTTTCCACCACTGCCCCAGACACCACTATACAGGAAATGTTTCATAATTCATTCAGTTTGCATGTGAATTTTCTTGCAGTTTCTCATGCTCCTCCTGTTTTGCTTTTTAAATAAATCTCTCTTGACAGAAGTTGTAAGTAGAAGTCAGAACAGTGCCCTGGTCTGTGGGGAACCTGGTAGGGAAGGGTGATGTGCAAGTCCATTCTACCTCATGCTCCCCATTTAAAAAACACTTGTTGGGGTTTTTTTTTGGTGGGTTTTTTTTTGTGGTGTTTTTTTTTTTTTTTTTTACAATAACAAAAAGAATCCCCCCAAACAAACAAACAAAAAGTAAGCAAGCAAACAAAAAAAACCTGAAAAAAAACCCCACCAAAAAAACCCCGAACRAACAAAAACACAACTAAAAATGCTTGCACTCAGTAGCATTTTCATTAGGGATGGTTAACAACTCTATAACTGTTCAGCTGTTGCCAACAGCATTTTCATATTGCACCTTCTGGGGGTTACTATCTTGCTATTTAAAAATAAATAGACTGATATATAGGCAGTCACACCAAAAAGACATAGTATTACTGACAACTCCACTATAACTTTCAGCCCGTTAACGTAAAACTYCACCACTAAATCTCTCAGGGTAAACTATGCAGAGATAGAAAAGCCCCAAGGTATTAAGAGTGATTTTGATATAAATTCCAATTTTATTTTATGACCATTTTACAGCTGCTTCTAGATATCTTCTCTCGTAAACTACAAGGTACAAGGCAAATGTTACCTCTTTTTTTTTTTCTGCAGGGTTTCAGACAGTTGGTTTATTGTGACATGTTAGCAGYCTTTTCTCTGCATTGCACATTCATAAGAATGAATTTTAATGAGACTAAGCTAGCAGAAGACCTATAAAGAAGATGCGATTATGTTTTAAGTATTCATAAAAAAGTTACATTAAATTTACACATTTTGATTTTGTCTGTGACAGTCAAAAGAAATAGACTGAGAGCATATGAGCCTGTGTAAATCCATACAGTTGAAATGACTTTATTGTATGTGCTGCATATCCAGAAAACATTTCTTCATGCAGATAGGAAAGATTTTTGCTGGGGAAGGCCAGRTGGAAAAAAAATAATGCAGGAAGCCACTGGCCAGTGCCAAAGTAYTAACTCTTGTTAGCATCACTGCTGAATGACATCACTTATGCACATATGGTTATAGGATAAAATCTTTACTTGGTCACAGAACAGGGATAACAAGTAAGAAAACAATAAGTTGTTGGTATCCTTATTTTAAACCCCACAAGGAAGTTTTAGCCCTATAAAAGGAAGGCTGCTTTAGCAGTGTATGGGGTGATGCCTGAAATTTGGGGCACTTCCTATCACAGATGGGATCTCCATCTGCATACTGAGGTGATACTTTCATACATTAGCAATAGGCTGTGAGTTTAAAAAAAAAAAAAAATGATCCATAAACAATGATGAGTTCTAGTGATGGAATGTCAAATTCTATATGAATTACATATAACAAATGAGTAGTAATTTCTCYAAACTAGTATTTTATTCTTACAGACTAATATTGCTAAAAATATTCCCCCCTCATTTTTGTCATTGGGAATTGGTTAAAATTAAAGCTTGATGGGACACTTTGAGTATTGTGATGGAACTTAGTTTAAAAGTTTAAACTCTTTTCACTTGTATTACTAATAGTGCAATTCTAGGTTGCCTAGGTATCCTCTTTTGCACAACTTTTTACCGCAAAATCTGACAGTATTACCTGCTGCCTGTCAGAATAGGGAAAAATATTATTGCGTWAAGTAAATAATAAATAAAAATTTCTACTACTTCTAAGGAAAAAAAAGTGTTCTTGCTCTACAAGAAATATTCTTGCTCTCGATGTGAGGATGGTAATGCTACAAGATTTTTGATTATCATGAAGTAGTTCCACTAAGTTCCAGAAGATAACTTTTCATCTTTGGTATAGTTAATTGACCTCTTCATCATTCTATGCAAGCAGGTTAGTAAACATTAAAAATTATTTAATAAATGTTGTGTACAAGCTTTGTGAAAAACCTAGGAGCATACTGGGTTATTCTTAGATTCCAGGCTTACGGCCATGACCCTTGATGTGGAGAGGGAAAAAAGTTGTAATTGTACTAACATAAGTTGGTAATGCCTGTCTAATGGCTATCTTCTTCTGTCCTAGCTGATGCCATCCCCTACCAGTATGTTTAAAATATGTGTGTGAGCTGAAATCTTCCTCTCTTCAACACCTCCAAAAATGATTTGATTAGAATTAAACTTCTCGTGCAGTTTTAGATGCTTTTCCCCCCCAATATTTATTTTGAAATTCCAAGTAATATATTCTAAGAATATAAAAAGTAAACATTTCACATTTTCTAATACTATTTTTCAGCTTTGCTCATCACAGGGATAAGATGAATAAACTTCTGGTTTAAAAAAAAAATCAGCTGACTAAAAATGCATTGTTCGGGGAAATGAAGTCTTTGTTGAAAGTGTTATTTGCCATTTGGGTACTGGCATTTGTTTCCCTGTTGGCCTGCCACAGATAGTTTCTCAAATATATACCATGACTCTTCTGAAGTCCACTGAAATGAAAGGAGACCCAGTAGAAGTTACCGCTCTGATTTAATTTTCATGGAGTACGTCAGTGGGAATATGGACCTTTTTTTATCCAATTTCTTCTTTGATTGCAATTTTATTCAACTACTTAATTCTATCAGTCTATCACAGTACAGAAACTCTGCCTAATATTTTTTTCTTTCATTCTCTATTTAGAGACAATAGGATTTTTATTTGATGTGTATGTCTTTAAAAACAAAAAAACACTTGGTAACTAATTTCTGTTCAAATCCCTTTTAAGCTGGCCAAAAAAMCCCTAACCCCTAATCAGTTCATCTTATTATAGATGTTCAGAGCCATATCAGGCTGTGAACAACYCTAAGTTTCTAATGTATGTTAAAAACTCTGTTTTGTGAATTTGAGACTGAAAGCCTGATAGCACAGGAGTATTTGATACGGAATTACTTCATTTCAACCTTGCTCATTCTTTCTAGTGATTCAGTCAGAGGGACTAGTCAGTGAATCCTGGTCTGAACCTTTGATGTTCTTTGCTTGTACCATGTGGGAGCCTGTCTATTAGCAGGCCTAAATAGCTGTTTCCCAGTCAAATGGGTATGCCTGATCCTCCATGCTGGAGGTCTTTAAAATACCGCAAAAGATCTTTTTTCCAGCTAAGGTTGTATTTGTTCATAGACTGGACATATGAAGAACAAACAGTTTTGCTTCGAAGTCTGTGAGATCTTCCTCCCTTGAGCCCCATTAACGATTTTCAATTTTTAGTATAGAATTAATTTTTCATAAATGCAAATTAGCTCAGCATAAATATAGTAATCAATGTTACATTATGGAAAGTTCCAGCTAGCTTTATTCTGAAAGAACTGAGAGACCTCAGAAATGGAACTTTTCATGGCCAGGTACAAAGTCTCAGTTTCACTTTACACTAAAATTTAGTTGTCCCCTGTGAATCTGAGTGTCTAGATGCACAACTATCTCAAATGTAAGCRTCAGTTTTAGAAAACTGGATCCTGTATTTTGAAAACACTTAGCTGTGGTTTAGATTAAGGATGTTCATGATGATGCAGTCTTTCTAGAACTTATGTAATTGTGCCACATCAGCTAGTCTAAAAAATATATTTAATATAAAATTGATACATCTTGACTGAAAATAACACTTTACAAACACAGTGTTATAGAGGCAATGATAGAATAGTTTTCCACAGTAAGTAGTTGAAGTATACACTGGTTATGTCCTAGACATCCAAATATTTTGGAAAAACTGTTTCTATTATGTTGCATTCCCACTTTTCACAGAAAAAACAATCTGTGAAGTACATGACGTCATAGTAAACGATTAGTGATATGTAGATCATTAATTTTCCACTGACTATCAAACAAGAAAAGCAATTGAGCAATATTCATCATTGCAATAAACCAAATTAAACAAGATGTTTCCTAATGTGCTTTATCCTGAATAACAGGAGCTTGTGAAATGTTTCAGCACAGGAAGGGAACGTTTAGTGCTTTCGCCCCAGGCTTACGTGCCACTGATACTGTCTAACTAAATTGATGTTGTTAAACAGCGCAGACTCCTGGGGGGAGATGCTTACTTGGGTTTAGAGAGTGGTTTATTTTGGTTACAACTTTTTCTGTTTATAGTCAATTTAAGAGGAGCTGAAATCTATTATTTGTGAATTGGGAGAAGATTGTTCATACTGGAATCTGTTTCCATTAGTTTAACCAAACAAGGTTATACTCTCAACTGAGTATTCAGCTAGGGCATGTATAGATAACAAGGTAGACAAATACTCTGAGTTTATGGTACATTTGGATTTGGCTGACTTCTATTCTTTCTCATCTAGGTTTCTAAGATCCTCAGTGAATAAGTAGATATTTTCTTCCTCTGCTTCTCATTGATAATTTCTACCATTGTTCATTGAATAGAAGCTCTAATTCACAACAGAGTTTGAGGAAGGCACTTTTATATTTCCCTAGTGTGTAACCAGAAATAGCTTCTGGGCAGGAGGCTGTGGTGGGTTTTTTACTGTTTTTTTTTGGGGTTGGTTTTGGTTTTGTTTTGTTTTAATTAATTAATCATAACTGTCTGATCTTCCTGTTCTTGATACGTTAGTGCTTACACCTGTCGTTCACTCAGGTCCTCCTATCTCCCAGTTCAGCTCTGTACTAATTTTGGGGGGGGTCTGTCATGAAGGGTTGAACAAACACATCCTTTATTTAAAACCAACCAAACAAAAACCCAATCTGAATTACATAGAGAGCAGAGGTGTTAGCCTCTCCATGAAAGTGGTAGGTATATCAGTGATTTGCTATACCTGTTGTTATCTTTGTCATTTTGCTAATTTATAGCTTTGTAGTTTCCAGATACTGCTTTAATTTGAGCCTCCTGAGTGAGATACAAGTTCTGCTTACTCAATAACTGGCCTCCTGGAACTCTGAAGTGGGCTTTTGGTTTTGTTTTGGGATTTTTTTCCCCTCCCTTTGTCCTTTGATACTGTTACCACCTAAGCCTGGCTCCGCTGCAGCTGAAAAACAAAACAAAAAAGAAATAAATGTCTCCATAGTTCAATGAAATACCATTGCTGGAATAAAGAAGCCAGCTCATKTTTAAAAATGAAACCTGATCGGAGGATCTAACTGCATTGTAACATGGAATCTGTGGCAGAAAATTTTGCATTTTTGTATTTCACCTTACCCAGTGCTTTATGCTGCCTTCAGCTCATGGGCGATGGGGTGGACAAAGCTGCAATGAAGGGACAATCTTTCTCCTGCACAGGTGTTAGAAAGCAGGACCTCAGTACAGGCTTCTCAGCTACTGTGCAATCCTTCCCATTCCGGGACCCCACACATCAAACACAGCCTYGTAGTGAATCCAGCAAGTGCAGGAGGCACCTGTGGTCTGTCTTGCGTGGGGGGAGAGCCAAGGCTCAGTGGGAGACATGCTGTTAATATGGAGCAAACTCYTTCCTCAGCTGTCCCGCATCACCTTTATACAGCATCAGGTACCACCCTCCTGACACTTACGGACACCTCATCACAGGGTATCTTCTTACTGGTGTGTGTTGATGTACTGTTTCTTAGGAAACTGCTGTGATAGTAGTGCATCTCTCAAAGTCTTTGGTCAGATCTTACTTCTCTAAGTTTCATAAATATGTGAATAACTTTGTGTATGTGCCGTGTTTAGCRTGGTGTACTTGTATTGGTATTTTGCTGAATTGGACGCTCGATTGTTACCGTACCTGAATTACTGTTGTCTCTTCACATGTTGTCTTCATCTTGATCAAGAACAGCAGGTTAAGTGCATTACCTTAATAAGTTACTGGGGGATACTGCTATTCCTCTTCCTGTAATTGTCTGGTGAATAAATAGGAGGTTTTTTTTCCAAGTGCAGTAAATCTCACAAATACCCAAAGCATTAGAATATAAATATTATTTTTTTTTACCTTGCAAATAGAATCTTAAGTGTAGAACAGAATTTTTTAGATTAGCGATTATAAGTTTATTTAGCCTATCCAGTTTTCTGACAGTTTTTTGTTTTTTGGGGTTTTTCTTCAGTTTTCATGATGAAAAAATTTCCAGAAAGTAAAGTTTTGGCATAGATGCACAAGTTTGTGCTGTAGATTGCAAGGATTAATTTTTGTGTCTTTCCACATGAATTTGGAACTTCAAAAAAAAAAAACAAACCTGCAGTGAAATTATAGTAAAAGAAATGCTTATAAAGACTACATAATGTCTGCAAGAAATAATTTAATGATCACAATACTAGGTTTCTCTGATTACTGTTATCTATGAAAAAATGGGTACCAGAAATATTTTTTTCCCATTTCTTTTCTAATAGGGTCTTTTTTTGTTCACCCATCAGTCCTACTGCAACCTCAGTCTAACTTCTGGTTTTGAGTAAATTGAAATGTGGATGTTTTGATAAAAGCTGTGAAGTATTTTACTGTAACAATAGATCAATTGAGTGATAAGGACGTTTCCCCAAAACAAAAATTCTCAATTAAAGAAAGGCTTCTTTGTCAGAGGAAAAGCAGAAAGCAGTTAGAAAAATTTTCATGTATAGTGTCATAATATCCAGAAAGAGACAGAAGATAATAGTGATTTATCCAAAGATGTTACGAATAAGGTCAAAAATGGTTTATACCATAAAGTGAAAAGTATTAAGTCAAACTTTGTCACTGTAACTAAATGCATATTTGTAATTTATTTTCATAGCTATGGGCACAAGACTTCCTTATTAAGGCAGAGGTACAATGTCATCCTATAGGTTGCCTTTCACATCACTATTTTCTTCATATTATCACATAGAATTATCGGCATGCCTATTTGTATGTAAGCATGTTTTTATATAAGGATGGAAGTTGCCTTGATTTTGGTGCTCTTATTAAATACATCATAACAACAATTCTGACCTTATTTTTTAAATTCCTTATCTTTGTTGCTTTCTAACCTGACTACAGGAAAGAAATTTTGATCAACCCCACAGTGTTGTAGTGAGTGAAACTGTAATCTGTCCTTAATGATAGAAAAATAAGAAATGGTTGTTTTGTTTGTTTGTTGGGTTTTTGGGCTGCCTTTTTTTTTTTTTTTTTTTTTTTTTTTTTTTTTTTTTTTAGTTCCATCTTTTTTTTTTGATGTTTAGATTCCTAACTTGGGAGTAAATGTGGAAAAGCTTGCCGTACCTGGTAGCATTGAAGTATAAATATCATTATGAAATTGATATGTGTAATACAGGTCATGCACAGATTATCTTTAATGATGCTCAGTCCAAACACGCATAATGGATTTTTGTGAAGCAATGTCAATTCATAGGTTGTCTGTGGATCTTGGTTGTTCCTAGTACATGTACACACTATACAAAATATTAAATTTGGGATTGTCTCTAAAGTAAATCTTTCAGGAAAGCTTTGTCTGCACGATTTGAAGCAGGCTGGTGGAATAGGCAAATTTAGAACCTGTGTTTCCACTTGTGTTTTCAGTAGTTTGTCTTTGAATAATCTGTAGAAATATAATTAACTTTTTCTTAATAAGAAAAAAGACTGGAAAAAGCAATATGCAGAAGTCCGTGATCCTGTTATGGTGGGGTTGTTAAGAGGCAATTTTTGTTTTTAATTGCTTTATTTTGTTTTTAACTTTTGCATCATAATCAGTTTCATTTTACAGAGTCACTCCCTATCAGTGTTGCTATATTTCAGTCGGTTAAATTACAAATAATTCAAAAATTATGAATAAAAAATGAACAGTTAAAAACATATATTTCCTTATGGGTTTGTAGCACTGGACTGGACAAAGCTAAAGCTGCTAATTCTTTCTTAGCTGTTGGTTCTCATCGCTATATCTGTAGTGAATTAGTTTTCCAAAGTTAAACTGTATGCAGTTGCCATTGTAATACGCTTGAAGTGTACCCCGCTGGCCTGTTACGCAAACCAGTGCAATACCTTGCACCGTGATACAATGGATGTGCTCAGAAAGATTTATATTGACTATGGCATGCAGTTGCAGTTACACAGTTGTGCAATACCGTCACATAAGCATGATCCAGTACATTAATATGGATGAAATAAGTATGTGTTAATATCGAGTCCCTCTATGACCACACTAATTGTATAGTTATCAGTGCTTACTCATACAGATAATACTAAATCAAGCTATTATTTTCAGCCCAGTGGAACAGGTCAACAGGAAACAGAAGAACAACACTTAACACTAGTTACATTTGTAGATAGTAACCGAATCATGCAGGAACAAATAAATTTGAGTTTTAATACCAGGTAAAGAACATAATTGCTTCATATGATGGCTGATAGTATAAATAATGTAAAGAAATATTTCTAAAATTAGTCTGTGATTTTCTTTGCTAAATAYAAGTTGAAGTAAGGTTTTCAGCTTSTATGATGTGGGCTACAAGACTTAAGCCGTTCACACCAGCTTAAGAGTCTATCCCATGAAGTCTGAATGAGATGCATTGCTGTYAGAGCACATGTCAAAGGCTAGCAGATATCATCTGCAAAACTGAAACACATGTATTGCACTTAYGTTGACAGAACCACCATTCTGGACTTCTAGTATTGATAACAAATGTTGTAGTTAAGATTAGATTATTTAAGATAAAGTAATTTGTCTGATGAAATGAAGATATTAATTGAAGAATGAATGAAGAACCAATTTTCTAATCATATTCAGTTATAACTGTACCACTTTACATAAAATTGAAGCATTACATGCAGCATCCTTATAAACAGCTTTTACTAGTTAATTCTGTAAAATCAACAAGGTAAAAACTGAAGTCACAAAGTGAGTCTTGCATGGCAGTATGTACTGGTGGTAGGATGAAGTGGGTTCTCCTGAGTCTATACTGTTTCTTCCAAGGTGACATTGAGATATTTCAGTAAGGCAAAGCAAAGTAGCCTGAACTGCTGCTTGCTGCACTGTTGACTGTCCCGCACTGTTTTAAAAAGTATTTATTCCAGTTAGTGACTTCTGCCAGCTAACTGAAAATCAAATAGCTACTCCTCTTTCTTATTAGTACTCCATGGGAAAACACAGGCATGAAAATGATCCCAAAGTACTTTGTTAAAGCAAGAAGCATTGGAGATGTGAAGGAATCGCTATCTTTTCAGGTGGATTTTGTTATTTCTTTATTTTTCAAGTAGTGACTAGTTTTATAAATAAATAATAAATATGTATTTTCATTGGGTTTCTTGTGTAAACTACATTCACATTTACTAGATTCCATATTCACCTTTTGGCTTATCCTTTCGGGAGCAGTGCTTGTCTACAGCACTGCGTTTGCACGTGTCTTCTCAGAAAAGGAAATGGGTGGCTTGGCTCAGTCATCCCTCTGCCTCTGACCTCCTTTACTGTAATTAAAATGGTTGTTTTTTAACCTTTGAAGCTTCTGAGGCCTAAAGGATGGTGTAGCAAATAATGAAATAAAAAATGTGGGGTTTTCTTAAATCACGCTTAGTAGCAACTGTTTTTTCTGAGTGGAGAGAACAGCAGAGAGGAAAGAGAAGTAGGAAAAAAAAAAAAAGATGAGATTATGCTACGTTGCCCTAGCATCTTGTCAAGAAAAGATCCTTATGCTTTCCCCTGTTCAGGTTAGAAAATTGAGTCCTATTTTTAATCCCCGGTTCACAGCAGCAGAACACCAGGTAGTTATATCTAACATCTGTTTGTCATAAAGTAAGGTATACCCTAAAGAGACACTCTTCATAAACACTAAGCACCAAAAATACTGTTCATATTAAATTGGACCACATGAATAATACAGAAGTCATGAATTTAAATTATTACTGGCATTTGTAGAAAATGGCAGTATTTCAGCCATTAAATAACAACTTTGCTTTATTTCTGGAAACAGAAAGTTATTAAGTTGTAAATCATATTGATGCTGTGGCTCAGATATATTTCTGGTTCTCAAACCATCCAGATATATCTCAGCAGTAGTGTTGCACTACAATTGTTTCCTCAGAGGTCTTCAGCCCACTTCTGTGAAATACTTGAGCCATAGCCATACTATAATGGCATTATTTTATCATACTAGGTCTAGGTGCCACTGTTTGTGGAGCCAAAGCATCGTGGAGTTTTTGAGATGGATTGTCTAACCCATGTGTTTGATGCTTCTGTGGTCCTGTAACTGGTGGTGTCAGAACAGCTATTTAAAGCTAACTGGGTTACAGTACACTAAGTAGTATTGTCGCAGGAACTTTTTCTCCCTTATCTTTGCATTTTATGTGTTTAAATATCCTTGACAGGGTAAGACTGAAGCTTTACCAGACGATGACCTACATAGGTAAATAAATATCTTTGTAATCTGCAGTGCTCGTGATTTCCCTTTCCTATTCCTGCTCTTCCTTCACCCCTCAGCCTGCTTTCTAGATAGTGAAATTAAGTTGAGGCGAGTTGGAAAAATAAGCATTGAAACAAGTGACTGCTTGTTGGTGGATTCTATRAGGGGCTTATGTCAGAATGCAGAGGAAGAGAACAGGTTTCATTCAGATAATTTTGGCACAGGAAACCAAAAGTTTCCCTTCTCTGCTTTAAGMAAGATGTCCTGAATGATCTTGAGAGAAATCATTTAGTCTTTCCAGGACTTTGCTTTGTAAAATACGGATGCTGTATTTGCACAAGTGCCAAAAAACAAATATAAGAAGAGCTAGGAGACACTTTCTGTTTGAGGAGTCTCTACAGTTCATATTGTTTGGTGGAAAATAAACTGGATATAGTGGCCGTAAGAATAGAAGGAAAAGGTTTCTTCGGGCTTTCCATCAGGTCTCTTATTGTTGCTTCAGTTGTTGCTTCAAAAGGGGAAACTCAGAAGAACATAAAAAGATCTCGTTATTGAAGTCACCTGCACTGAAAAGCTCAGAGACTTGAGTGTGTAGGGGTTTCACATTTCTCTTCATCTGAGATACAAAAGACATCAGAAACCAGAATACTAAGGAGTGGAAAATGCAGATATAGAAGAGTTGTAAATCCAGCATGACAAAAATAAGTTCCAAGGGGAAAACAACTTTGGAGAATGAAAGAAGCACTGAGCAGCACAAGAGGCTACATGCTAGAGCTCAGGCTATGTACAGATAAGATTTGATAAAAGTCAAGCTGACTTAGACCTTGTGAAAGAAGTCAAAGCAAATAGGAAGAGAGATATATAAAAGGAGACTAAAGAAAGAAAAGCCTTCTAGGTTGTAGGATGGGATAAGATAAAGTGTAAAAATGGCAAAATAAATAATGTGCCTCAATCTGTAAGGATGATTAGGCTGAATGTGGGCTCAAAGACAGGAACGAAAAAGGGAGAGAGGGAACGAAAGCTGAGATGCAGAATATTTTAAAATAGGAATTTAATGACCTTGAAGTAGTAAAAAGAAAATGAGGTTCAGCAGTACAAACTTAGGTTTTTTTTTTTTTTTTTTTAAAGGATTAAAACCATCCATTTCTGTTACAAAGTGCAGACTGCTACTTTTGGGGAAAGCTGAGATGAAAAACTCAGATGGAGTGGGCACTCATAGAGYACTTCTGAGCCGCTACCACTGTGGTGTGTCTGTGGGATAGGAAAATACAAACTGAAACAGAGACAGGACAGTAGTTGCCATTACATGAGCCACGTTGCAGAAGACACTCACTTGTAATACTGCATACAGTTCTGGTCACCCATACTCCTGGAACATAATAAACCCAAGCTGGGGTAGGAGAAGAGAAGTAATACAAAGATGATGAAGGGAGATGGCTTTTGGAGAACCTGTCCAAAAAGGGGAAACTAGAAGGCCTCTGTTTTTTCCATCTAGTAAAACAAAATCTGAGAGAAGTTGTTCTGGTAATGGAGCATTAAAGTAAGAAACATCACTGCTGCAGAAGTGAAAATGGCAGGGTGAAACTGGCATCATCAAAATGGTTTTGGCTTGGCAGGAGGGGGAAGGGGAGGTTAATCCTCTCCTGTCATTAGCAAATAAGCCACCTATCTTGTTTAAAGTCACAGGGATTTCCCCCCCCCCCCCCAAATATTCATATAATATTCATATCCCAAGCTATTACAGCCACCAGTGCACCACAAATCATGTTAGTCTTTTTCTGCTATGAGGAGTGTTTTTATTTAAGGAAAACAAGTATTCCCACATTCTTAAAATAATTTGCCCATTACCCCTTTCCTCTCTCACACATGCCTGAAATTTTACTGGCTTTTGAAATATTAGGGTTGAAAATTAACTGKTTTTTTTTAAGTTGTAATATTCTTCACTGCATCAAATAGGTTTGTATGAGTCACATGAAGACAACAATAAGATTTGGGTTGTTCCACTGCAGAGTGGAAGATAAAATGGAAATACATAACAGTTCTTCAGGCTAATTAAATCAAAGCAATAGCAAGGCAGCCACAGTTTAGATTAAGACACTTCTCAGGAAATCAAATTAAAAATAGGTTAAGGCTCCCTTTTGGTGTGCCATGATGTAAAATATTGCTAAAGCCCTAGTCTTTATCCTTAGCTTTCTCTGCCACTTTTCAATTAATCTTCTCTTCACAGAAATAAACATTTTAATAAGCATATACAGTAACACAAATCAGTGATGGTAATTACTCTATGTAAAATAGCTATTTTTATTGCAGCAAATATAAAATGATAATTTTAATTATGTAAAGTCTCTAATGCCTTAATGATTTTAGCCCATTTTCCATGTTTGTACATGAAATCTGGCTCCATATTTTTACTGTTACCAAAGTTACAAGGAGGTATTATTGGGCTTTAAATGTTTATTGTCATCTTAGCAAAGTGGCTTTTATTTTTTGTTTATGTTCTAAAAGCTTGGCAGAGTAGTGGCAATCCACACACTAATGGCTAATCTGGGTTTGTGCCAAAAGAACAGTAATAGCTACAAGCATAGAAAAAACATCTGAAGAGTAAATGCCAAATTAATCCCTGGTGTAACTCTTTTGCCTTAGTGCAGTTACACTAGAGAATTAATTTTTCACAGTGTGCATCCTGTTATAATCCATTATTTTCTAAGGGGGCTTGCATATATCAGGACAGTCAAGCACACTGGGTTCAGCTGTTGCCTTTCTATCCAAAAGAATCCCAAATCACACTGCCAGTTGTGGCCTGTGTGCCCTACTGTTCAAAATAGCTAAACACACTCAATCTCCCATTGAGAAGCCTAAATGAATTACAACTGAATTTAGCATGTTATAACTTCTTGAATGCCATAAAAACCTAAAGTGATAGGTAAGTCCTGCCGAAGTCAAAATAGTTGTATGTTTTAATAGTAATACTGTGGATGATTTTTTGGCTTTGTTCAATACTGAATGCTACCATGTTGATACTTGATGTATTTAATCTTTTTTTTTTTCTTTTAACCTGTTAGTATGCTTATTATTCCCACAAAATTGGAGAGTTGTTTTCTTGGAGAGAGTAGGTAAGGTTACTTATACTTGCTATGAGCTAAGTTGTGTTCTATAGAGAACAGCAGTGTGCCTTTGCTCGTGCTGCAGGGTTTTAAATTCATCACGCTCCACCCTTGGCAAAAGGAGGAAAAAGAGGGAGGGTTCAACCTCCATACAGTGAGGTTTTTGAAAAATTAGAAAATGATGACATACTGAAAGAGAAGGTTGCTAGAGGCTGAGGCACCCACCTCAATAGTCTATCACTAATCATAATTTTATTTAACCAAACAGTGGGACACAATGCCTCACTGATTTAAAATCGATGACAGTAAAAAGTTCCTTGGACTTTCCCCGCACCCTCCCTTCCCTTGTGTTCTTTCTGTATTCAGGAGTGTAATTTCTCCATGACTTCTCTAGTCAGGTGTATTGTCAGAGTATAGTGTGAGAAACTCTTGGTGGTTCTCTATCCGCATGGGCTTTCCCCACTGGTAGCTGTTAGCCATAATAATTGAACAGTTCTGTTCAGTTTTCTGATCACTGGTTGTGGACATGGTGCTTCCCTGGCCAGGTGAAGTCTGTTACATCTCTAGCAATGTCTTCTTTTTTCCTTTATCTTCCTAGTCTGCTTTTGATAAATTTTATCAGTAGCACTATCATTCCTAAACAGGGGCACCAGAGCCTGTAGTAACTGGCCAAATGTAATACTCRCATTCACTGTTTCCGTTTTCTGTCTCTGTTACTGATTACTGCAATCAAGCTTATACATTATCTCTTAAATTTTATCCAGTCATAGCTTAGTCTTAATCCATCAAAATCCTGGCCACATTCTAGTCTGGGTTTGCAGTCATCCCTGTTTGATTTTTTTTTTTTTTTTTTTTTTTTTTTTTTATTGGGGCATTGCTGCTGTTACATAAAGAATTTTTGTGATCTCCCCATCATTCATTGGAGATCATGATATCATGTATGTCTTGAGCTGCATATTCTTTGTGGGTTGATGGGCATTTCAGCTGATAGATGCTGTTATTTTCCCTGTGTAAGTGAATGACATTTGTTCTGAATTCAGAGCCTTCATAGTGTGCAAAAGATTTTTCTTTGATGATATCTGCCAGTACTATCTGGTTCAAATGCCATCGTAAACTCAGATTTCCACAGGTGTTCTAATATTCATCAGGGCTATATCTGTACCTCTTGGGGAATGAGGTCACATTTATTCTCTGGAAATCTGTATGTAACCCAGTGACCTGTCTGGTTTGGAAATCATCATCACATCTTTTTCCAATGGCTGTGAGACACTATTATCCCTTATTTAAACATTTTTTTTTAGCTTAATTCGGCTTTTTCAAAATAGTGTGATTTATCTGCAAGACATTTGCTAAAATATGGTCAATATGGTAGTTGAATGAACCTCATTTCTTGTTTTCCAAAGACCCCATGAAAATGTCCTGGATTATTTCCAATTGCATTCTCTGGTTGTGTGGGGGTTTTTTGTGCTTTACCTGCTCCCTTGCTAGCAGTGATGTTCTTGATTTCTTATCTTTCAAGATTTCTCTCACATTTTTACTGTTTAAACATATTCATATTTTAAATGCAGGGAGTTGACAGATCTACAGTCTGGTTGATGACAGTAGTCTAGATAGTCTACTAAGTCTGGCAGGCTCATTGTGTCCAATATGTTCCACTTGCTATCTTACTGTTAGCGAACAGGAGGATAGCAGAAACTGAAAGTAACCCTTTGTTTGTATGCCCTATATTCTGTGTGTTTTACTAAATTGTTACATTAACCCATCTAGGCTGCATCATCCAGAAATCTGTTGGTCATTGACCCAGTAAGTGCCTCCCATGCCCCAGGCTTTTCAGTCTGAGTGGACGTTACTGTCTCTTGCTATCTTGGTCCTTCATGTTTGCCTTCATTCTTAGTCCATTTTCCCTTGAATGCTTACTATATTGGACTCTTCTCTCTGTCATCTTGAGCCTAACTAATAATTGATCCAAAATCCTTGCTTGCTTCCTTCCTGTGGGGATGGAAGAAACCATGGAGAAAGCAGTTCTTTCAGCACACCCTTAATCCATGATTCCTAGCTCTATCTTATTGGTTTAGAAAAAGAGGTAAAAAAAAAAAAAAAACAAACCTTCTGTCCTGGGTGTCATTCTGAACAGAGGACTAGAATATGGTTCAAATGAAATTGCCATTTGAAGGGAGAGTTGATTTAAGTGTTCGAAAAATCAGATGCAGAATGGTTATAAAGGGTTTTCTATAAAGCCAAAAAAATAGAAAAAGTGAAACTCCTAAGATCACCTTTCTAAAGAACTGAATGAGAATGGCAGCTCTCTATGATAATCTAAATGGGAGAATAAGTGAGCATACTACATTGTCAGAATGAAATTCAAAATGTTACTCATACTTTGTAGAAATCATCTAGGAGAAATTATCTGGGCCAGGAGATAAGAACTAGTGCTAAGTGGCATAATTTGAAAATAAAAACAAGAGCATGAATAAGAAGGGGGAAGGGGCCGTATTTGGCTGTGCCACAGTACTCAGAAGCTTAATCTGGCTGTTGTAGATTCCAGATTGTACTGGTCAATATTAGATTGTTGTTAAGAAAAAAAAAAAAGCCTAAACATTATTTGGGATTTATAAACAAGAATGGCGTGTTAGACCCTGGAGGTAGTTGTTCTTCACTCCCAAATGGTCATGAGGCATCAGCAGGACTAAAACTGTATTATTTTGGATACTGCTCTTTAAGAAAAACAGTGAGACTCTAGAGGAGGATGGCAAAAGTGAGGAGAAGTTTCAGATGACACTGAAATTAGGCAATACCAGTTGATACATTTTGAGTTTGAATAAACTGTACATGAGCTTACACAGCTATGTATGGTGAAATCCTGCTCCAATACATGGAATCAAGATAGTGATAATAGTTGAGAGGTAAATTGGTGAAAACTTCCATCTGTTTCTTTTCTCTTATGACTAAAACAATGTCACATCAAAGATATAAAATAAGTTAGATTGTGAGGATGTTACTAAAAGAGTCTGCATACCATTTGCAGAACAGTATACACTTTGCTGCAGGATTGAGAAAGTTTGAAACTGTCTGATCTGCCTTCCACAATTGGAAGAATAGCTCCATAATACGTACATTGAATAGTCCCATAAATAATTTCCAGAATTGTTTGTCTGTTTCGTCTTAAATATTTCCTTGGGCTGATCATCAATAGGCACATAACTGATTCCTCAAAAAAAATAAAGCATATATAATAATATTGAGCTGAAAAATCTCTTCAAACAATGTTTTTATGTAATACTTTCCATCTGAGGTAATGTGAATGGTTTAAGATTCACGTAGAGCTGAACACCAAACACGGTGAAATAGTAATCCTTCCTCTGATTTCAGTGAGCTGTGGAGAAGGCATAAACAGTGGAAGATGTTGCTCCACTTTACAACCAGAACAAACAAAACTCGGTCATGATTGTTCTAATATTTATGGTTGTTAGTTGTTCCTCCCTCATCTGTACGGTGATGCAAGTGTATATTTTGTAAGTGTTTGCAGGTTGCACCACACCCTGACAATGTGTGGTGAAATTGGATTAACACTAGAAGGAAGACATCATTTTAGGCTGACGTTTCTGTCATGCCAAAGATTGTATGTTCTTTCTTTGAGCGTTTGGCCCTCAACTGTCTACAATAAACTCTCAAGTGTTTTACAACTCACAGGTCTGTYTAGAGCCTTTTGCTTTGCAATGCTTCATAATTCTGAAGTCATAACCTCAGACTTTTTTTAGTACAGTTTATYGTTACACTGATTTATTTTTTTTCCCCCTAAATTATTTCTATACCTCAGCATGTAACTGTGGTCTCTAGCACTGTAGGTCTCTCATGTAACCTCAAGGTTCTCTCACACGGTGTTCTCAAAAATCAGCTGTATTTGGTGTAGGCCTGATACCAGTTCCTGAAATTTTCACCTTCCGTTTCAAATGCATTTGAAAAGGTTTTTATATCGTTGCCTATAACTCTTATTTTCTTATTCTCTTTGTTGTTGTTTAGATTAGAGGAATATATTACCACGCTTGCCATTCAGGTGTAGTTGTCCTCTCTTCTAACAGTGTGCAAAGACTGACACATGACTGCCAGGTGCCTCAGTTCACTGTCCTCTTTCTCCTCAGCAATTCTTCTGTGTGTTGGCTCATGACTGGTGATGGTAGGGCCTAAAATGGAATTGTATCTTCTGCCAGCTACTTTCAGTTTACTGATCACTTGTCTCTGAGCAAAAGCGATTGACCATCTTTGATCTGGGTTGACTGCTCACCTTCCTTTTCCTGGTAGCATGGTGATGGAAAAACCTGTGTAGTTCTTGGGAAGCAGTTTTGGGAATCTCTGTCTTTGTTGGTGTGATGAAGATGAGAGCTAGTCTGCCAACAGATTAATGGCTGTCCTCCACAGATCTCACTTTTAATGGAATTTGTTTTTTGTTATCTAGTAAAACGAGTCCAGTCTCCCTAGTCACTCTGTAGATGAACCATCGCTGCATCATAGAATTTTAGGTCATCTTCTTTCAATCTTCTAGAAAAAAGCTAGAAGTAAATATATCTCTGCTCTTTTCAGTCACTTAAACCACACATGAAATTAAAAAAAAAAAATCCATTTCCATTACCTTCAGGACAGTTGGCACTGTATCCATGCATAACACTCATTTGTTGTGTTAGTCTTGGGTGACTTTGAGATCTTGTGAGGGCACTCGGAGTAAAACAATAACCGTGCTCTTTGGTCCTCACTATTTCTTTCTCCTGGAACCAGAGTCCATGGATTTAGGATGTTTTTTTCTTAGTAAAATGTAGAAGAATTTTTGTTTATCAATTTGGGAAGAGATGTAGGAGAAATGAGGATGGCCTGCTGTGAAATGGTTGGTTTCCATCCAGAATTAAACTGAAATCACACATTTCTAGCTTACATCAAAGCCGTAGGCACTTGATGAGATGCTCTAAACCTGGACTGGAAATAAGGTTGTTGGAGTGAACTGGAGTGGCTCAGCACACAGACTAGTTGTACCATTGAAGTACACTCCAAGCACTGTTGACTGTCAAATTTTTAATAAAATAATTCCTGATGCCTCCTGTCTTGCTGTAAAAAAAATCTGTGGACCTAACTAACATGAGGACGCATTGATACTGCTCTGAAAGAAAAAACAGAGCTAAGTTGAAAAGCACAGTTGCATTTTCTTGTAATGATTTCTTCATTTGCCAGAAATTTGCCAAGAAGTATTGCTGCAAGTCTTGGACAACATTTTTTTTTAATCAGAGATCACATAGGGAACGAAGAAGAGCAGCACTGTGGCTTCTCTGACAATTCAATTGTACATTGTACAAGCTGAGATACTAATTCTTACGAAAGCAACAAGTCCTCTAGATAGCTTTATTGTTAGAGGTTCCCACAGCTTAACAGTGCAGGGGAAAAAAAAAAAAAAACAACAAAAAAAACCAACCAAAAAACAACCACACAGAAACCAAAAAAAATCCCAAAACAAACCAGAAAATGAATTATGGTAGGATTTTCTTTTATCACTTTAATAAAATTCTCTGGGGTACTTCAGTAATCCACTCCACAAATTCTCCCACCCCCTTATCCCTTCAAATCCACATATTCCACACTGACTGGTAAAATATATGAAGAATGATACTACAAAGAGACTCAGAAATATGTAAAGATCCCTATGACTTCCCTGAATATGTTAAAATAGTCAACAAAAACATGGTAATTTCAACTCCAGTTTATTTGATCTAATATTAAATTAGCTACTCTTGGGATATCCTCTTTTTCATCAGTCAGAACACGTTTGTATGCTCACATTTTTCTGTGAGGTTCATTAAGAGTTAAGGAATTGAACAGAACTGCTTYAAGTAGAGATGAGAGAGTTCCCTTCCCTCTCCCCCAGATCATTTTGACCTTGTGATATTTTGGGCATCAAAAGGATGACACTTAGTTTGCTGCTTAGAACCAGGGCCATCACTGATGTCAGCTCTCCAAGATGGGGATGAAATCTCCATTATTTCTCAAAAACCCACTGAGTCAAGCATATCAGAACCAGAATCAATTCTAGGTTTTAGTACGGAAAAATGAGATGTAAAATTATTGGAGAAAGGCAAAGATAAGGTGAACTTTAGTCTGAGAACAAGTCCATATGAGAAAAGGAGAGGAGTGAAGTGGTGGCAGGAGCAAAGTAGCAGTGATACTTTTGTAATTGGGAGATTTTTTCCTTTTAATTTAACAGTAAGTTTTATACATCTGTAAAATATATTGGACTTGCATGAAACCCTAATAGAAGCAAAGAGGGTCTGAAAAAGAACAGAGATCTATTAGCATGGGTCATCTTGCAAGACCAGAACCTTTATGCTAGTGGAGGTTGCTAGTCATGCTGCTGTGGTCTTGTAATTTAATTTTTTTGTGTGAGGTCTAGAAAAGAGAAAATATGTAATGGACCTTTTTATTAAAAAACAAACAAACAAACAAAACCCTACACACACACAGGGGAAAAAAAAAAAGCCCCTTAAGTCCGTTAACTTCATTGCATGCAATTCTAAAAGAAATAGCTTTGGATTAGCTGGCAATTGAAAATCCCATAGGAATGGGTTAGCTCGTATATATGCTACCCAAGAGAAAACAAAATTGTCACATATTTTGCTTAAGGTGTGGGAGGAAAAATCAAATCAAATAACATTTTACAAGTGCATGTAATAACTTGAATTTAAAACAAGATATGTATTATCAAATAATTCTAAGCATGGTATAGTAAATTTTTCATGAAGGTTGAGAAAAAAAATGACAGAAATATCATTTAAACTGAGTGTTTTTGATGCTGAACTTGAAAGTGGGGGATTTAATGGAACTTTTTTTAATATGATGAGTCTCAGATAACATCATATTTGGCAAAGTGCTTTATTGGTTTTTGGATTAGAGTTTTTTCATAAATTTTTCTCTTCAAATTAATAAAATTCATGTAGCTGTCAGTTTGGATTTGATCCCTATTTTGTTTTGCCTCAACAGTGTAATCTCAATCAGTCTAACTTATTTTTATGCTGCATTTACAGGGTATAAAGATGACAAATCACTCATGTCTCTGGTATTTGTGCTGGTATTTTATCAAAAGTTTGAATGAATATCAAGGCTGAGGACAACAGAAAGATGAAGGACAGAACAACAGCTGTGTGACARCACAGGCTGGACAGATTCTTCCATCTTTACACCACTGCTCAATAGTGCATTGTGTGAAGAGTCCCATACAAATCAGCTTTGCACTGGCAAAGTACAACCTCATTTGTTCTGAGCAAAGGTACGGGAATCCGTGGGGAGAATGGATAATGGGGTATTGTTTATGGAACCGGTGAGGTCTTTGTTTTAATCCTCACCTTGCTCCTGACTTGATTGTCATTTCTGATGCAATCTTTGCACCTTCTTTTGATGTTGGTTTCCTTCCTGACTTGTGACTACTGGCAAAAGGGGTGGTGATGGTCTTGAGATACATCAGAAATGACCTCAACTATATCGCCTAAACTAAGAGCAGGAGAACTCTAGATAAATGCATTTACTCTGACTACTTTCTATTATATTGGTTTTATATAGATTTTAAACTCTTAAGGGACTGTTTTTTCACCATGTTTTCATGCAGCACATAGCAGAATGAGGTCCAAATCTCAGGTGAGACATCTAGGTGCTACTGTAGAATGCTACAATAATAAGAATTAAACTCTGATAGCTTGAGAAATGTGAGTTTGCTTTCCTAGGAATTTCTATGTTTGTTTTTTTCTTCTTTTTCTTAAAATAGTCTTTACCTCAACTTTCTGATTCAATAGTCTTTTATTTCTGGTACGTAAGATGATGTTGAGAAGACAGAAATCCCCTGAGCATCATTTGTTGACCAGGCAAAATGTTTCAGGGGAATAAGTTGCAGAGAAGCATTTTTCAATTACAGTTTCTTAGTCCCTAACTTGTGATGACTCATAAGCAGGCAGGAATGTTAGCAGTGAATTTATCCTTTGAGGGTCTATCTCATGTGGCATTTGAGATGATTAGAGAATTAGGAGGAGGGATTAATGTGAAATATCAGGCACAGGAACTTCTTGTGCCAAAGTTGGAGGATCAAAYATCAACCTTTGGAATGGAATTGCAAGCTCTGAATCAGAATTAGAATAGTCTAAATGAGAAGGCTAAAAGGGCTAGGCATTTATCCGTAGTGTTGGTAAAGGATACCCTGGGCCTTCACAGGAAAATGGAAGTGGTAGAAAATCAAATTAAAATTAAGAACTTGAGGTTGCTTGGCATGAAAATGAAGAACTGGATATAACTGAAACTAGGGACATGATGCAGAAGTTGCTTGAACTTTGTGTTTCATTTGCTATTGATGAGGCATAGAGTTTTACTGTCTTCCTCAAAAACTTTTTTCCGCTGTTAAAATAAATATATTTGACAGTGGTGAAGTTTTTAATGCAACTCTTATCTTATTTCTTCAGAAGGCAATAAAGAAGTACTGATGTAAATGAAAAGTACAGGACAAGAAAATCACTATTATTGCATAAGGAAGAAATATACATTATCCTCRTATAAACTCATCTGGGGAAGTATAATCTGCATATTAAGAGTAAAACAGTTTCTTGCCAGTACAGAAGAGGTCTTRCATTTTGATTGTTAAATTGTCAAACTTTCTCTTTCAACTTCTTCTTAATGTACATCTGTGAGTACCTAAAAAAAATTATAAAGCTCGCTCTTTACAGATTTTCTTGGRGGAATATGCTTAGAGCCTTCTCTCAACCATATCCCTTGCTTTTTCTATTGTCGTATCTTGCTATGTTAGTCTTCTATATTGTAATATCTTTTTAGAGACTCTGCAAGTGTGTTTGTAATTTCTGATCTTTTTCCAAAATGTGTGAAACCCAAGCAGAAGCAGATAATGTTAACTGCTGAATGTGTGTAATCTCAGAGCTCCATTGATAAAGATGCTATCCAAGCACACTCTAATGCATCCTTTTTCATCCAGAGATCAGAGTATAGCTGGACATGGAAGCTAGTGCACTGTTTGTGCAATGTTTTCGTTAAAACCAGAAGTGCTTTAACCTAAACTTTCATCATCACAGGAGGTTTTTTTGACATCACCTGTTTCACTTCACTGAACATGCAGACTTGCCCAAGAAGTGAGGCAGAGGAGTGAAAAATCCTAAAAGCCCCACTGCCAGACTTCTCAGAAGAAAGTGAACAGGAACTGAAAAAGTTATAGRTGATAAATAGCAAAGAACACGTCAGTGATAGGAAGAAGTTCTAGAGATAAATTTCTGGGTGTATGGAATGGAGGAGCAGTAAACACATATAAAGTAAGGACATTTCAGTGCTTCTACATTATAAATAGTTAATGKCAATAGTGAATATGTGGTGTAGTATTTGGGGTCATCTCTTAAAAATCCCTACTTTTTACTAGTAAAGAATCTCTAGTGTTTCTTTACCAGGGGAAAGTGGTATCCTATCCAATACCACTTGGTTCGTGTTTGATCATGTACATGTTACTAATGAGCTTGGACTGAATTTTCTAGTCAAGTCCTTAAAAGTCCTCCCTTCCCCTTCTCTCTTCACCCCCCTCCCCCCATTATGTATATTGTTCTAATTTAAACTTTCACACTATCAACAATCTCCAGGAATAAACAAATGAAGGAATTGAAGCACAGAGAAGGTGACTTAAGTTCACAGAGTAGATCCAATAGCCCTGATCTCTCTGTCCAGTGCCATYGGGTGCCAGCCTCAGATGACAACTCTTAGGTGATTTTTAGGTTTTCACCCCTTGACCCTTATGTGATTTGCCTTTCTCTGAAGGTAATATAGCACTTTGTTGCCAGGAGGAGTTTGTTTAGCCTAAGTAAAATGATTCAGTAGTCTTAATCCTTTTCATATGGTTTGTTGAGGTCTAGTTGAGTTAGAAGCATGTTGGAAATAGTACCTCAGTAAAGAGATGACAAAGACTGAAATGATAGTAAAGACAGCTACTGTCTTTCCAAAAAGAGATTCTCCTCAGCACTGGGATGAGTTTTATTGTCACTATTAAGGATATATTGATATATGGCCAATAGTATGGGTATATTGTCCATACTGAGCCTCTTTAGTGGGTTGAAAACACTTCAGCTCTTGGCCTGCCAACCTGGCTCTTCTTTTATAAATGCTAAAGTCCTGTGGGGTAAGAAACATTTTAAAAATTTTTTATACCAACTTTTCATTATTTAGCATGAAAACAAATTTACTTCAAAGAATCTTCTTGCTATCTTCGTAAAATACACATTGGCTTTTTTCTTCTGAGTCCAAGGCCGATTTATACTCTCACTAGCTGTGAAAACCCTGAAATCTCTTTCTAGCTGTATTGAAACTAACAAAGAAATGAAAATCCCTGATATTTGTTATTTTTTAGAAAGTTGCTATCTCTGTATAATGAATTAGGCACAACTAATTAGCTAGGCACCACAACTGTGAAGATTGCTGTTAACTGAACTGAACTTCAAAGCTTTCATGCTGACTGTTTGCAGGAGAGTGTTCATGCTACGATCATCACTGTGCTTGTCTGTTGCTTTTAATAGTGTCAGCAGTAACATGAGATATGCACTGATTTCCTTAATAGAAGCTGGAGGTATGGGGATCCTGATGGTAGCAATAGGTTTTCAAAACCTGCCTGAAGCATATACAAAACTTAACTGACATATAGATATGGTCAAATTTCATTAAAAAAATCCAGTTATGAAAACTGGGTCTAAAGGAGTATTTTGAGTCAGACCCACAGGACAGACTTTTTAGTTTATCAAGGCTCTTCCCCTGGTAATAGGGACTTATTCTTCACAGAGATTTAACAAGCTACTATTGTAAGAAGAACTTATGTTCTGTGTTTTAGTGGAAACTTTGTCACTTGTAATCATCTGTCAGCCTGTATTTCTCTCTCAAATGTGATTTTTCTAGATTATTACTGTGTGTACATAGGACTCTAATTCCCACACTAAAGGTGTGGAATTCCTTGTATTCATTCATATGGTGGCATTTCTCTCCCTAGAGTGCACCCATACCTAATACTCTGGATGGGAGGTAGAGACTAGACTTGTGAGTCAGCTAGCAAGAAACAGGAGGGTAAGGGCTAACTGAGACAAAAAGGGCGAAGACCTATGCTAGCTTACATCCAATCAGGATTTCAGTCACCTTAGGCAAAGGACTGAGAAGATCTGGCAGCATGCTTCCCAGGAGGTCAGTTCTTCTTCAGCCAGAGGTAAAAACAGAGGCTGAATCCCTTGCAAATAATTTTTTTTCCAGTAAGCACATGATTTCATGCTTATAAATTGAAGATATAGTATTATTTCCAACTTGAAAACTTYTTCGTTGCCCATTTGATCAATTTCTTTAGGTTCTTCTTTACTCTGAATTTTCCTTAGGGGTATTTGCAACATTTTCCAATGCGGTGTTGGTTGCAAGTTTAATTAACTTGTTGCTTATTTTCCTTTCTGCTATTTGATTTGAATTTTAATATATTTTGCATTAATAATAGTCTCTGCCTTAAGGAATTTACAGTAAAAAAAAAAGGATGTGTACAATATGTGACTGGGAATGTCTTATTTACAATTATAAACTCGTCTCTTGCAGCTATTGTGAAAGCACTCTATTGTAGAATGGGACTTGAGTGAAAGGCAGTTAATAGCTTGGTTTTAACACAGCTTCTGCCTTATCATGCTAGTCAGCACCTTCAGAAAAATATTATTGACAATGACAATAACTACTCAACGTTCTCACAAAATTTCTGAAACATAAATACCTAAGGAGGGTTTTTTCCCCCCTTTATTTTTTCCATATACCCATTATTTTTTCTGTACTTAAATCGGTGCTCTGATGAATGAATAGATGTACACAGAGCACTGATCCTTATCTTATTAGCCTCCTGGATCTGATTTTATCTCACTTAAAGACAGAATTTGGCTGCAGCTCAACACTTGCTGCTGTCATGCATGTTACTGGGAGCTATTTTGTCACTGTAATGGATTGCTGGATTGGGGACCAGCTCATCCCTATTCAGCAAAGAGCTGAGAAATGTGCATACTTTTAGGAAAGTGTCCAAGCTATTGACCTTAGTGTTCACTACAGGGATGGTGTGCCCTGATGTGCTTTGCTGAACTTGTACCCTCTTTGTTTATTAAGCACTGACAATTACTTCTACCATAGTAAGCCTGTTTCTGGGATCTGTTTCATTCTACAGTATTGGGCTGTGGCCACTTGAATTCTTCCGCTAACATCTCTCATAAGAACTAAGTTTTACAAGAGCTTAAAGCACAATTAATAAGAGGACAGTGGGTTCCAAATGGGTTCTTTTTACCAGGATTTTAAAAACTTGTGCCAGATCTAATCTACATGCAGTTTGAATATATGTAAAGACATTATTAGAGATTAGGAGACTTATGTGCACAAGAGGATTGTGCTAACACAATAGCTTTCACTTTATGGAGCACATCTTGGTGTGTAGTTTTCATGCTTATCCAAACTTGGAAAGTGGTAATTCTGAAATTACTTGCATGTGGATATATGAGCAGAAACTTGTTCAAGATTAGGTGAACCTAGCAGAGAGGAGAGTACCTTGTCTGGTGCTTTGCTGCCTAGGTGGTATTTTTTTCTGCTGAAAACCACTGAGAGCAGTTTACAATAGGTTAAATTTACACAGCCTATACTGAGAAGATAGTCCTTTTCATTTTATCTGGAGATCATAGACTATAAAGATGTGGTAGTTATTAAAGGCCTATGAGCAATCTTGTTTGCTTGAATTTAAAATCTGTAACCGCTGGTATTTAAGGCCCTCCTCCTCTGCGCTAAGTTAAGTGAAGTTTTTAGCAATTATTGGTTTTAATCCTCAGCATTTCCCTCTGTCCATCGTTTTGATGGTTCACTGGTACGTTATAACTAGACAACTGTAACGTTTTTGAAGCTTACCTTTTAAGAAGCGTTAGCTCAGAGGCCACATGTGGGTCAGCTGGACAACTTCAGCGGCACAAGCAGAAATTAGTATGAGTGGGTGCTGCATGCCCATTTTCTTTGTGGGAAAAACCAGTCACTGAATCATCCCTGTCAGGCAATTTGAGCAGCTCTAGTTGCACAGTTGGACTCTCTTCTTAGACTTTGAGTAGCAAGGCTTACTTTGTGTCCAGCTGTCAGAATATTTTACGGATCGTGCTTGTAATTTTTCACTTGCCTGMGTTTTCTCCTGTTTAACCCTCAGTTCAGTGATCAGGGCTGCAATCCRTTCCTGGTTTCCTCTTCAGAAAATGCTTGCTTCATGTGAAAACATTCAAAAGTGTTTTTCTACACTAAGTTGAAATGCTTTTGTTTTTTGTTTGCTTTTTAAAGTCCCCTAGAATAAAAGACTGCATTGCTGGTTCCCACTCTGGCTCAGCAAGACCATCACCTGGGGTGCTTTCTCTGGTTTTGACTAGAAAACCCATCATAGAGCTTAGAAACTTTTCTAGTGGAAAAAAGTACTCTAGCAAGTTTTACATTCTCGCAAAAGATTTTGGTTTTGAAAGATTAAGAACCTAAACAGAGAACAAAGATTGAGTTGAAAAATCCATAGTTACCTCTATTCAGGGATGTTCACCATGAGAATGGTGCAAGTTCACCTATGCTCAAAACCTAGCTGAGTCTTCCTGCACTTCCAGAACTGGGCCTAGTGAGGTTTCACATAGGAAGGCATCAATTTTAGCTGTACTAATGCATAACAGATGTCACTGAAACAGGCAGGGTCACCCATGTTGTGTGGAGTCCCAGCATGAGCCACCCCAATCAGAGTTTTAGAAGGAGGAAAGAAAGTCTTAATTAGTTACCCTCCTGCCCCTTAAATATGCCCTATTATATACTAAATACAATGTGATGGTTAAAGCTACATTAGTACAGTGCACCAATTGGTATAGCATTGCTTAGCTCAAAATCCCAAACTGCAAGTGTCAAGGTCTTGTAGCTCTTTTCAGCAAGATGGCTGCTAATCAGGAGCTGTAATGAATACCATTTAACAGCATCACATTCACATGCATACCATTAATTCCTGAAGTGCTTCATTAGTTCTCCAAGTCTGGTTTGCTTTCCTTTCTTCCCAGCAAAGAATGGAGTGGGAAGAGTTCTTGCTAAGGACCTGCTTTGCCAAAGCAGCCTGCTGAACTTACTTCATTATTTTTATTTTTTTTTAATGTTATGAAATGCTGGAGTTCAAATTAAATGGTGTTGGAACAATAGAATCAAATCCACTCTCAGAAGCATCGCAGTCATGGCTGTAAGAATTTTACCTTCTGGCCAAGTATTTTAATACTGAGATGGGACCCAGTTTAGCAGACCTGGTAGTAGAGTTGAAAGCTGTTTCCTAATTGCTAATTGACTTTTGAGGGGCTAAAAGAGCACAGCTTGGGCAGCATTACTGAAAAAGTTGTTTATAAAAAAAAAAAAAAAAAAAGCCAAACCCCTCAAAATGAATTTTAGTTGAAGTTACCAGGGCTGTTCATTTACACACTTCAAAGTGTAAGATTTTAAACATTTTTGCCCATGAGAAACTTGTAATACTTAACGTGTGGATGAGGATGTTTACCCAGAGACAGTATAAAAGACAAAATACTGAATTGCACTGACTTCTTGGCTTCTTGTTTCTTCTTGACATATTTTCCTTTCCTTACAGTTGTTCTACAGTTTTTGTGGATGCGCTGTCATCTTTCAGTCAGTTATTGTTGGTTAGAAACAAGCAGTCATTATAGTTGTCCTTTTAAATCAAGGTGAAAAATAGCAAGCAAAAAAAAGTGTAAAGGGAAGAAGGTGCAGGAGGAAGCTAGGGAAGTAAAGTAAGGTTGGCAAAAATGTTGGAGCAATAAGACAGAAGAGAGAAATCCAGCTAGCCCAAAGAAAGTCTAAAGGCATTGAAAGGCAGCTCGTAATGGTGTTATCCAGAACCTATAGCAGTGTATGGGTTTGGGGAAATGTTAGGTGTTTTTTTTTTTTTTCTTAATTCCCTGGGCATTTGGTCAACTAAATGTAGGCCCCAAGCCACCTCCTGACTGGAATTAAATGTATTCCCAGAGGTGAAGTGGTGTCTTTTTCTAACCTCTTTCTCTGCTTCAGCTCCTTTGCTTTCCTATTCTCTTTTGTATCCCATTTTCATAATTTATCAGTTTTCTCTCTACAACTTTGTTTTCTATTTCTGTGACATCTCTCTACTCCATTTAAATATTTTTTTGCCTCCACTGCACTTCTGCTTTAGAAAATGCCTTCCTTCCTCTGCTTATTTCTTTTTCCATCCTCTRCTGCCCTCTCTGATGACTTTATCTCTTTTGCTTCCCTCCTTATTTGCTGTTCTTTCCTTTGCTCCTGATTTTTTGATCCATTGCCACACAGCTTTGCCTGCTTTCTTTATTGCCATTTTTCTATCTTAATTTCCTTTCTTCTTTACATCTAGTAGTATTAAGATGGCCTATATCTTAATGTGTTTTCTTACCAGTGAGATCAAGGTAAAATATTCAGACCAATGAAATTATATATGTTAGAATTAAAGGCGGATTTCTTCTACATTTCTCCTCATTTTCCTCTCTGAGGATAAGACAGAGCTCAAAAACCTCTTGTACATCAAAGTGTTTTTCTAGTGGTCAAAATGAGTTTTAGTAGTTTAGAATTCCTTACTAAGTGACCAAATGTGCTTCCAATAAATTTGTGATTGACTTCAAGCTACATCARTTTTAGATATTTTCTTTGCTTGTTACATTAGCAGCCTAAAATCTGCAGTGAAGTTCGAGACCACCATTATATAGAGCTCTCATAAAACGCAGCCCTGAAACAGACAGGAAACACAGTAAGAAGTATCCCCTTAGATACTAGTATCTAGATACTAAATCTAGTATCTAAAATAGATCTAGAGACAAGTTTTCAGAAATATTTAAAGCCAAATGTTTATTAAAAATCTTCCCCAGCTACAAGGAGAGAGGGAGGTAAGCCAGCAGGAAGACCAGAGATGGAAGTGGATTTACTCCAAATCCCACAGGACCCTGGCCGTGGCAGAGCACAGAAAGAGTGCTGAGATCTGTAGTCTCCAGTCCCGGTGGCTTTTTGACTGTAAGGAGGTCTTAGTGATGAGGCTTATTTACTATTGTAATATAATAATAATTACATTGATTATTACATTATTAATGTAATAATACCATTACATTATATAAAACKTTTTCTTCTGCTGTGGTGTTATGACTCTGCTGAGGAAAACAGTGTGTTTAGAGTGGGACAGACTGGCACTGTCAAGGATTAGGACTATCTTGTGTTGCTCAAGTGCCTTCCACATTGAAAGGAATATGAAAATCTGTAGCTTGTTCAGAAGGCTTATTTTTTCTAACCCCTTCAAAGACTTAATATCTTTAAAATATCAATTTTTAGAAATAGTGTTGATTTCTTTCAATATTACAGTGGAATATCCCTAATACCACACTCTTACATAGTGCTTTCCTTCCATACCTTTCGAAGAGTTTTACAAGCAAAGTCAGCATCATTATTCACATTTTACTACCAAACTCAGCCTTACACGATAAAGGTTTAAATCTTGTATAACATTTTTCTGCTCTACTCTCCGAAGCTGGGGTGAAATCCTGGTCTACCTGAAGTCAGTGGCAGAAAGCCCCATTAACCTCCAGTGGAGCTAGAATTCCACCCTCAGTGCCTGTCATCTGTTTTACTTTCTCAGTTCTTAATACCCTGGAAAATTGAATTCACTGAAGCAACATCCACTTCAGGCCAGGCTCCAGGGAATTCGAGCTGAAATTCAGCCCTCAGAGATGTGGATGGATCATAAGATTTTGCCTTCTGGCAAATGGAGGAACAAGGGGGCCCTGAAACCCCACTATTCTTTCTGCAAGCTTTCTAAAACACATCACTCAAAAAGAAAGAAAAACCAAACCAAAACAAAGACTATTTCTATAAAAGATCCTTGTTTTGAGTATTACAGTTCTCTTTCAACAAGCTGTGTCTGGCTGCGAGAGGAGATATCTCGCCTTGTCCAAATATTTCAGCGGTGCAACAAAAGGGTTCAACAATATGGGACTGAGAACGATAATAACTGAACTTCAGCAGTTCATTGGAGCTTTAAGTTTCAGATGAGAGTAATAAAAAGGAAAAAAAATGGTTGAGTCAAAAAAATGCAATGCAAGACAGTTTTCTTCACTGTCTGGTACCTCTGTAGGCTTATCAGCATCAGGATGGCTTAAGCTTCTCTCTTGTTAGCTAAAAGGGATACTGCCTGTAATTCTATGTTTCTTCATTTGGTGTATATGTCTAAATAAATGTTTATCAGGTGCTTGGCTGTAGTCTACTCAGTCTTCTGACTGGAAAAGGCAAAGCAGTGCTCTGTGCAATGAAAGCTCAGGCTTTGTAGTTAATCCTGCACATCTTAACATTTTAGTCAACCAGTCTTCTAGATGACACCAAGATTGGGACAACTTGGATAGTCAGAAGCTCAGAGTTTCTTAGCTCTTCCTTGTCATAAATTCAGGTCTCATGGCCCTGACATGATTTTCTCTGTTTAAAGCTTTTTTTGGGTACAAAAGCAGTGACCATAATGGCCCTTACAACAATTTGGAGCTCAGGAGGCATGGGTTTGTTTCACAGTCACAGTTGTTTCTACTGTGTTAACAGCCCCCTGGGTATTGGTCTTAGGTGCAGAAATTTGGGATGGCACACATCAGCGTGTGGCTCCAGGGCCCACAAAATTATTTTATGGCCAACCTAAACCCTGTAAAGCAGTTAGTAAATTCTACACTTCACTTTTACTGGTTTTGTAGCCACCTTAATCTGATTTATCTAATCTGTTTTAATCGAATCTTGCTAAACAGTTCTTTTATGTTTAATAGCTGCCCAAAGACTGTTTCTGAATGTCTTTTTTTAATAAAAATTGCACATTGGATTAAAGCAGAACTCCAGCCTACCGCAGAGAAATCTGATCTGAGTTTTGAATTTTGGGAGTGCAGAAGTTGGCTGGCTATGTAACAGCACAGCAAAGCCAATGCAAGTTTCCTTATCCAGGCTTCCATTTGCTTTCTCCTTCCCAACTTACTTTGACAGTGAGCTTAAACCAAAGTCACACAGGTGCATTCTGAGAATTGTCCAGAGAATTTGGGTAGATAACTGTTGGGTAGATAACATGACTGTTCAAACCATCCAACTAATAACTGGAAAGGTGCATGCTTTTCGTTTTTTAGGATTAAAGAATTAAGTCTTTGATTATAGCTTGTAGATTTGTGATCACCTAACCCTCACCCCTTTGAATTTACTAAAATTTGTGCGTATTGCCTAGTGCCTTGATTAGGACTCACTAAAAAGACTTTGTTTTACTGTAGTCAGTTTTATTTGGCCTCACTGCAAGTTCTGCATGGTGGTTTCCTGAACCCCATCACTGTACAGAGATTTCCTCTCCCACCCAAAAATACTTTGCATGTAAGTGAAAAATATGTTATTCTCACCCTGTGACGTTCAAAGTAGAAAGAAAATTATTAATCCAAAAAGTGAATCTGGTCAAAGTACTTCTCCCACTTGGCCCCACCACGTGCACACGCTTTGAACGCCCTGGAAGAACAGCAAGATTTTCTCATACTCAGTGATTGAGTTAGAGAGGTAACGGGGGTTTGTTTGTGAGGGAAAGTACATAAGAAAAAGAAGCTGGTATGAGGAGGAGAAAGAGGAGCCCTTCTGTGGCTTCTGTCTCTCAGTTTAAAATTGTAAGAGTATCACTTCTAATCATAAGGGTTCAAAGGGTTAATAGAAAGAGGGATTTTCATTGCATTGTGCACAGTACCTATGATAGTCTTGGTTTAAACTTTAAAGGACAGGTGAAAAGAGAGAGAGGGATCTGAATGCTTGCCTTATATATTGGAGAAATTGTTCATTCGTGTGAAATGCTGACCTCTGTCATCCTGCCAAGCTGACTGGGCCCTAGGGTGAGCGGCTGTTTGAGTGCTGGTTGCAAAAGTTAAAGCTGCCTGGGGAGTACTTTAAAAGGACAATGTCAAGGTTGGTATACCCAAAATCTGACCTATCTTTTTTTTTCTCCCTCTTACATCTATTTGAAAAGTTCATGTCATTCATTTTTATGTTTTTAAAAAACCTTTCAAATTAAACCAAAATGCTTCAATTGCTAGTGAAGGCTAGTGATAAGGAGGAGAAGCTGTGAGAGTTCAATGTTCAGTGTTGTGATGCAGATGTCAGGAAGAAGGAAAAATCCTGAAATAAAACACAAGTGTGGGGACTGTCTTTGAATTAGGTGATAATTAATAACAGAGAATTCAGGTTGAAATGGCTAAGGGATCAATGAAAAAGAGCAAGAATAATTTTTACTAATGAAAATATCAATGCAGATCCAAACTTAAGTTCACAAGAAGTTAATTCAAAACCTCTATTTATTTTTATTCTAATAGTTTTTATTCTAGTTGTATGTGTTGATTCTTTCTCGGGAATATTAGTTTGTTATATATAATTCCTGTCATAACTGAAATATACCCTTCCCTCTTATTTGCTTTGCTTGATGGCCCAATTAAAAACACGTTATATCAGTATCATTTTCTTCTATATGATATAGTATCCCAAGACCCTCATCACTATTATAACCTTGCTATGCTACTTGCTATAAAAACTCTCACACAGGTACTGCACCTACTCAAATAATTTCTAGTCTAATTGGAAAACAGATAAAACTACATGTGCAAGTCATAAAAGGAAAAAAACCAAGAGGAAGTAGTAAAATCAAACTAAATAATATATCTTTTTATACATAATTATGATGTTTCCCAGAAGATGCAGGGGAGGAAAAAAAAAAAAAACCACACAACAAAAAACCTCAAAACCTGAACTCTGAAGATTGCAGTTTACCACTGGTTTACCCTACAAAATTTCAGAGCTGATAAAATGATCATGCAATATACTGCATGATCACAAGAGGGCGACTGGATTAGACATACAYGTTAGCTTTAAAGTTGACCTTTCCAAGTTTTCATTACTTTATCCTGTTTTCAAAAAAGTTTTCCTATGAACTGTGAGGCTCACTTCTGATTTCCCTCTCAGTTCTGAAAAACACGCAGCTACTAAGAAACTCTGGTACGTCACAGTCTCTTTCCTAGCTCCAAAATATTATCCTTCCCTCTTTTTATGTTGGACAGGCTTTTCTAAATCCTGGAGGAACAAATCCTTGCTCTGCACTGTGGAACAGGGCAGTTCTGGTGAATGCGAGGAGAGTGGAGTACAGGTCTCACAGTAGCTGGTCCAGCCTGAAGGATACAGGAGTGGACAAAGAGAACAGGAAGATTCTGCAAGATAATCAGTTCCTCCATCCCTTCCCAACCCCAGGTGTCACAAATCATGCTGTGCCTTGGGAATACCACTTTTGCAAAGCTTTTGAAGGATATACCAAATTCTAGTACTTGCTAACAAAGGTGATGACTGGAAAAAAAAAGAAAAAACAAACCCACACCACCTTTTTGCAAGAAAAACTCTCTACAGTAATAATTTCTAAATTCTCTCTTTGTAGCTAAGATTTCCCATATCCTCTAAAGGAGAGTAAAAACCCAGGCAGCAGTAAAGAAGCTGTCGTGGTTAAAAGACACTCTGCCTCCTGCCAACAAGGCTATTTAGTGTTTATCTCTATTACATYCATCTGTAGCTAATTGTATAGTTATGGTAATAGTGCCCTCCAGAGGAATTTTGAAGGAATTATAATACTCGGAGCTAATACAAAAGATGTTTTAAAAGTGAGTGCAACAGGAAAATGGAATATTATTAAAATGATAAAATACTTGAACCTCAGGGGAAAAAAATCTCAATATCAAAGCTCTTTCTATTTTGCATGTGCATTTACATCTAAGAAAACCATATCCTACTTACAATAGGCTTCTTCATAGCCTGATAGCAAACATGAAGTTTGCATAACTGCATTTGAATCAAGGATATAAAAGTAGATCAACCAAGCAGAGAATGAGATAGCTATTCCTAGTCTGCAGCAGACATGAACAATGTATTATGAGTGGGCTCCAGCCTCAGTCTAGGGCGTCTGGATTTCCCTGGACTTGCTACTATAATGTCGGCATGGCACAATTAATTGAGGCAGTCAGAAGTAAGTGCAGATGTTCAAGGAGTTCTGTGAATGAGATTTGTTTTAATATCAAGATAAACCATGCTTATATTCTCAAATTCCAGTATAGAGTTTTTTCATGGCCATGCTGTGACACTAGGCCTCAAAGGAAGGGCTTGTTGCTGTGGTACAACATGATATCTTGTTTTAGACCATGTCCTGGAGACCTGCAGTACAGCCTTCTGGGATGACACCTCAGTACCTGAATGTCAGGTGTATTTAAACTTCCTTGTTTTTCTTTAAGGCTCTCAGCCTAGGGGGTCAAATTGCTCTGTTTTATGTTCTGAAACTCCTGTCCCCTCCTCCTCCAAAAAACAACCAGCCCTTAATGAAAACCGAAATGACAGTGAGTTCTGTATTCATTTGCTTTTAGGCATACCCCAGGCTCGTGTTTGATGTGAACGCTGCAGGTTTGCAGTCAGGTGTCCGGGCTCGGAKCTTTGCGTCAGGGTACAGCTCCCACACTGACGCTGCCAGAACTGGAAGGAGCAGCCTGGTGTTCCCATGCTTGGGATCAGATGGATCTGGTAAGTTCAGCACTTCCTTGGGAGAGAAGGAAGATGGTTGTGCTGCTTGTGATGTATCTCTTCGTAACAGGGTCACCACCCTCGGTCTAAAACTTCTAAACTGAGGTTTCTTGTTTTGCATGAACCTCAAAGGAGAATGAAGGGAGCTAGGCATAGGTTGGTGGGGCAGGGGTGACAAGACATCACTGCTGAATGTAGGGAGTGTACCTATCCCCAAAGCTTCCTGTTTTTTCACTTTCCCGGGCAATTGTGGTGAAGAGTGTGCCTCTCCCTATCTGCATTCACGTCATCAGTGCATGGGGGTTTTGGCTATCTTGTAAGTCATGGTGATGGATGGTACTACTTGTTTCCTTTATAGTAGTTACCTACCACACCCTGCCCAGAAGTACCAGGAAATTACTGTCTATGTAGAGACTATTGAACTTTTTTGAATGAGGGGTTTTAATGGGCTGTTGAGTGGGTGGGGATGAGTAGAGCTCTCTCTTGCTTTGCTCTCTTCCTTTCTTAACCCAATGCTTGCCAGATGAGCTGGGAACCTGTCCCTGGAAGGTACCAGCCACCTGTAGAGGCCATTGTGCATGGATACTAAATCCTTCTCCTTTATCTTCCCCTGAGGTAAGCCCACTTCAGCACAATTTTCTCTTGCTCTCCCCACCTGGGCCTCACAGTTTCCCCCCCCCCTCGATTGTACAAGTGTAGCAGCTCACCTCTGATGTGAAGCACCGTGCTGCTGACTCCCTTCTTGGCATCGATTTATTCCTGCGCCTGAGAGGAAGAAAGAGCAAGGTGAGGAGGCCAGCAGAGCAGAAACAATAAGGGTTGGCACAAAATAGTGCAAGGCAGAACACAAATCTAAGTCACGGCTACTATAATGGGATAAGTACCTTTGGTATCATTGAGTAGGGTGTAAGTTTATTGCTGCAGAAGTGCTGCAGTGCGAGTATCTTGCCCAGCCCCAGTGGATGCACCTCACCTGTTTAATTCTACAAGTCCAGTGAACACTGTCTTCCCTGTTGCTCCCCTGGTTCATAAATACAAAAACATCATTAGCAAAATCATGAGCAGGCTAGCACAGGACCTGACACAGCAGAGAGCAGTTGCTATTGTAAGAATAATCTGTGCAGGTACCATTGATRGGGAGGGTACTTTGGGGTGATAGATGAAGCTGGATTCTCAGCGCTGCAAGTATCTCTTTGCCAGCCATTCATTCAAGGGCCAGTTCAATTGTGGTGGAGGGCTGCTGTGAGCTTAATTTCACATAGCAGTTTGCAGAAGTATGTTTTATTGCAGGTAAGCAGTCCCTTTGCATTATTTATGTGAAAACTCAAGTAAATTATTGTTGGCTTTCATGCTGCAGGTAAAGTTTTAATGAAAACAGTAATGAATGCTTTGCTGGCATGCATAGGCAACCTAAGTATGCAGCCAAATTAGCTATCTGAGCAGATGCTTTACATCCTGAATTGCATATAAGGAATGCTGTTCAGTTGGTTTAAAAATTATATATACACCCACGAACTATTTTTTTTGTAGAAGCCATATGTTTTGTTTTTTTTTTTAAAAGTGTTTCAGTCATACTGTGAGCAGTTATGACAGTAAAATTAAAGTCAGAAGAAAGATGTAAGAAGCTACCCATGTGCAAGAAGTTCAGGGAAAATTCAGAAATATTGCATTATTTAAGATGTTGTGGTACTGCAATATGTGCACTATTGCAAATGTAAGCAAGCATCCTTGTGGAAAGGCAAATTGAGACAAGGTTGATACTGTGTAAATGAGCTGGTTTGGCTTTAGATTCCTGTATTTTTATGCTTAAACAGTTATTAATTTGTTTTCTTTGATAAAGACAGTAGAGCTGATTCAGATGTTATACTACATTTGCAGTATATACTAGCTTATAGTATCATATATACTGGTTTATAGTATAAACCTAGTATAAAGTTTTATAATTTCACTGGTTACACTGAAGGTACCCATGGCATCAATGGGAGAAAAGGACTCAGTCCTACTACTTCATCTGAATACTGAGCTGACACATCATGTGAACCAAAGGTTCACTCACAGTAAAACCCAAGAAGGAGTGCAAGTGGGGCTTTATTGCYATTTCCCCTTTCCTCTTATGGGGTCACCTAGGAGCTGAATTTAAAGGCATGCTTAAGCTAGGTCCTCTTCAAGGCAATCATAATATTAACAGCTCCCTGGGGCAGCATGGCCAGGCTACAACAGCAAAGTCACCCTGGCTCTGTCACCCCGGCTCAGGCCTACCAGAGTGGCCAAGCCTTGTGCTTTGGGGTGTTCTCTGCTCTCCTTCTGCTCTAGCAATCCTGTAGAGCCCCACACACGTCGAGCTGCTTCAGGAGGGGGTCTTAGGAATGGTGGTGAGCCAGCTCACTAAATTTTCCATAGGAAAAAGCCAGCTCACTAAATTTTCCATAGTGGCTAGGGAGCTTGTCTTAACAGCGTGTTAGTATCATAAGACTGTTTTTATATTTGTACAGTCTGTGATATGAACAAATTCTGGAAGGTCAACAAACCCTATTGAATACACTGGAATGACAAAGCTGAATTTCACAGAAAGCCATTAAGCAGGCACGCTGGACTGGAGAGACAAAAAGAGTAGCATAAGAAAACAGTGGAAAAAAACCACAGAAGGTAAGAGAAATGGAATAAAACAGCACAAAGTGAAATTTATAAAGCCGTATGAACAAAAGCTTTGGCTTTAAGCATTCCTCAGCTTTGGGATGTTTGACTCTCTTAGATGAAACTTGTGGCTTGACTTCTTTTCTGAAGCATTTAAGCTCTTTTGTTGGGTCACTTAGCATTTATTAGGCATTTATATGTATGTATACACATATATTAGGCTTTTATAGAGAGATCTATATATACATATAAATATACACACATATATATGCATGTATGCATATACATGTATGTTTACATATATTTATATATAAGCATACATATATGAGAGTGTGTGTGTACATGTGTGTATATACACACAAAAATCTGCCTGCTTGTCTTATTTTAACTCTATATTTTAAGATGGTCGCGATAAGACTGTTCTCCATTTCAGCACTTAGTTTCCTCAGCAATTTGATTTTTTAAATCTGGAGTAATTGTTTCTGCCAGGAACAACTCTGGTAAAGTGTGTTGTTCCTTTCAGAGGATCAAAGTACAAAAGATGTTCAAATAAAACGAGAGATTAAAATCCATAGTCTACATTTAGTCATGGCTAGCTTTGCAGTCTGTGCATGCAGACTGTGGAGGTTGATCTTTCACAACAGGGTATTTCAAACCTCCGGAGGGTGTTGGTAAGTTAGTAACTTTGTATATTATATGTAGGTGTCAGCAGAGCCTGTGAAAATGTTTTCTATGTAAAACAAAATGTTTTCTGTTTATTTTACTTGGAAAAGTGAAACTTTGCTTCCCTCCCCTTCTTCTCTCTCTGTCCTTTCCCTGAGTTGTTCTGTGTGAGTAAATAGAGGGTGAGGAGTGTTTTCAGAACTGAAGTCCTTTTTGCCCTTTATAGCAAATGTCTCCTTTACTGATGAATCATTTGGCAGTGATTCAACCACTGTATTGTTTGTTGCAACTTTTCTTTTCTTTGCCCAGCAGCATCCGCTCTGCTGGGTTTTACTACACAGGTAAGAAGGCACAGATCCTGCTTGATGAAGCTTGTAAGTGAGAAAGAAATAAAGGCCTGTAATACAAAAAAACAGATCTTAACATTTTCTTGTTACCAGAACTCGTGTACATCTGCTGCTTAAACACAACAAAATCTTGACATTGATCACTTTGTTTTCACCAGCCCATGGAAAAACCCTGTTGTACCGATGTAGTTTTGCTGATGCCTTGTCATTGCTTTGGTGCAGCAGTACTTTGGAGCACTGATCTAAGAGAAGTAGTATCACACCATCTTCAAAGCAGGATCTCAGCAACCATGAATCTCTCTCATAAAGGTCAACCTTCTGACAGGGGCCATATTTGTCAGTGATGATGATAGATAGGATGACATTCCCTGCAGCCAGACATAAAGCTTAATTGCCACTGTGCTTGACACAGTGATCTCTGTTCCTTGCCTCACAGTTTTGGGGAAATGACGGTAGGTGGCACTGGAGAATAGTAACACAGACAGCTGGATCTGTTATGAAATTGAGCAGTTTCCACACTGGCTCTCTGTTTAGCCAGTTTTCTGGCCCCACGGATTGCTGAAACGCTTTGCTGCATTCCCTTTGCAAGCCTGTTATTACTCGAAGCCTCAAGGCTTCAAACGCAAGGGTGTGATTTGGGAAAGCTCCAAACTGTGTGAAGCAACTTTGAGAGCAAAAGCCTGCTGAAGATGCTGTATTTCATCTTGGGATGTGTTAGAGCGATTATTTTGCCAGCTCTTTACCTGCAGCTTTTTATCAGACCTAGCTTGTACGAGCACGTTCACACATGGCTAAATCAAATACATGATTCTTCTCCAGTCTGAGTGAGATGTAGGCTCCTGCCGGTTGGTGGAGCAGCGAGAGTATCTAACAGAAGGAAAGGAGGTAATCCAGGCAGTATCCAGTTTTCTTTGTCTCCAGAGATTTTGTCCCACATGCCAGCAAAAGAGGAGGAGACAATTCTTGGTAGTTCTAGGAGGAATTAGAGTAGAAAGTGACTCAGCAGTTTTCCTGCCTACTGCGTCGACGGGAAACAGAAAACAGAAAAATAGTGGCCACCCTAAAAGCCTAATAAAATCCTGAAAATGTTCAGAGTTTCCCAAGAAAAACCTTCGTAACCTTCTCCTGGAAATCACTGTGGGGAGAGAGGGGGACATGTCCTAGCCTAGTTCATATTATGTGTATAGCCTTCTGTGTTTGCTTGGGAAGGCGAGCTCTTCCCATGCATATTTCCTCTGTTTTCTCAATCCTCCTCTTTTTATTGTGTCCAATCACTGAGATGAAGCAACATCACACTGCCATAAATTCTGAAATGGCAGCTCCTAAAATTGGTGTGTTCCTCTCTCTCAGGATCGCTTCACAGTAATCACTGGTAATGACTACAGTACAGCACAAATTCCACCAAATAGTTTGTGGAGCAAGCTGACATTTTAAGGGTTGGAGAATATATGAGAAAAAATGCAACACCTTTCACCAACTGAAATAAGTTTTGTCCTTGGATAACTGCTTTTAAATCACAATGACATCACTGACGGCTTTTTGCTATACTTTGAAGGGCAGAGTTTTCCCTGTAATGCTTTATCAAATTATTACTTCATTCAATTTATCAGATATAAGATATCTGAGATTAATTATTAACTTTAAATGCTTTATCCTAATCTGTTCAGTCTTACTGCACGGCTTTTTATAACAAATATTGTTTTGTTGATACTGACTCCCTCACTGTTTTTGAGGGTATTTTCCTGCCTGTAACAACCTTGGAGTAGACTAGGATTGGGATTTTGTGTGAATTCTGAATAGCCACTTCAGTGGAGCAATTTATACCTTTTTAAGGAATGGTATGAAGTGTGGAGGCAGATGGTCCCCAAGGGAACTCCCTCTGCGTCGTGCCTGGAGCAGCCTTTGCTGCTCCCTTTTATGGAGGGTCCTAGGCTCCTTGAGGTCTAGGAAGATGTTCACGACCAGCGCTGTATTTACTCYAGCTCTTCAGCAGGCCCTTTGCAGAGGGGCAAGGCGTCATTGATCTTTGGGAAATATCCCAGTATAAGGGAGGTTCTTCCCCCATTGGACTGTCCCAGCTCTGCATACCGAGGAGCCAAGGCCAGAGGGCTTCTCTGCCATGCAAGATTTGTACCGTCCCCTTCTGYGAGCAGAGCTAGGAGTTCCTTTCGGAGCACGCACCACCAGCGCAGGTAGATGGAAGCTGCGTGAAGATGGAGTAGAGTAAAATTTCTGAATCCTGTTCATGTGCAGAAGAAGTCTTTCTAAGAGGCAAGTCTYTCCCTTGGAGAAGTTGTCTTGTTATTTTAAGCATGTCTGATACTTGTACTGAAAGTGTGAGATCATCTACCACCATGTGTAGGAAAAAAAAAAAAAAAAGGTTGGGTTCCCAAATTGAGAAAAAGAACAGATAAGGTGTTACCTTTTTATTGTTACTGCTGTTTGAAATTTCCCTGAAGGAAGACAYGGGAAAGAATCATTACTGCAGTAAACCGGTTAAACAGGAAGGAAAGCTTCTGATGAAAAAGTTACACCCCCTTGATACTGAAAGCACATATGTCATCTGAATGTGTCTGTGAACAGGAAGACATAGGAGGCTGTATATTCTTCTAACAAATTATGTGTCCCAGGTAAGAGGTTGCAACAAATATTCTTACTGCTTAGCAAGTGGCCCAATCGTCTCCTCCTGGGTTCTRGTAAAAAGGGAAAATTGAGCTCACAGTGCACCAAGCTTTTATACTAGAATGCATGTGCATGCTGAAGTGAGGAAAGTATTTTCGTGTGCTTGAATGGCAACTACAATGTTGTAAGCATTGTGTGATGCTGTCAAATCTCTTGATTTGTAGTGAATATTTTACAGTATTTGTTGGGATTCTCCCTTAAAACCCCATATCCCAGAACCACATGATTATGACACGGCTGTCATTTAAAAGGAAAAGGAGGGCTTCATAGCTGTAGGAGGAAAAAAGCCAAACCCTCCAAAACGTGAATTCAGAAGCTAGAAGGCAAAGAAAATGAACGTAAAAACTTATTTAAAAAAAAAATACATTATAAATTTTGTCTCATTAGTCATTTTTGAAAATTCAGTGTTATCAATGCACTTTGYACAATTCAAATGGAGTAATGGTGGCTGGCAAAGAGCCAAATCCGTTCCTGAACTTTGTATGCTGTTTTGAAAAGGATCAGGAGTTGGCCCAAATACAGAGCCTAGTCCTACTAACCAAACCAGCAGGTAAGACTTAAACCACTGAGATTAACAGATGACATGCTGAGTTTCCAGTCTAAATGGTTAGTTTTAAATGCAASTCTATATTAAAGAGACACGGTGCTCCAGTGCTGCACGAGTTTCTGCTCCCTGCCAGGCTCTCCCTCTGCCGTGGTCTGGGCTGGGAGAGGGAGCCCGCTACATCGTGCAGGCTTCTCCTTACTCACGTGGACTTCCCAGCCCACTGTGGAGAACAGGGGAGCAGAATGCACAGACCAGCCTTTGGCAGTATAGCTAAACTGCCTGCTTTTAAAGACCACTAGGAAAGCAATACTTCTGAACAGTATGGAGAGTGCAGGAGATAAGCATGCACGTACAGATAGATGGAGGTGGGCGCCCTGTGTGTGTGCGTGAATATTTGTCTGTTGGAKAAATATGGGATGTTACGCATAAAAGCCTTAGTGGTGAATAAACAGGGTTAGCTTTTAGACATTTATTTATCATTATAAACAGAATTTGTGTGAAATGTAAAGAAAACATTTTAGAAACAGTTGAAAGGGTGTAAAAGGTATTGTATTTTCTGTGCCTCTATTATAGTCTTCCAGGTAGCCAAAATTTATTAAGGAAGGTGGGTCTGGAGGGAGACATCATTCTTTTGTCTTTTATTTTTCCTGAAACATTCCAATTTTCAAGAAAGGGGTGGGGGGGAGTTATCTTTCCTGATTTAATGGATATATCCTTTTCTTTCCTGTTTTCTTTTTTTTTATTCACCTGCTGTAGAAATGAGAAACAAAGGAAGTTATAAATGAGGACAATTTAATTAAAAAAATTCTTATTGCTATGCTTATTAGGTTTTTTCCTGCAAAAAAAGGGTGTCACCTTAATCTAAAAACGTACTGGACTTAGGGATTCACTCTGAGAGAAAGGTGCAGAGACTGTAATTGAAGTTCATGCTTAGATCACCATTCAAAGTGGTATGCATCGTTTTGGTTATCTGGCTTAGTGTAACTTCATAAATGCCTTTTTTTTTTTCAGCACAGTTAAAGCAAACCAAAGCACACAACACATGGAATCGCTAAGTTGAGTACTTGAAAGAGTAGTTCAGCCTCKAACTCGGAGATTTCATTTCAACCTATTTAACTTTTCATTTCTCTTCTCATTCCTCACTGTGGGTGACAGGAGCCTATGTCACCTAGAGTTTGACTTCAAATAAAACAAAAATAAATAAAGTTGGGATGAATACCTTCTGTTGTAATATAGATTTTCTTTGCAAGGAGCTATTATCTAAGCTAATACAGTATAGATCTTGGGGACATATTGGAAAAGCTATTTGCGGAGCTAAGCTTTAGCAATTTCTGAGCATACTTTTCATCTCAGTAGCTTTTTTTTTCCTGCTAGGAAATACATTTTTTATTAGATTATTAAATCAGATGTTTCTATTTCTTTTATGTGATAAAGTACCCAGCACAATTGTGTACTTTATGTGGTATTGCTATTGTGTGTCATTTGTGTTTTTAGGCTATGTCTGTATCAGCAAATGAAACAGGCCAAGGCCTTGAGGGCAAGTGGCCCAGAATAGATTTTGGTTTTAGAACTAAGCTCTCTTCCTAAAAAAGATATCCTAATGCGTGCTGACAGCAGTCTCCAGTACATGCTGCCCATCTGAACCATAGGACTACGCACGTGCCAAAATCATATCAGGAAGTTTGCTAGTAAGAGCATGAATGATGGTGAGCTTCTGCAGAAGCTTTTGCCCTTGCCTGTTACTTTACCGAAAAAGATGCAACCTCAGGCTTCGAAGATATATCTGTTTTGAAAAACAAAGAAACAAAAAAGGCTGAAATTTATTTATTCCTATTTGCCTTCCTTTATATATGCCATATTCAAGCTTTTGGGGTATAGCGGTTTGAGTATTAATCAGAGATCCATGTCTTCTGTTCTTTGACTTAACTTTTTTTCACCTGATTACAATAGCATAAAAAGTRGTAGACTATGAAGAAATTTGAGGCATAAAAAAAAGAGGAAGATGTGAATGAAACTGCTGTTAAAGTGGCCATTAATACAAAGCTTTCCTACCTGCTTGTTTTAGATTCCTGTATTGTGTGCTATACAAGTGTAAAACAATGGAAATAATACGGAAATTTTCTTTAATAATTRTCAGAATTAGTATTTTAGTATTTAGATCAGTTATTTCAGGCATCCTGTTGCTATTATTTAGGAGTCCAGGATAATAATAATACTTTAATAATAATAATAAATATGTCTGGAAATAAGGATCAGGCAAAAGAATATTCAAACTCCAGATTACATAAACATTTCCACCATATGGAGAAAGCTCTAAAGCAAAAAAAGACCAAAAAAGTGTACTGCTTTCATTGTACTAGACACTTTTGGATTTAACTTTTATTCTGTGCTTGGTTTCAGTGGGTATGTAGCTCCAGTTCTGAACATTACTCTGTTGACCTTGGAACTATTGTAAGACTTCCCTGAGGATTGATAAGACTSAAGAGAAGAATCAGCCATGGCATACTATTGGACGGTGCCTTTCTCACACAATGAATTTTGCGAAGGACAGGCTGGGGACCAAGCATCTTACCCAATCTACCATTCTGGTTCTGCTGGAGAAGTCTGCCTAGGATTCGATCGAATAGTTGATGAAGTCAGCAATGAATTTTTTTTTTATGGTTCATCACATTCACATCATCATGAAGAAAATTTTTTCCCATCAGACGTCTTTGGTCTGAATGTGCCTGACCAGCAGTTTTGTGGTCAGCCTCTAGTTGCTTATGGTGAACTTCACCCTGGAAATCCTATCTCTCACTGGCAACAAGGCACAGTGTCACCAACGGTTGGCTTCAGATCTTCTTTACTATCTGATTACAGAAACTTCTCTCTGGTGGATCCCTACCCCTACAGTCAAGAGAGAGAAATCTATGGAGGGAATAGTATAATTCCAATCACAAATGTGTTTGATTCAAATGTGGAAAGAGACAACACAAATCTGAGTTTTCAGATAGGCTTTGACATKGTAGACGCTGAATGTCCCRTTTTCTTAGACAACTATCCATTTGGACAGGAAGTGAGAGATGAAAGTGGAAATGGGGAAACTCGCTTAACCAACACTTCCAGAAGTTTCGGTGTAGGGCCTACCTGGCCCAGCAGCTCTGGGCATGTCAGAGAGGTATTTAAATTTTCTCATGTTAACAGTGCTTAAAGTTCTTTATTCTTGTTTGTGTCCTTGCACTTTGTATATTCACTCATACTGATGCAACATGGATTAGAAACACTTGATTTAAAGACCTGATGAAAAAGAAAACATTTATGCCTTGGGGGAAGCAAAAGCTTTTGCTCCTGTAGAGAGTTTTTGTCATGTGTCTTACGATTCACTGGCCAAAAGCAACTGTGAGACTTCTTATTCACTTCTTATTTGGTCTTTACTACTTCCAAAGAAAGAGATGCAGGGAAGCATCAGGTATATTTTCCAATAATTGTGTAACTCAATTTCTTGGCAGTCAGAATTTCCCACAGTATTTTTGTATCTTTAAAAGGAGGATGCCCTCAAACAAGCAGTACATGATTAGTTAAGAGATTTTTATACAGTATGAAAACCTCTGGGCATCSTCCTCCTTTGATTCCAATGTCAGAATAGAACCCAGCACACCATGAAAAAYGACTCCTTAATGGAAGGTCCCTAATCTGGCTAGTTAATGAGGATTTTATAGTGGCAGAATCTGTGTCCTACCTGTTTCATGTTTTAACCAACTTATACTTAAAATGTCAACACATTTCTGCAATCTACGTATTAAAAAAGACTTCATTTTAAAGTAATAGGGCCAGTTCCTCACCTAGTATAAAATGAAGTATCTCCATTAACTCTAATGGAAACTTGCCATTTTGCACCAGAAAAGAATCTAGATTATGGTCTAGAATGCTCCAATATGCTCATTTTATGGCTTATCGAACCATAAAACTACCACAGAGGGATAAGTACAGAAATGTAGAGTAAGATGTGTTTGAAAGAGATAAGATAACAAGCCTGTATGGTCTGATATGAAACCTGAGATTCAAAATAACAATACATTATACTGAATCTGTTTTTCTGTTGAGCCAGACTATTGTCTCTGTCTGGTTTGGCTGGCATATCCTGATCCTGAGAGATGAGACATACCGTGTCCTGCCTTCACTATATTCTGCATGCACTTATGTGTGCATATATAATTATTTTCTAAAAATAGAAATATTTACTATAACTGTGGAAGCTGGATCCTATGACATACACTCTGTCTTTAGCTGTCTTTTTGAAGCAAATACTTTACCTTTTTTTCCTCCTTCCATCAGGTGTTCATAGCTCCATTCATGGCTTTGCTGTTTTTAATAATGATGTCTTACAGGACTCCCATGACTCTCTCTGATGCTATATCTCTCCTCATTTTCCTTCTTTAAAAATCCTGACATAGAGTAGGAAAAAGAAAATGATAAATCSTCCCTTTCCTCTAGTCTTTTTAGCATTCTGAATCATTATAGGAATCCTGAAATAGCCTACAGGATACCTCTGCACCGTGAATATTAAAAGACAGTTTAGGTTCACTTTCTGCTTTTAACTCCCAGCGATCACAGTATCATAAAGCAAAGGGGAAGAGACACTTGATTGACTTGTTTCTGTGTCTGTGAATAGGGAGAACTATAGAAGTAAACATATGCAGACCCAGACAGATGGGGACGYGGGGGCGGGAGGGGATATATCTGAGGACAGGAACTCTTAAGACTAATCCTGGGCACCACATTTTGGAAGTTCAGTGATGAATACAAAAGAGGAGGGGATGAATAGGTGGAGACACAAAAGGTTGTTGTTGCTTTTTACTTATGATAGGAAAACTAAAGCATGCTGTCATCATGATGAAAAGAACAAGCCTTCTCATGAGAAAAGTAGAAAATAGTGGGATACAAATGAGCAAAAGGAGTTTAAATTATGATATGGGAAGAAGAGGTGCTAGAGAAAGCAGGCAGGTACAAACACTTCTGTGATGGAGGAGGAGAGAATTATAGGGGAGGGAAGAGAAGAGATGAGCAAGTCAAGGGCAACTACAATCGAATGTGTGGGAGGATTTGATTAAGTCAGGGAAGTATTTGAGCTGTTTTGCTAGAAGAGGAAGTAAATGGGAGAGAGGAGAGAATTGATTTGTGTGGTCACAGGAATTCCTTCAGGGAGAAACAGCCATGTCAGAAAAGAAAGAGAGCCAAAGCAAGGGGCTGGCAACTGAACCTTGAGATGGTAAGAAAGGGAAAATAAGAATGAAAGAAAGTTGAGAAAGGGAAGGGTAATAAAAGCCTGTGAAGAAGTAACTCATAGCTACTGGGCTGGCAGTTTTGGAAAAGATAAGGACTGCAGGGTGACAGGGCTGATGCTGAGTAAGACTGTCAGGATGGCTGGAAAAGTGGAGCACCACAGCAAAAGAAAGAGAACGAGCACAGATTGGATTGGTGAGGTCCAGGATGAGTAAATGATGCATTTGAGTAGCAAGAGATGAGAACCAGGAGATGAGAACCTGCAGACAGAGTGAAATGGAAAGGATGCTGAAACATGGAGATTAGCATTGAGATTAGCATTGAGATAGGTCATAGGTATGCAAGATGAAATATTCACATTGCTGAAGTCATACTGTTATTCTGATCCTTAGCTTTTGGGTGCAGTTGTATGGCCCTAGGCTTTATTTAATGCATGCTAATCAAAATATGTCCAGTGTAATAAAGGAAAAGTTAATTTTCTCTGGCCTTGTCAGCACCAAGTCAGATGTTCAAAAATACTAAAGAAACTGTCTACATAACATCCCTGTGAAAAGAGATTTTATTTTTTCCGTATTAGAAAGAAAACTGAAATACAACCTAAAAAGTATCCAATAGATTTGGCTGCTCCATCTATGAAATTTAGCATCTAATGTTTTCAGAATAACTAGCAAGACTCGCTTCTTCACTCAAGTCCAATCATCAGACCAAACTTCATTATTTCAGTTTGGGTGCTCCAGAAATGAGAAATACACAATTAGTGTTCATATTTGGGAAGAATGGTTCAGGTGACTTGATTAGCATAATGTGAGAAATCTGCGGATGGGAAAAGATAGATTCCAGTCATCCAGGGATGCACTCTGTTACTTTATCCCTGTTGTCATCAGTACTCTCCATATGCAATTCTCTGTCTCATTCACTGCACACTTTCAGATATTTGCAATGAGTGGAGACTGGACTCTTATAGAAAAATAATGTGTGATAGTGTAATAAATATCTTACCTTTATATGCAATGCAAAGAAATTAAAGTTTCTGGACTCCTGAAAAGAGAAATAACAAAACTAAATCTCTCATCCACATGATTCACCAATGGAGTTCGAACTATATATCTACTACATACTCCTCTGCCACCAGAACTAATCTGAGTGAGTTAGCAATGGTATATTAATTCTCTCTGTGTACACTATTGCTAGTCTACATGGGATGCATGTTTGCATTAGGATTCGCTCAGAAATACTGCCAGCAAAGGTGCAGAGAGGCAGAGGACTCCTGTGCTAYTTCTGTCTCCTGCAGGAGAGGGTTCGGATTCCAGCTTTGTCTRTCAAGCTCCTTTTTGTCATCCCTTAGTAATTATTTAATCACATTCTTCTTCAAGCCATGAACTTGAGGATCCATACCCGTGTTCTCGTGGCCAATCATCCTTTCCCAGTCTTGGCCCTCTCCTTGCTTAATTCCTCTCTGTTCATTCTTCCTCAGTTCCCAACTGCAGTTCTGCTCTTTTAATATTTTCAGTCCCATTCAATGTCGTGTCCCAGCCTCACCTTTTCTTACCTGTGGCCTAGTTTTCTCAGCTTTTCATGTATCCACTATTTCTCTTTTTCCACGCGCTTTTTCCAGGGCACTGTATCTTCTCTGTAACTACAGAACTGCAGGTGGAAAAGGATCCTTTTTGTGTTGCTGGAAGCAGCACGTTTCCAGCCTTCCCTCCTGTGGGAGTCCCATCCACTGCTCCTGTAGGGTAGTCTTAAGTTGTCCCTCCTTTGCAGCACAGGGTTTGGGTGGTCCTTAGCTCTGTAGAGTCCCTGTCAATCTCCTGTTCCTCCTTCTGGCTGCTGACATCCTCCTGCAGCTCCTTCACCAGCAGCTTGGCACCGCAGCCAGAGCACAGCTCCCACCAGCGAGGCCACTGCTGTCCCCAGCCCCAGGGAGAGGCACCRGACAAGCCCTGCGGCCAGAGACCTGGGCTGCAACATCCCTCCTCTGCAGCTCTGCGTGGGTCAAAGTCTCTGCTGTCCACAGGGCCAGTTTCTGCACCCCATGATGAAGATTGTGCCATGTGGCATGTCACATGTCACCACGATCACTGCGTAGCCTTCAGTGCACGTTCTGGGCTCCCTTTGCACCCCTCCTGCAACAACTGCTGTAGCTTTACCTGCCTGCTATGCTCTGCAAGCTGTGCTTCTCCTCCTGGCTGCAGAGATCACCCACAAACATAGCAATGTCTATCTGAGCTTGAATTCCTCCATCTGGAACATAGGGGTACACAACATCCCAGATGCAAACTTCCTAGAGCTTTATCGATATAGCTTTTTATAAAACTGTCTACCCTGGTGTAAGTGTGGTCAGGAATGGTTTTTGGTGGTRGTGTTTTTTTGTTTGTGTTGTGGGATTTTTRTGACTACATAATTTTGGGAGGCCATTACTGTTACCAAATCATTCATAATTTCTAAGTAGTGAACCTCCAAGTTCTTATTAMTGTCTGCTGAGGTAAATTGTAAAGTAGGTGTCTAACTAAGGTGGAAAAAAATGAASCAGTGGAGGTGCTATGTTTTCAGTGACTTTTGAAGGAGCTTTTTCAGCAGTGTTTAGAATCAGGGGGTGATGGAGTACTAATTTGTATTGCTAAATTTAATTTCACTCTCTTATTTCAACCCTCAGGGTTATCCATTGTTTTTCCTACCAGACATTTCAATTTTTCCCTCTATTGATGATGCCCCCTTATTATCTTTAAATCTCATAAGCACTCTCCTAATGCTTGTGCTATTGTGGTTAATGAAAATACTACATACAATGAGAMCCAAGACTGATGGTGTCTATAGAAGGTTTGTAACTTCTGAGATTTCATTTCTGCCATTGTAATCTCCCTACTAGCCAGCTCCAACAGATCTTTCATCTTTTATGCTTATCCCATCTTTTAAACTGTAACTAAAATTTCCCAGCCTGCATCTTCTCATTCATATTGCATTTCCTTGTCCAGGAAAAAAACTTAATTTGGGTTTATTAATTATTATTAATTTTTGTAAGTTTACATACTTGTATATAAATTATTATTAAAATTATAAAATACATCTTTTGCCATATCTCAGTTTCCTCTTCTGTCACATGTCATTAATTCTTCTCTTTCTGAAGGGGTTTAAAAATTGGTGTCTCAGATGAGCCTTGTACATGTCTCTGTGTACAACAGTAGAATGGGCTTGCAAATATAATAGTATTAACCTSTTTCCTGGAGGTAATGTTCTGACTGCAGGGTACTATGGCAAACAGGCAAGGGGGTGCTTTGACCCAAAACAGTGACTCASACCTGTGCTCTCCAAGTTTGAAGAAAGTATCTGGGGATTTTTCATGTTCAACAGAATACACTGGCTTCCTGTAATCTGTCTTACGGTGTTACCTGAMAGGTTTATGGAGTTTGAAGTGATCCTGAGCTTCCTTCCAGGGCAGAAAGAGGGAAAATAAGGATTAAAAGTCACCTCAGCATAAGCTTAATTTTGTCCCCTCTCCCTTTTGTAAACTAAGCATACATCTTCTGCATTTAGAGTTATCTGTGCTCTGACACTAAGTGAATTTTGAAAGCTTTGTCTGGAATTCCTTATATTCTGTATGGAGGGGAAAAAAAAAATTGGTAAACCCAGGGTAGCTGATGCTTTGTGACTTTGCGTTTTTTTTCTGAAAGCATTTAGAGAGCCAAAATGGGGTTATTTCTGCTCATTTGGAGCTCCATCAAGTCAGGGGAGGGATGATAAGGTATGAAAGTTAGTTCTCTTGGAACCAAATGCAAGGTTAGCCTTATGCTCCTCCTGTTTCTGTTATCTAAATAACTGAGCTCTGTTTCTTCTGGTGTCATTTTGGTATTTTTAGGCTACAGGTTGGTCTATCCAGCTGCTCGAAGCAAATCAAGGAAGTAATGAAAACACAGTTGCTTTTTGCAATGCAGTGGAGAAGTAAGTAATGAAAAAAATTTTATTCAGCCAACTGTGACATTTCACTTATTTATATTAATTGGATTGGTTATCCCTGCATTCCTGAACAGTGCCATAATTCCAGTATCTACTTAAATATGGAAATGCTTCTAATTTTGGTTTAAATATTAAAATCCACAAAGGAATGTTAATTCAAAAAATATTTTCTCCCTTAGCTCTCCCCTTTATCAGGGATAAGTACATTTAACTCTTCAGTGTTGATGGTTTATAGTGTGTGAAACTTAAGATCCTTTTTCTGCCATTGTCTTGGACAATATTAGTGCCTGTGTAGCTCAGAACAGGAAAAAAGAATTGAAGGAACTGACTGACTGCGAACAGAATTACTGCATACTGTCATGATGAAAAGTGAGACTTACCAAGTGACAAAAACTCCTTTAGTTGTTGTTTACCGTTACAGTTAATAGCATGACTTAATGGGATAGAACTTCTTTTACTTAATCTTCTTCAGAAAAAGAAATTGTGTTGAAATCCAAGAGCACTAAGAAATACAAGTTTTTAGACCATCTGTGCAGATTCATTTTCCTTTGTAGATATTCACTGATCGCACTATCAAGTTGTTAGCACAAATGCATGCTTTTTCCCCCAGAAGAGTAGTTGGAAAATGGAATGCTGGTGATTTTTTTTTTTTTTTTTTTTTTTTTAATTAGACTTTAATGAATTGACTGTATTCAAGGTTGGCCAAACCTGCTTCTCTTAAAAGAAAAAAAAAATATCCAATTTGATCTTGACCTGAAATTAACAGTGAATATATTATACATTCATATGGGGTGGATGGTCAGCTTCAAAACATACTCATTCACACGCATCTCAGTTTTCTTTTTTTCTACAGTTCATCAGTCTGAACCCCAACTCAATTCTACTGATATCAGATGCATGAAGGCACATTCCACATGACAGTCTTTCCTCTCAGATATTCAGATTTCTTTAATGTCCAAACTTTCTACATTTAACTTTGCACTCTAATTATAGGAAAAGCTTTCTATTGATTTTTTTTTTTTTTTTGTGAATAAATGAGTTTACTTACAGGGCTAAAAAGATTAATAGAATTAAGCCATTCCTGTTTTGCAGTAACTTGTTTAGTGTGCATCACTAGCAAATACTCTTAAAAAGAAAATAAGAACAACCTTTGCTTTTCTTCTATCAAATAAATAGGAAAGCATTCTTAGGACAAAATGTCACAGCAAACAAAAGACCAAAGAATGTAATAAATTTGCAAATAACTAACATATTCAGTCTTGCCAAATGAGCATCCTTCCAGTCCCCAAAGAATCTCAATAACTGGCAGTTTTATACATCAGAGGCAAGATGTATAATTCAAACTCTGTGTCATGCAGTCTTGCACCTCCAGTATGTAGCTCAAATAAAAACTCATCATGTTTTTCTCTAGGTAATATTTCTACAGGTAGAAATCTATAATTGAAACATTTCATTGTACACAACTGTAAAGCAGTTTTCAAAATCCCTTTGTCAGGTTACTTCTACAATTATGGACATAGCTATAGTGAAGGTTCATCCATGGGTGGCTTCAGAATACATCCTAAAGCAAGTTTGATACCAGAAGTTGCCAAACTGATAGTCTCAGGGTTCGAAGCTGCAAAATGCAGAGTATCTCCACCTCCTACTGACTTCAYGGATGTGCTCTGCACCACAGAGAAATACATAGCGTTATGAAATGCCGTGAAATTGCACATCCCTATAAATGTTAGTACTTTCTGCATACACTGAGTTGTCGCAGCACAGAAAGCAAGTAGCACAAGRTTTTCTTCATGTAATACTTGTGTAGTACTTCAGTTATGCCTTGGAAGACCTAACTTTCAAAATTTTGYGATGGGCATGTTTTGCCCACCTGCTCAGGCCAGAAGCCCTTTAATCACTTGAAAACAATAGATGGCCATCAATGAATAAGGCTTTCTGGAACTGAATGCATTTTTATCTGAAAAGCATAAAGARCAAATTTCTGTCCCCACATTATCCTAAAATATAGATAGTGTGGAGRTAGGGAAGGAGGTGATGTTCACTTAGTTTTGAAATGACTGCCAGTAAGTTGAGGAGGTGATTCATGCCCCATGTGTGTACATAGCCCATTAATTTGATGCTGGAGAAAGGGTAGTGAAGTTTCCAGTCTTACTCAGTCCTTGGCCTTCTTACAGAAACAGGTTACTTCTTACAGAAACAGGAGTGAATTTGGTGATAGGGGAAAGCTTTATGTGTACCTTGCTCGCAAAGAAAATAGACTGACATCAACTACATAGGTCACCAAAGCAGCCTCTGTAGTATAATGATTTTTTACTATGTGTATAAATCTATCTCRTACTGGAGGTACTGTCAAGCCTCATTTTCTCCTACTCCACTGAAACATCAGGGCCCCTGGCTTTTCATTATAAGAAATGGGCTGCTTCATTGGATTATTAATTTTGGAAGCCCGGGCTTCTTTTTCCTTCTCATGCTRTAGAAATACATGGCATAAAAGTGTAGTTCATACTGTTGTTTAAGAGACTTGGGTGGTAGCCCTGAGGYGGGAGGTAACATAGTAATGAAGAACTTTATGTGAGAGAACTATGGCTCAAAATACACTGTAATCAGAGACAGTATAAAGCGCTGCCAACTCAGAAGCTACAAAATGCTTCTTGAACTAACAAACAAAAAAGAATGCAGTATGCTTAGTACAGGACGTTTGACTTTAGCAACTAAAATAATTCAGGCCAATTAGTGCAATGTAGAGCTTCAGCTGGTACAATATGTACCTTTACCGGCAGCTGCAAAGTGTATTTGCTTAAAAAGCAAGTTTAATCTCAGCTGACAGACATAATACCTGTGACCAGTGTTCATTAGGAAATGGTACCTCAGGAGGAATTAATTTCTGCAAGTCTTTGGTAGTTGTAAGGAGGAGGGGCAATATATTTTATAGGTAATGGTATATCAGAGGGACTCAATGACTGTTAACAGGTGTTGCTCTCTACAGACATTTACATAAATACCCAGGGTTTCAGTAATGAGGATTTCAGGTTGGATTCTAGAGCACTGTGAAAATAGGGACTTCTTAAGATTTTGCATAGAAAGCATGTTCCTGTATTCATTTTGACCAGCTGTCCTAGTCGCAGCTGTCTGTGCATGTGCTCTTGATTAGTTTTAYGTTAAAACTCTGTTATTTAGGCACATGTTTGAGCACCCTCATTTCTACTGCGCTCAGTGTACACCGAAGTCTGTGTTTAAACTCCTTTTGGCTTCACTGAGGTCAAGCTCAGCAGTGATTCTGTGAAGTTCATGAAGATTTTACTGATGGTTTTCCTATTAAGTAAAATATGTACACTATCTGATATGTAGTTATCTCACTAATGCATGAAAACAAAGTTTGAGTTGCTACCATTTTCCCCTCAATTTGCACAAAATTTTATTCCTAACAGCTCTCTACGTACTATTATTATAGGTATCTTGTAGAATTCTTGTTTTGTTCTTATAAGAGAGCTGAAATGCATAACTATTTAGACATAATTTCATCACATGTTCTTTTCAGAATAAGAAATGCCTATCCTGCTTTTGACTTGAAGACAAACACTGGGAAAATCTGGAGTGTTGCAACAAGGTTCCCAGACCATATCCTTGGTGAATCAAAGCTCAGAATCAGCGTTTGGACAGATTCTTCACCGCATCCTCTGCTKCTTATGCAACATGGTAAGTGATTGAGGTGTCCCTATCCTCCCACAATTCAGTTCCATGGAGATGATAACAAAATGTATTTGTTATCTGGAAAGATACTTGGAGAGCAAGGTTTACGTGGATCTTGAGTGCATACTTTGTCAAACATGTTCAGCGTATTTGCTGTAAAATTAAAATCACATTAAATATTAAACTTTGCTAATGTGTAGATCTCTACTTTCTTTAGTCACAGTTGGGACCAATTCTGGCAGTCTCAAAACGCGCCAACATTCAGACTTTGATTCAGAAGGAATTTAAGCTTGTGCCTAATTTAAAGTGTAGGGGTAATCCCCATACAGTTGTGGAACATTTCATAGCCTTGACTCTGTTTCTGAATCCAAGATTTAAGAGCCTGCAGTTGCTAAGACTCCTCTGCACCCAAGGTTATGTACAGGTCAGGGAAAGTACCTGTTGGTCATAAGTGAAACAGGATAAATTCCAACTGGGTATGAGGAAAAGGAGAATAATTAAGAATTTGAACAGCTTGCCCACGGAGGTTGTGAAGTCTCCATCCTTGGAGGTTTTTAAGATCCTACAGGACAAAACCTTGAACAAGTTGGTCTGAATTCAGTGTTGACCCTCCTTCAGGGAGGAGGCTGGACTTAGATGGACCTGCTGAGATCCTTCCCGACCTGAATTATTCTGTCACTAGTGACTATGGGAAGCTTCCACTGCTCCAGTGCATCTTGTATCTGTGGTGAATGGGAGAATATTTGATTCCAGCTCTGGKAATTTTTACCTCTTAAGCTACATAAGCAAAAATGAAACACACTTACAATAAATCTCCCCCCCCCCTTCCTGTGGTGCTTCATTAAATGATAGACTTTTTTATGAATCTTTTCTTTAGTTGTCAAGGAATTATTTGGCTGTAACAGGCTGAGTATTAGTTTGTTTGATGGGTTGAAAGATGAAAATCCAAAGCTCTACAGAATGTCAGTCAACATATATTAAAAAAGATATATTCATAAATACGGCAGCCAAGGCTTCCACATTTATTCATACMAGTTTGGTTACTTGTATTGGGACCATCTACATATTTATTGGAAAGGCTGGCAAAGTAGTAGGYTGAATCATCTTGAATCAATATTTTGTGGATTCCATGAAACAAAGGGCCAAATACCTCTGGACACTTGGACCAGAAGGTAGTATTTCCAGTACTTCTGTCAGTTAGGCAAGAATTCCCTGTAATGCAGCAGTCTGAACTACTGACAAATATTTTATCATATAGCATTGTTTACCTTACAGATTGATTTTTTGGTCTGCATAACTTTATTTACAAAAATGCTTTAGGAGGCCCAGCTAAAACTGAAGGGGATATAAGAAAGAGTCCCTATCCTAAATTTGCTTACAGTCTAAGTAAACAATAAGGTACATTCTAAGAGGGGAGGCAGGGAGGGATTACACTTTTTTGCCCCATCTAACATAAAAAGCGTAAAGAATTGTTCAGTCATGCAAAAACATTTGCAGAGCAAGGAAAGGAGAATCGATCTGTCGAGTGCAAATGAATGATACTGGCAAGTTTCAGGGTTTTTTTCCAGTGACTGACCTGAAAAAGTTCACATTACAATTTTAATTCAAGATTCTTTACTTTTCTTCTTTTTCTGGTGTGCATAAATTTAGCAAATAAGAACTGCATTTTACATGTCAAACCAACTATGAGGAGTTGCTTAAAACAGCAAGTTGTCAAAGGGCTAAACATTTAAAACTAGTATGACTGGTAGAGAATGTGTGGCTTCCTGAGCAAAAGAAAAATCGCTTTGCAAAGAAAATGAAAATTTTCAGAAGGAACTTTTGAATCCATTTACACATTTGGTTTTCCCTGGGGAAAACCAAACCAAAACAAACCCCAATCTYTCTATGGTAACCAACTCTGTTTTATTTCAGCTTTATTTTTGTCGCAGCCCCCACCCTTAAGAAAAGGTTAGCTGTCCTCTGAATTTTTTTTCAGTATCACATTCCCTTAAACTTACCTGCAAAAACAACTTTGCGTTTCTAGGTTTGTTGTAAAATAATAGCATAGCAACTCTGGACCAGATTTGCCAGTATGAGTTGGCTGCTCTGGGYGACTGGGTAATTCAGAACACCATTTAAACCCAATGAAACTGGTTGGTTAGGCTCAGTTTGAACCACTTGTCTGAACCTGGAGCAGTGTAAATTAGTCAACACACAAGTCTGGGTTACATGTTTAGTTTCTGGGGATTTGTATTTAACTGTAGGTAGTTTCTATTTTTTTTATATCAAAAAGTTCACTTAAAACATCTAGTAAGAGCTCTTAATGGACACTAATTTTGAAACAATAGAGAAATACCATGAATAAAAAACTGAAAGGAAAATCTACTTTGGCTTTTCTGTGAGATTGCCTGAGAATTATGGAGGAAGTCCAGACTTTATTTTGCACTGTAAAACTATCTCAGTACATTATGTGAAAACTTTTCACTAAAGAGTCAGATATTTTTTCTGCTAAAGAAAAGTATCTCAGACTTGAAGCATCAGTGCTGGTGGAGTATGCACTGTATGCCTGTAAAGACCAAATTTATCAGACATGCTTGCGATTTGACTGTCAGATTATGCAGCTATTCTTTTCCATTTTTGGATCAGTTCTAATAAAATTGACAGAGAGGAGGTATATTGACAGGGTTGGAAAATGGCTTAAAAAGCTGAAGTAGCGCTGGAGAAAATTCTCAAAATGCTAGAATATTTCTGAACAGAAGATTGTAAGAACTGACTTAGAACTTCTTAATTTATATGGATTATATATAATATTATATATTTAATAATATACAATACATACTATTCTAATGTCACGATACATAATATCTAATATTAATATATCACATGTGTAATATATATAAAATGCATATAAGCATTAATTTACTTCTTGGTTATGGCTAAAAAGGTGTACACAGCAGAAACAATAGCAAGTAAAATCCTGGAGCCTTCTTGTGTCATGAGTGGTAACAGAGTCAACTTTTGCATCAGGCCATGTTCGCACATGGAAAATGTACCAAGATTCTCATCGTGGGGGAAAAAAAATTGCCGTTTGTCTCTTCCTTTCTGCTTGGGAAAGTTGCTCAGCTCTTCATTCCAGCTACCTAACAAATTGCTAATTTCCTCTAAATGGACATAGATTCTGTGACTTCTTGTAGAGTATTTGRAGCAAAATTAAAAAAAAAATCATCAGGTGTGGCTTCATCTAATTCCTCTTGATGGAGCTAGTCTTCGGCAGAAGTTAGGAATTACAAAGAAATTCTTATTTTCTTTGCTCAACTAGCTAGCCTGGAATTCTCTAACAAGCTACCATTAATTTTTCTGGCTATCTTTATTTACAGCTGGCTGTGTTACTCATGACTTAATTGTAGAGATCCTCCATTGCACAAATCGATACTCAGTCCAGGAGGAATGCCTTCTAAGTCTTTGTGGGTCTGATGAATTCTTACAAAAGTAAGTATTTCATTAAGAATGGTATTGAGTATGTATTGTGTARTATAAGCTGTGCATTTAATGCACGTTGCTTACATGCCATGTAAACAGAACCATAGGGAGAGTTAGAGTATTATGTTCCAAACAATGTGTAGTTTCTGAAACTCCCAGAACACATGGTACTTAGTGTTCTACAGAGATGATGGTGTGCTCTAGTGCACGGGTTCAAACCCTGGCTCCTTTATAGAAGCTTYGTGCAGCCTTGAATAATTTGTTTCACTCCATTGTCCTTCTGGTCTTTCTCATCTGTAATACAAGGCTGCTGCTACTTCCAGTATCTTGTAGGAGTYTTATGAGGGGGTATGCATATCCGAAAGGGGCAAATCACCAAAGAGAGGAGAAAATGGTATTATATGGCTGCATAGCAGGTGATTTTTTTTTCATATTCAGTTGCAACAGTAGTAAAGCAAATGAAGTCAGGACTTTGGTGCTGACTGCAAGATGAAGAAAAACACATTGTATATACAAACAGGTCTTTCTGAATGTCTGTAGTTTACAAGTAAGGAAATAAGCTCTGATTCACATTCATTCAAGTAAACTCTTGTGGTGGTTGAAAGCACTACTGGACTCAGCTAGTTGTTTCTTCCCCTCTGGCAGCTTAAATTCAGCTGTCAGCAAAAGTGAGCAGATTTTGTGTTGAAGCAGCTAAAGTGCAGGCTTTTGTTGTCAGCTGTGCTGTAGGGACGGTGACTTTCAGCAGAAGGGGAGAGGCTGGCAGTTCTCTGTGGTAACATGTTAAGCTGGCACTGCAGGAATCACATCTCATCTGTTAGAAACATAAAAAGTGTTAGGTAAAATAGTATACGTCTATAATTGAAAGGGAAATTTTTAGAAGCAGTCATATTTGCAGTATAGTRTAAAGATAACCTGAACTAGCCCAAAGAAAGTCAGCTTGATTAATGAAAGTAATGTAGTTGTGAAAGCAAGTGTCACGCTGTGTAAACTAGCTTTGCTCTATAGCCAGCTTGGACACGTCTACTCTTACACAGGTACACAGGTCAAATCTTCAGATGTTTATGGTGAGTTATGCTTTGCAACCAAAGATGGAGACTTCAACATTTCTGAGCCAACTCTCGTTCAAATCTCCATAAAGCAGGAGCTGATACAGCAGAGCACTGTGCAAAGTGTTACAACGCTGGAACTGCTGAGCAGAGAATCGGATCATACGTAGATCTGTTAATTACATGAGAAGGCTAGGGCTTTTTTTTATCTTCAAGTCTCTCTTCTCATTTCAAACTAATTGGTAACGAAAAGGGAAATAATGAGTCATTGTATTGAGGTTGAGGTCAGTGCTTTTCAGTACAGTGTACAGTATGTTCTAAACAGTTTTATTTTCACTGTTGGGAAGAACCCATCAATAGTAGACTGTTTAAATTCCTGCACTTGCAGAATCTCTGCACGTCTGATTAGCAGTGAAACAACGTCAATAATGTTCTCTGCTTTTTTGCTTTGCTCCTTCACTGTCATGCAGAAAGCACTGAGCTGCACTTCTGGCCTCAGCAGCTTGTAATTCTATAYTATGCCATACTTCCAGCTCCCTTTCTTCTGCCTTCTCATCAGAGTCCTGTATCTGAAATTTGAAACCCCAGACCATAATGATCCCTTGGGGAGCTTAAGACGGCCTGCAGAGTTGCCTCAGGGTGAAATTTTTCCTATATTTTGGCTATCTTTTAGTGTAAATTGCTTTCCTCATGATGTTGCTAACAGAGTGATCCAATGTACTTGTGCAGAGTTCTTCCCCAGAAGAGTGTTTGGAAATTGTTCAGGGATGGATTCCAGTAGAAGTTCCCCAAGTTATGAGACAGCAAAGGAAATACTCTGCTGCTCCTGCTTTATTGTAATCCAGAAAAATCTAAAGTGAAGCCAAAACGGTGACATGATGAATTGTTCTCAGACCCAGAGTGGTTTAGTGAACCAGACAACACTGTGAAGATCTGTCAAAAGCTCTCATTTACTATTATATTGGACTGTATTAATGAGCACTTCACCCTGCCTCCTGCAGAAGCACCTGAAAGACTGGATGATTTCTGGAATCCATTTAGCTTTGAATGAGATGGGGAAAAAATACTTGTGTGCTAATGACCGTTACACTCAGCACCACAAGATTTCATCATCCATTATTCCCTTCCTAAGGAGATATTCTTGAGCTCACATCCTATCTGACTCACAAGTAGAATATCAGATTTCAAATATCCAAATTTTAAAAAAATCAGAAGGCTGCATATAGGCTACAGGTCAGACCATGACTAATAGAGCCATCTGTGAAATTCTGATTTGGAATCTCATTTGGTTTCTGGTCTTTAAGTTAATTTTGCTTACTGGTCAGAAATCCTGGACTTGCCTCAACCTGCAGGCTTTCTTCTTCCTACGTTTCCTTTTCCCACAAGTTTTTCTTACGGTGCCTGTAGGAGTTATCAGGATTCATTGCCACCTTGTCCCTGCCCCTTCTGTCATTGTAAAAGGTGTATGTTWGTTACTTCCCTAGTTGATTTGCTGTGGTTCCTTTTTTAGATGTTCAGTGTAAATGCATCTGGAGGTAGAACCCTGTCTGAAAGACAGACTCCTTGAAAGAAGAGAGGAGTAAAACCCTATCTGTGTCATCAATTTTTACCACTATTCACGGAAGTTTCTGATTTTCATATGTATCCATAGACCTTCCTTCTCTGGCTTTCTAGCTGTGGGTGTACTCTCCACTCCCTTCCACTTGTTCTGTTCATGATCATCTTTTATTTCTTGGAGGGCCATCTGCGGATTCTAAAAACTCTTCTCTTTATCATCCCATCATCCAAACCTTCTACATCTACCTTTAAATCTTGCTCTCACGGTTTCCTATTTTTCCTTAGATTTAGAATGGGTGCCCTAAAAATGATTTTATTATACCCTTCATGAAATATGTTATATAAAAATACATTAAATTGGGGCTAAGCAGCTTGTGTCAAATAACTCCTAGCTCTCAATGCCAGCAGCAAGCCAAACCCAACCTTTTTCATGTGACAGTAATGAATCAATCCTCCATTTAGACTTTTTTGCCTTTAGAGCTACAGGCCACAAGCTCAGAGCACCCTGAAATGCCTAATAAAACAAAGCACATGACTGTATATAAGAATATGGGGGTCTCTTTTTTTTTTTTAAGTATTTTTTTTTATTTTTTTATTGATCTGTCTGTTAGCAAGGGGTTGCAGTAATGCAGACCCAGCAAAGGAATGTAGTCCAAGGATATTTATAAGCTTTATTTCTAAACGTACCTTTTTTTTTTTTAGGCATTGGATTTTTTTAAAGGATCTCTTCATATGTATTTTTAATTCCATCTRCACTCTACCATAGTGTAAGTTGCACCGTTACCTTACTGCTTTGCAGTTTAGCCAACATAGTGAGCAGGGGTATTGCAATAAAGTCTAAATCCTTATCGTTTATGCTCACATGCTTGCCTGTGACCTTATAGATGAAATTTTTTGCCTTACTAATTCTATTCTCTGAGAATTGAGATCTAAATAAGAATTGGTTTTCACTCATATTAATTATACACTGGGCAGAGTTATATTCATGCAGATTGGGATCATAAGAAGCAAGCACCTTTTGGATTAATATGTTCTTTGTAAAAAATAAACTTCACTTTCTCTTGTATTGCAGATTAAGTTTCTTATTCAGAGATGCTGCTCAGCTGAGTCCTTTTTAAAAAAAAAAATGTCTGATTGAATTGCATTAGAATTTGAAGCTTATAGTACATCAGAGAACCTTGCTGTGGGGAAGCAAAATCATCTAGTGGTGAGGGATTTTCAAGAGACTGAGGGATTTTTCCTTTTCTTTGCTTCTGATATATTGTGGGACCACAGGCAAGTCACGTCACTTTGACCAGTTCATTACCCTGTCTCTTAAAGACAAAGACTGCCTTTTGCTTTATGTCTTTTGTCATGGCATTCTCATCAAAGCTGTATTCTCCACCTAGTAATTCCAGCAAAAAATAGGGGGAAAACTGTTGAGTGAATAATGTAGCATTTTTATTTGTGTTTTCTTTACAGAGCTCAGAGCACTGTAAACCAGTTACTAATAATCATGCTGTCCTCCAAAGAGGGCTGTATTAATTTTATCTTAGTAGTAGATGTATAGTAGCACATCTGCACAGTGTGTTACAGCCTAGGGTATGGCTAAACGGTAGTCTGTCAATCTATGTCAAAGCTACACCTCTGTTTCTTGTAGTTCACTTTTTATCTAGACTAGGTTTCCACATTATTTTATTGAGGTATTAATCCATTTTGTCTAGTCTCTTGTGTCACAATACCTGTCAAAACTTTTCTCTTTGTATTTGTGCAAATAAAATCCACTCATGAAGTCGACTGTATGGCCAGCACTTCTGATTGCAATGTTTCAGGCAGCATTGTTATGTCAATAAGGGATTTGATGATGTATAGTATCTGCCTGACACAGCAGAGCTAACACAAACCACTAGTGTAAATGTAGTTATAACCACAAAATTCAACTTCTGTTGGTGTAGCTTGTTTYGCCTGGAAGCATGATGACATGGAATAGTTATACTGGCAAAAGATAGTTTTTATACATCTATGGTACAAAATTGTAACTACAGAGGAGGGTATAGCTATACCAATTTACACTAGCAGAACTCCCCTCTGTATTAGTATAGCTATACCAATACTAATTTCTGTCATTGGCTTGGTGTAATGTTGGCATTGCAAATAGGAATCTCTATATTGGAGGAATCAGAAAAAAAGTGACTCAGGACTCACAGATGTGTTTCTTTGTAATTTTCTTCTTACTACGCCTGTCCTAAGGTTGAAGGTAAGGCAGAACGGAAAGAGCAGGAATAATGGCAGGGGAAAAGGTAAAAAACAGGTGTGAGGCAGTTCTAAAGGATGCAAGGATAATGGGAGAGTTCATCATTAAAGTCAAGAGGCAGATGTGATTAAAATGAGGAGAGGAAGAAGTTTCAAGAAAGCCATGGGTAGACACAACACAGATATGAGCTGAGGAGCAACAGAAGAGAATCTATGCATTGGTACAGTCCCAGGAACTGGGAATCAGTCACTTGGACTTTGGCTTGTAAAGGGATTTGAGAAGGATTGAGGCGTAACAGTGATATGCTTTCCACCAGTAGAGGTATTTCGCTGTGTTGGTGTTAACTTCTCTCACTTTTACATCTGTACTTTATGCTCTTAAAATCAAGGAATTTTGCAAATGTATGGAAACACTATCAGAGGACCTTGCTTTAGATATTTGTTATGTCAGATGGAACTGGATTTGTCTTCTGTGACCTTTAATGTATCTGTTTAAAAAAAAAAAAAAAWTTCTGTATCTGCACTTACAGCTTTTGTGACCTCTAATGGAGAGTATGTATTTTACTTAACTACTAGTGTAGGTGCAGAACATTTACAAGATATATGAATTCCCTGTAATTGTGCTGAATGGCAGTTATGCACAGCACATTTATTTAAGTTTAACCATTCATTTGTGCTGGGGACCTCTGCTGCCATGTGACATATGAGTCTCTCCCCTCAGTCACACTTCCCATGATTTATTCATCGGGCGAGTGTTGTTTTGGAACTAAATCCATCCAGTTTTATTCAGACATTCCATCAAAAGCCCTTTTAGGTAGAAAGAAACACAGTTTACATTTGAATTCTGAGTTTTCCATGGCACTTGACAAACCAGGAAAGAATCATCTTTCCTTCATGGCCCAGGGAGTTCTGAAACAACTTACCGTGCTGTAAATCTGTATAAATATGGAATATCCCTTTTGACACTTGTGTGGCTGGAGGCTTGAAAAAAGCGACATGAATTTAATTGAACACGCACTAGACTTGTAACTGATGATGMATATTAACTTATTTTGGTGATGAACTTGCCTTTGCAAAATCAATGTCATTTTTCCTACCCATTAATCCCAAAGGATTTTTTTAAATGTAAGGTGATGTTTGCCTTAATTCTGAAATAATTTTTGCATTATTTCACGTGATTAAAAAGTGGAAAGGAAACACTGAAATTATTTTTGTTCCAAGTAATTTTAAGAGAGTGATAAACTAAGGCTGTATTATAACTTAATACTAAGAGAAGTTGCCAAGAGTGATAAGTGGGCAAGAAGCTATTCTGAAGAGGCAAATAAGAATAAGGAATTCCCTTGTCATGGCRTGCTAGAACATCCTTGACCAGCAGAGTAGTTTGTAGGAACCACTCCAGCTGAGTCAGTAGAGCTCTGCATCTGACCTTAGCTGGCATCTGATTTGAAAAGGAGGAAGACTGACTCTCAGCTGCTTTTACCATCTCTGTGTGAGCTGCACAGGTTGAGAACTTTGATTTCTTTGAGAATCAAGGACCACCTGTCTTAATGTATCTGATTTTGAAACTTATAGTTAATGTTTGATTTCCAAGTTGGGTATCAAACTCTACAAGTCATTCTGCAGTGGTGCATTCACACAATAAATTGCAGTAATTTGAGTTTGAAGAATATGCATAAATAATCTCAGGGTTTGGGAGCACTTGCAGCTTGTTTAGGATATTCTTTCTCTGTTTCATTGTTGTTCTGTTACAGAACTTAATGGTCAAAGATACAACTAAGCAATAATTCTTAAATTGTTTCACCAGAAAATACACCAGAACCAAACCCCATCAGTTTTCATGGGAGTAGGTGCGACACAGAGGTTTTATATTATTCAATCTGCTTTGCACTTAAAATTTAGTCCACCAGTGCTCTTAGGAGAAGGAGAGAGGAAAAAAAAGAAGGTAGTGGCAAGCAAAGATAACCATTTTTTTTTTCCCCAAACTACAGTAATCATACTTTGGGTAGCCATGAAAGTCTTCGCAAGGCAACCACCTGCATTCAGCTTCGACTACACAACACTAGTAATTTGAAGCAAAGTTTGGCTCGAACGGTATGTCGTCTTTTTTTCTTCCTCTTTCTTTCAGCATCCCTGAAGAAATAAAATTCCACCAATCCCTTTATGTAGCAACCTGCAGTAATAATCAAAGAGAGATTATTTGCTTTCCTGAGAATGCATATATTATTGCTGAACTCCGGTTGAAACATACTGGGGAACATTTCTGCTTTGCTCATGTACTTGTATCTAGTGAGTTACTGTAGAGAACACACAACTAAAAAAGACCAAAGGTTACCTTTTTAGAAAAAAACAGTTTTGTCAGATTTTAATGCTATTTATTTCAGGTGGTCAAAGAATTCTTATTTTTGATTGGCCTTTCTATGTTTTGAAATATAAGAAGGGAAAAACCACTCAAAATACTGTGTAAAATGAATTATATCTGGATTCTTGTCATTATCACTGAAAACCAGGGTAAGCTGATAAAAGCCAGAATCGCATTTGGTGTTTGTGCATGTGTGATGCATACTTGGGCGTGTGTGTGTGTGTGTGTATGTGCTTGTTTGTAGACATGCAGAACTATTGTCTGTAAGGACATGTAGTCCTTACAGAAAACACTGTTTTATCATCATCTTAAATCCAGGGAGATTCCTATTCAGATTATTTGAGCTTAAACAACCTTGCAGTGGATTACTGAGCTTTAACTGACCTATGCTACTAAATGTGAGCTTTATTCCCAGTGGACCACCTTGAATTACTTCCAACCCAAAGTCTGCAGTACAGCAGAAGCTTTGTTCTGGGCAGTGTTCGCTGGCAGTGTGTTGACTCTGTTCACAGGTAGTACCAATCACCTGCTTTGCATAGGTATGCTATCAGCCTGAGTCTGTCAATATACGGATCAGATGGCAGATTTCTAGCAAAAAAGAGTAGGGGTTTTCTTTTCATTTCTGTTATGTGTCACCATGTGAAACACCAAGTTCAATACAATGTTGTTACCTGGAGCATTAAAAAAGGACTATAATGAGGCCAAATATATATATTTGTTTTAACATTTTAACCAGTTTATAGATAAAAGCAGAATAATTTAATGCTGACATGTATAATCCTGGCTTAATTATTGGCATTCTTCACTGCCAATATTATTCATTTAATTATTTATTTTTTACAAAGAATTGATTCTTATTGCTATAGCATCATCCAAAAGAAAGTAAATTAGAAAACATGGAAGCTTTCATCATCACATCACTTCTTCAAAAATTACTCATATCAATGAATTGCCAACCGCTTGCTCTCAGTCTAGAGAAAGTAAGTTGATGTTTGAATATACCTTCAGAAGGGGCTGAGCAGGTGTTTATCTTGTGTGTCCTTTCTCACCCCATCCCCATATCACAGCAGCAAAAAGAACACATCCAGGGACCATTGGAATGAGTTTTGTCTTGGGAAAGTATCTGTGGTACCTTGCCGTCATTTAACCGCAAGTTGTTGAGATCGAGGCAGGAATCACCATGTGACTTCCTTTGTCTGCACTAAACAGAGATTAGATGGTCATCATAGTCCTTTCTGATGTCTGTGACAAGACAACCTTTGTTAGGATATGGAAAACATTTTTCCATATAGTGCTGCCAATGGAGGGCTTGAGAAGAGTGGAGTGTTGGTGATTAGATACAATTATGGATGCATGTAATTATGTGTAATGGTGGAAAAATTATTTACCTTTTTTAGGTCAGCATCTCTATCTTTTAAATGGARTAATATATTATTGACCCTTCTGTTGGGCAGTTGCAGGTTTCCAACATTTTCTGGCCTGAGAAATCAGTGACACGAGTTAGAAGTTTGATATGAATCTGTTTTGCTACTTATTTACATATAGCATATGGTGAAGGTATTTTTTACATACATATACTGAAAAGAGGGAGCCTCGGACAACTTCCTGACAATCTCCTCTTCAAAATTTCAAGCCAATGATTGATTTTCTACAAGTTACTCTGTCTTCAAAGAGAAAAACTAAAATATAGAGCAAATGACCTATTTGCTGTATGTAGATTTGCTATTACTATAGGTCTTCAAAATTATCTGCTTTGGAACTTAATGATATGCTCAGGAGTCTCTTCTGAAGCTTTAAAGCTTGTTTGTGTGCTAAGGAAACAAAACTCTATACCACTGCCATCTGGAAACTGCCTTCATGATTCTTGCTTACCTTACATGACACTGTTGAAATCAGGGTGCGTAGTTAAAAATATTAGTCTGTACATGCAAATTACTATTTTTTTACTATTATGCTTAATTAACCAATATAAGTGGATACTTATAAATAATGTGCAACCAAATTCTTTTTTTTTTAACCCAGACAGCTTATGAACTTTGGCCAATAACTAAATGTTCATAATTCTGTTGTGAATTCAGCTGGAAAAACATATTTTTTTAAGGTGAATACTTGCTTCCTTTCCTTTTGTGGGAAGCTGGCATTCTGTTATGAAGTATTCAGAAAGAGGAAATTGTCTTGAACTGAGCAGTTACAAGCACGAAATTTGGCCTGGGGCTTTACATGGAATCACAGGTCTTTCAGCCAGTGGGTGACCTTTAATTTGATTTTGTTTTTTTGTGACATGAGATTTATCAGCCTTAACGCTCTTGAGCAAAAGTCTTTTAAGACTCAAATTTTCAATGTGCCAGATTCCTACTACACTTCCAATTAAAGCTTATCCAGAGAACGTGAGGTTATCTTTATGATACAGAAACATATTGAGGCTCAGTTTTATACCATCTAGCCAGACAAAGACCTTCAGTTGACAGCAGTGGGAATTCTACACCTTGTAGATTTTTCTCCACACATTGAAATCTTGAGAATGACAATGAATGTGGAGAAAATCCAATAATGCTCTTGTAAAATGGTGGCCCAGTGTACATGGTTACTATAATATTGAATAACGACTGCTAGATTTGCTTTGACTACACACCTGTCCTACTCTGTATGTTAACCTAGGTGGTCTTTAAGAGGCAACTCTTAAGCACAAACTCCACAAGTTGTAGTGGGTCAGAAATGTTAAATTCCTAGTGTCTGGGTGGTGTTTGGGAAGAAACGCACAGTGGAACACTGTAGAAGCAGAAACCTTTATCCAGATACCATTACCGGGGAGCGCTCTGCCTATCCAAGAGACCCATTTTTTCAGAGTTGTCCCCACACTCTGATTATCTGGGTAAAGCATGAATCTGTGCAGTGGAGAAGCAGCAAAGAACACTTACAGGTTTCTTATAAGAGCCTCACTTGCTTCCAGAAAGGGATTTTTGAACTAAAGCAGCCAGCAAGCGATATTTCCTGAAAGTTCAAAAACATTTTTATTTTCACATATACCAGTGTTAACGGTGTTGATATTTTACCAGACATAATGAGTTAAGTGGTCCATCATGATAAGAAGGTGGGTTTTTTTTTTTCCAGTTTGTGACTTTTTAGAGGGATTGTGTAGTACCTCAAATAGAAGGGAGCCTTGTCTTATGTTTAAGTATCCCCTGAAATTGGGCTACTGTGAAATGCTTCATGTTCTATCAATATCCTCAAAGGCTCCTTCAACTCTGTTGCAGTTTGACAGTTCTAAATGAGGTTTAATATACTGCAATGCACTGTGGAGGGCAGGAGCGGAGGCCAGGAGCAGAGATCGAGCATCTCTTGATGTTCCACATTTTGGAAATGGTTACAATTACCAGGTCGAATGATTACAAACAAACAAAAATAGTCTTTCAGGCAGGTAACTAACAACCTTGGAAAACAAATTAGCAGTGTTCAGGCTAATAGAAAACATTTATTGTATCAAAGAATTTGTGGAACTATAATTAATAATCTATGATGGGGTTTAACCAGGAAGGGTGACATTTTAAGATACCTTCAGGTGAAGGTAAGTGACACAGCTCTGAAAGCTTTAGGCCTTGAAGTTACTTGAGGTTACTAACAGTAGCAAAGAACATGAGCAGCTCTTGAGCTGCTGTAAGGCATAGACCCAGAGTTTTCCTCCAGCTCCAGGGCATGCTTGCGGCAGAGCACTCGTATCGGAAAGGAGAGGTCCTGCTCACAGGCAGGAGCACCAGCCAGTCTGTCAGGATCAGGCGAAACCTAACAGAGGGGAGACAGACTACGGTGCGTTGAAAGCTGCAGTGTTTCCTTTCACTCTGGACCCAGTTCTGTAGATCCCTTTGGGTCTACTGAAACCTGCTCCAGCCACAATGAATTCAAGGATCTGAGGTAGTCTACACTGACCTCAGTCAATTTTGTTGTTGCTGTTCTCTGAAACTTGCGGCTTTGGTCGTAAAATGTATCTGAAAGTCACAGACTTAGAGGCAGTTTATGGAAAATAAATTTCCCTCCCTCAGAATTCATATAAAAAGATGTGAAAATAGTGTGTTTGCTTTTTTTTTAACTCGCTTTTTAAACTTTTTTTTTTTTTTTAAAAAAGGCACAAATTTTGAGACTTTTAAGATTCTTCAGCTATCTCAGACAGTTATGTACATATGCAGTCACTGTTTATTTTTGTGAGTTAATCTGCGCTCACTCACGGGGAGAATTTGACCTGTGATCTATACGATCCTTCCAAATTTTGAACTTTGGAATATCTTATTTTATAGAAATCTCCACTAAGGYTATAGTTTAACTAGTGACACAGAAAGATATTCATATCTTGACAGCCCTTCTGTATAATAATCACCCATATGTATTCAGGTGCTAAATAATTCACATACACCCACCTTTTGCCCTAGTCCATCAGATCCCCTGAAGCTTCTGGGTTCCTATCAATCACACATATCCAATTTCTCTCTAAGCTTCAGGACTCCCTCCTTCAGTCTGTGTCACATTGTTTCCAAGTTCATCCCTCCCTGTCCTCTAGTCCTGTCAGTGTATGAGATCACGAAGGAAGTTTGTCATTTATCAATCTTGTTCTGTAGCTCAAGCCTTGTCACTGTGATTGCTCAGTTCAGATGTGCTCTGCTATTTGTAAGGTCTCCAGAGGTGGCAGGGTGACAGCTAAGGATGCAGGGACATTATAAAAATGCAGGGTGGATTTTGCAACATGTACACTACTCATCTGTAGGGTAACACGACTTTAAAAATAATTWAAAAAAAAAAAGAATATGTTCTACTGAGAGTCAAGATGGATGTGTTTCACTATTGCTCTGTCTAGAAGTAGCAAATTCAAATCATGATATTATAGCAAGCAACTACGGAGTGCTTGGTGCGATTTTCTTCTTGAAATGCATGCTTCGGATTATGGTAGCACTACAAAATATTCTAAAGGCTTGAGATGTTATACCAGGCCTCTAGCATCCACTGAAGCAGCATGATAGCTGTCAGAGGTCAGGTGCTCCAAGCCTCAAGAGTATGGTATGGGCAGAAGACATGAATTGTGAGCAAAACCAGCAGTTATTAGGTCAGAGCCGTATGTAGCACAATTAGTGCTGCACTCAGGAAATTGGCATCCATAAGCTATTTTTGTATATCTTGTAATCATTTTTGTAGGAGCAACACAGTGGGGTTCAGAGACAGATTCTGAAATCAGCTGAGAAAAGAGCATCTACTCTCAAATGCATCCCCTAGCCCCCAAATACTTACCCTGTCTTCTCCTTTATTACAACATTTAACACTCTCATGTCAATACACTGAGATAAGGAACACAGGTGTTTATATAAGATCAAATGCCCAGACAAAGTGGAGTTTAGTGCTTAGGTCTAAGACACACATTCAAAGCATAATGCATGAGAATATTTTTCTTACTTTCAGCCCCTTTCATTTCATTCACCTAATTCATCTTTCACTTATTGCCACTATGTGATAAAAGAGATAGTAGCGCTCCAGATGGGAATCCTTTACAGAACATCTGTAATGTATCTAGCTCAGCAAGATCCTGCTCCTTAAATGGTGCTATTGCTAAATCTCTATATGGCTATCTAAAGCAGAATTAGTGTGAATTAATTCACGTGTCAATTAACATATTTAAATTGAATCCAACCATAGCAGAGACACAAGTTGCTCAGGAATGTTAGCTTTAGACCACTACCATACTTCAATAAACTAGAAAAAAGTTGCTAGTGTGATCACCTTATTCTGAAAGCTATCAATATTTGAATTCACTAACATTCAAAATATTAGGAGAAGGCTTTTTAAGCCAAGCAAGTAAAAGACTGTTTGTTTTTTTCTTTAGAAAATACATATTTTCTTTCCATTCTGTCTAAGAGGGGGGAAAAAAAAATCATGAATCATATTTCATCACTGCTGGATTATGCTGTTCTCATTTTTTTTGAAATTTTGTTTATTGAATGAAAGTTATAACAGTAGAAGATGAACCAAAGGTTTTATTTTTTTTTCTTACTGAAATGTTTTGTTTAAGGTTAAACTATTTTGTCTTCCTTTCGCAAAGAACTTGCAAGTTTCATTAGTTTAGTCCAGCCTAAAATGGAGTCACCTTTCAGATTCTTCCGTACCCTTGGCCAGATCTAATTTCTGTCCTCTGCTTCACCTTTGAGCAAACAAATCTTTTAGATCAGTACACATGTAGATAAATAGGTTGTTGCCTGGTTGCCCAAGCTGTGCCCATCCCAGCCATCCTTTGCATTTCTAGAGATACTAAGAAAAATAATGTCTGGCAGCTGTCCCAGCCACTATGGGAACAGAAGCTCATCACTGCTAGATGCCTATGTGCTGTGCTGCTCTCCTGCTTCTGTTTTCTTATTTAATTCTTTTCTTTCTTATGCCCCCCGATCCTTTCTGGGGTTATACCTGTTAATAAGTGTCATTCCCTTTGTAATCCTTGACCAGTGAATTTGGGGTCATGCTTAGCACAAGCCCCTCAGTAACTTTTCCCTATGAGTTACAGGGATATGGGCTTAAACATGAATCAGAAAAAGAGCAGAATTTTCAGGACTTGATGGTGCCTACAAGTTGGCAGTACATGCCTAGTATGGGCTGAGCTATCTCCATGGAGTGGGAAGAGTTAAGGCATCAAAGGCAACAAATCCATGGGGCTGGAGAAAGGACTATATCTGAATGGGAACAGGTTTGGTGAGCAGAATGTGTCAAATAAGGCAAAATCACAGAATTGTTTAGGCTGGAAGGGAGCTCATGGAATCATTTAGTCCAATCCCCCTGCTCAAGCAGGGACAGTTGGAGTAGATTGCCCAGGACCACGTCTGGTCAAGTTTTGAATATCTCAGCAGATCTTCAAACCTACTCCACAACCTTTCAGGGCAACTTCTTTCCTGTGTTTGACTACCTTCACAATATTTTTTTTTTTCCCTTGTGTTAAGGTGGAATTTCGTGTGTTTTAATTTGTTCCCTTTGCTTCTTGTCCTGTCAGTGAGTGCTACTGAAAAGAGTGTGACTCCCTTGTCTTCGCTATTTCCCATCAGATATTTGTACACATTGATGAGATTTCCCCTGAGCTTTCCCTTCTCCAGACTGAACAGTCCCAGCTCAGCTTCTCCTCATACAAAAAATGCTTTAGTGCCTTGATCATCTCTGTGACTCTTCACTGAGAGAAATCCCTTCAGAGGGGTTGCAAAGGATGGTACAGATGTTCTTCATTCTGTTATCTCAGAAAAGGAAGCAGCAGAGAGGTGGTGGATGCAAACTGATTTCTGCTTCATGACTAGTGTATATTTCCATTGCAAAAGGGTGCCTTGTGCTGTCTGTAATAAGAAAGCAGAGGTGGGGTTTACTGAGGCCTGGCTATAGTCTTAATCTATATGTAGCTAGAAGGAACTACTGTGACAATCTGGTTTGGCCTTCTAGATAGTACAATCCAGTGTAACATGAGAGAGATTCACCAAATAAAATTTCAGACCGAAGCATCCTGAACACTCTGAAAGGAGAGTTCCTAAAAGAACATGCTGACTTTGGAAAATACCAAGCAAATCTCTCCAACATACATTCTTCCTATCAGAATAATATAACTCACTATATGCTTCTCTTCCACAGCAGGAGGATGACCAAAGACTGTTCAGTGTGAATCAGCTGTTAGAAGACACTTGTGCCTGGAGACTGACTCGGTAAGATATACTGGTAACAGTATTTCTGTTTGTCATTGTTCATATTTGTAGTGAGCCTCCTGGCTCCAAAGGACAATTCTGAGACCTACTGGGGACAGGAATGATACCAGAGAGAAAGAAAATTCGTTCTATGTTTTAGACTCTTATTTTCAGACCTTATTGATTGCTTAGCAATATCAATAATCATTTATGGATCCGTGTAATTTTTCTCCATTCTCTCCCTTTCATGTCATTGAGGGTTTCAATAGAGCTTTCATGCTTCCCAAAGATTCCCAGGATTGAAGGAGTCATAATTTTCACATGTGTGTTGCTCTTAGAGAATTTTTAAGAGTAAATCCTGTAAAAATAATAGATTTGTTCTTCATTATGCCTGTATTTTCACAGTTCAGTGATGTTTTATTTTATTTTATTTTTTAATGGAGGCTGGCTATGACAAGTTTTTAACTTGACACTCAAAGCACATCTGACTCTAAAGCTAACCTGCCATGGACAAGCACTACATGAGATAGATTCCTCATTCAACTTTCATTATGTTCTGTTTCATGCATTTAGATAAAGAAGCTGTTAACACTTTTTGTAAAATTTTTCATCAATGTGTTATAAAGTACTTTGCCAAGAATGGTAAATGCCACACCTGTCATTCAGCAGATGGAGGAAAACAGAGAGGTAGTGACTTGTTCAAGGTGAATATCTGGTGCTTACTGAGGACCCATCTGGTTTCCTAGGAGCATGGCCCAGATTTCCATTCTGGTCCTTGCTATAAAGAGATCAAACCAATCATACAGTCTCTACACACACTACTTATTGACTTTTATTTCTTGTGATGTAAAGTGTGTGGCCTTTTCCATTGCAAAGAGGGTCTTCAGAGGGGATATATGATAAACGATGTTGAGCTGCAAATCAACTATGGTCCGCAAAATTTCCTCTGATACTGTAGGGCAATGAATATAAMTGATAGCATAAGCAATAAATACTTTCTTTCTTCAACCACAAGTTCAGTAAATACTGAAAAAGTGAAAGAATGAACTGTCTTTGATCGCTATATCCTGCTTGTCCCATGGATTGTTGATGTGTAGGAGAAAATATTTTCCAGCAGTGATGACCCAGAAAGATCTGTGGTCAGGCCCTGTGATCTCAATTGCATTTCTAACTTATCTGAGAAAAAAGGGGTAATAGCTAAGTGACAAAAGTTTGCTGTCCATAATGTGCGCAGGAGCTGCCTGTGCTGCTTTGCAGGAGGATTTTACAATGCTGAGTTAGTGTGTGGTAAAGTGGCAGATGAAATTTTGAGGAGATAAATGTAGATGGGAGGAAGAGGTCTTAAATTCACATATGAAATCATAGGCTGAGTTGACTTTTACCACCAGGAGTGAGTTCTTCGGCTTATAATAAATAGTTCTGAATGTCAGCTTGGTGTACAGCAGTGCAAAAAAGATAAAACAAATGTTGGGAATTATCATGGAAGAAATGAAAAACCAAAAAACAATATTATGCCACAGTACCAGTGTAGGGTGTTCATTAATCTTGAATAAGGCTGGCAGTTCTGCTTCTCCCATTTCAAATATCATGTAATAGAACTTGAAAAAGTGAAGAGAAGGGCAGCAAGGATGCTCAGAGGAATGAAGTGCCTTCCATATGAGAAACAAATAAGTAACAATATTCTTCATCCTGATGAAGCGATAATAGAAGATGGGTATTTTATAGATGACAAGTCTATGAAATTGAGGAGCACAGAGAATGTCTGCAGAAAACGATCATCTACTGTATCTTCGTATGCAGGATAAAGGGAGCATGAAGTGAAAGTAGCAGATTCAAAACTGGCAAGASTAGGTATTTCTTTGTATAAGACTTAAGAAATGTTCGGACGCAGCCAGGCTTACCCAGGACTATGTCCAGATGGTTTCTGAATTATCTCCAAGGAGGGAGACTCCATAACCTTTGGGCAACTTGTGCCAGTGCTCAGCCACCCTCGGTACCTCCTGTGTTTCAGTTTGRGCCCATTGCCTTTTGTCCTGTCACYKGGCACCACTGAARAGAGCCTGGCTCCATCGTCTTTACACCATTCCTTCAGGTGTTTATATACATCAAGAAGATCCTCCCTGAGCTTTCTCTTCTCTAGGCTAAACAGTCCCAGCTCTCAGTCTTTCCCTATAGGAGAGATGCTCCAGTCCTTTCATCATCTTAGTGGCCATGTCTCATACCGAGGAGCCTGGAACTGGACACAGTACTCAAGTGTGGCCTCACCAGTGCTGAGTAAGAGGGGAAAGATCACCTCCCTCAACCTCTGGTAATACTCTTCCTAATGCAGCCCAGGATACCTTTAGCCACCTTTAGCCTTTTTTGCTGCCAGGGCACATTGCTGGTTCATGTTCAGCTTCCTATCCACAAGGATTGCCAGGTCCTTTTCTGCAAAGCTATTTTCCGGACAGTCAGCCCCCAGCATGTACTGGTGCATGGGATTATTCCTCCCCAGCTGCAGGACTTTGCACTTCCTTTTGCTGAACTTCATGAGGTTCCTGTCAGCCCATTTCTCCGGCCTGTCGAGGTTCCTCTGGATGGCAGTACGACCATTTGGTGTATAAGCCACTCTTCCCAGTTTTGTGTCATCAGCAAACTTACTGAGGATACACTCTGCCCAATCATCCAGATCATTAAGGAAGATATTTAACAGTACTGGACCCAGGACTGACTCCTGGGGCACACTGCTAGTTACCAGCCTCCAACTAGACTTTGTGCCACTGATCACCACCCTCTGGGCCCAGCCATTCACCCAGTTTTCAATCTACCTCACTGTCTGCTCATTCGGCCTCTAGTTCATTAGCTTCTCTATGAGGTTGTTACGGGTGACAGTGTCAAAACACTATGATTTCGTCATGGAAGGTTATCACGTTGGTCAAGCACAATTTTTCCCTTGGTGAATCCATTTTGACTACTCTCTATCACCTTCTTGTAGTCATGTGCCTGGAAATGGTTCTCAGGATTAGTTGCTCCATCACGCTCATAGGATTCAAGGTGAGATTGATCAGCCTGTAATTCTCTGGGTCCCCCTTCTTGAAGATGGGAGTGACATTTGCTTTCCTCCAATCTTCAGGCACCTTTTCCAAACATCACGTTTGTTCAAAGATTATCAAGAGTGGCCTCACAATGACATCGGCCAGCTCCCTCAGCATTTGTGGGTGCGTCCCATGAGGGCCCATGGACTTATGTATGTCCAGTTTAATATTCTCTAACCTGATCCTCATCTACTTCCTAGTTCATTCCAGGGACTGCTTCCTGGAGGCCACGTCCATGAGACAGCACCACACTAGACTCCTTGCACATATTTAGTCTTCTAGTGGTGTGCTTAAGGCTTGCTTCAGGATGTGCGTTACATACCTTCCATTTTATGGCATGGAAATACCGCCATGGCAGACTGCCTCATGTTATGTTGGGCATTTTTAACTGAACCCCCACTTTTTAATGAGTAAAAAACCTATGTGTCTTAGTAGCACTATAGAGTCATAGGGGGCCTGGAGTAGGCTCCCACTTGGTGCTACGCAGGGTGCACAGCTGGTTCTATCTAACTGACTACCCCAAGTATTGTGAACACAAGCCTTCATGCACTCCTTAGGGATCAAAAAATCACTCCCTGGAGCAAACTTCTTCAGCAGTGTTCACATATTCTTTTTCCCCMTTAGAGGCAAGTAGTTTGAGCTGAAAGCACTGGCACAATTAAGTTGAGAAGGTACTTAGATTTGAAGCACCACCAAAATTATAAGGTGACCCATACAGTGAAGAAAAGCTCTTATTCTTGTAAGCAATGCCACCCTAGTATTTTTTTGTGAGTAGGCCAGTCAATAATATCATACCTAGTCATAACAGCTGTTTCTAACATAACATGCAACAACATCTTTGTGCTTATTCTGCACTGGGATGTATGTTTGTGACATGTTATAATTCCTCAATTCTATATCTAGCTAGGGCTGTAATAGAGATGGAGTAGATAGATGCAGTGGAATGGGCTCAACACAGGCTGTGCAAATCTGCCTGGCACCTAGGAAGGCCAGCAGATTACTTTCCCATATTGCTGTGTCTTCACAGCTGTGAGTATTTAGATTAGCTAAATAAAATAATGCTCAGGGTTGTCTGCATGTACTGTAGTTATATTTCTGATTGTAGCACACAAACATTTGTGTTTTAGAGAACATCTTGATTGAGATGCTCAGCCTGCTTAGATCCAGCAGAGAAAGAAAAAGAGCTGTTTTAACTGGCTTGAGATGAAGTAAAAAGAATTAACTGGAACCTTATCTCAGTAGTAATCAGATTTGGTCTCAGAGGCAGAGTTTTTTTTTTTGTTCACACAAAAAAACCCCAGCAGTCCCTACATCGCTTCACACACTGATTTTCATAGCTTGAAAACCAAACACAATGTAAATAAATGAGTGCATCAGAAGAACTGCAGTCCATTGGCCCATAATCTCTGACACTGGGGTGCCAGTAACTATAACACGATGGCTAGTCTGATCCATGTAGTTAGGCACAGCTTAGTTAGGTAGCATGGTGATAAACAGCATTTTAGAAAGGAAACCTAGCATTGCTCCATGGTAGATGCTGCTGCCAGGAAACTGAAAAATGAATGCTCTAAGTATATGCTATATACTTGTTGTCTTCCTCCCATGTAGACCAGCTGGGATCTACGACTGATTCTATCAAGTTGTTTGTACTTTTCTTTTTTCTTTTCTTTTCAAAACTATTGTACCATATTGCCTTGCTAAAAGCTCCAAAAATTTCCTCAATGTCAAAGCAACACTAAATGTTCATGGGTTGGTTAGCATTGCCGTATTTATACACAGTTGTCAAACACGTACAAGTATGAAGTATGTCTGTGTGATAACATACAGGTATTATTAGTTATCTAGCAGYCAAAGACTCAGGATAGCATTAGTTAGAGGTATTTTGATCATTGTTACAAGTTGCTGGATTTGTTTCCTATTAATTATGTAAAATTATGGCTACTTTATACAGAAAATTCTCTAGGATAGAATAAACTGATGGAAAATATGCTGATTTTCTGAACTAGTATTACAACTTATGAAATTATTCTGAAATCTGAATTTAGGCCAAGCGTGCTAATAAACATGCTTACCTGTATGCATCAAGGCAAAAAGTCAAGCTCATGTGTCCAGAACTACTTTTGAGCTGGGTAATACTATGAAAAAGATGTGCCTGGAGACTTGGTCAAAGCAGAGTCACAACTTGTATTAGCTACGATTTAACAGGATTACAGGAGGAATTGCCAGACAGCTACTCAACACACAAACTGCCTGGCTAGATAAGGCTAGTGCAGATTGGAAATAAAAAGCTGTAAAGGCAAAACCATCTGTAGGAGGAGGTGAATAGTAGGCATCTATGGGGAAATGCACTCTGGTATTTGCATACGGAAGGCCACCTAACATTTCTCTATTCTGTATATGATGATTTCAGTGCAATGACTCTCTTTCCTTCTCCTGCCGTACAATATATATAATGAAAGTCTAACCACATACCATGAAACCTGTACTTTGGACTGTAGTTGCAACTCTAATCCCCGATTGCTCAGTTAGCCTAACTAAGATACATGAGGACCCACACAATTTCTCTGTAAACTATAGTCCATTTGCTCTGAAGCAATCAAAATACTTCTGTGGCTTTCAGCTTCCAGACTGCAATGGTGGGGAGAAATTCCTTCTAAGCCTTCTCAAGAGTGAGGACTCTAATACAAAGGGTCAGTGGGAAATATAAGAGAAAAAAAAAGTCAAGGATAAAGTGGTAAAGCAAATAAACACTGAAGAAAGAATATAAATTGAAACTTCCACTTTTTCATAAAAGCACATGCAAACCCTAACTACCACTGAGGACCATTAAGGCAATAATGTGTCCATTTTACCAATCAGTAGGCTGGGCAGGGTGTGGAAGTGGGAATTGAGGTTTCTGTACCCTTTCCTGAAGATTTGACCCTACAGAGGAGGCTGTCAAAGGAAAAGGAAGGTGTATTCCTGTCTGTAACAACCTTAGCCATTGTCTCATAGACAACTTTTTTGTTTTGTTCCAGCTGACAAATGAATGATGGCTAGAATTTCACTGTGCTTGAAACACAGAAAATTACACAAATGCTTCTTAAAAGCAAAACCCTGATTCTGGTTGTCTGTTGGGGATAGGACTTGGAGCCTGTTATTCTAAAATGGTGAGATTTACAGCTGAAGCATCAGTCGTGGAGTTCAGTGTAGAGAGGTATATACTCCTGTTCATAATCCTAATTAATTTAATAAAGCTTTGCTATGGTACAGCAATCTGCCTGTACAAACTTTATGGTAACTTCTGTAGCATGACARAGGCATGGGACTACAGAGTTGTATATGTCTATCTACAGAAGTAAAACATATTCACAGTTTAGGTAATACTATGGGAAAGGTAGTTGCTGAAACAGTTTGAGCATATAAACTTGAGGACTGTAAGCAAATTAAGTTTAATGAAGTATGTAGTAATGGTGTCCCTTCTTATAATATACAGTTTTATACTTGTGACTTAGTATGGACTTTTGAAACGTAGAGGTTTTCCAGATGTTTTGCCTGATTCTCTGCAGCTTTAGTCTGTGAAGTGATTGAGAAAGAAGTCATTGTAGCATGTACTTAAGTCCATCCTTCTTCAAGGTAATATTTAAGCACTTGCTTAACCTTAAAGAGTAAAATAAATGGGGTTTGGAGTTCAATAGACACTGAAATAGCAAATCACTTACTGGAGTTCTTTCACTTGGGAAATGTGTATCCTCCAGGTATAAGTAGAAGATTTTTCACTTATGCTCTGTGGCAAATGACTACCAAAAAACCACAGGGATCCAGGCTCCATTACATGACGTCTTGTCCTTATTTCATACCAACATAAAATCACTGTCAATTAAACTATTCTCAATTTATAGAATGTGGGGGGAAAAAAAATCAAACCTGTTCTCTTTATCCAATTGTTATTAACTTGATGTTGTTTCCTTTTTTCTGATTTCCAGACAAAACCTTGTTTCACTTATTACGAAATATAGAGGTCAAGTGGAATATCTATTGCAAAATGAGGTATTTGTTCTCAGTTTGTTAAACCAGAAAAGCATTAACTTCTACGTGAAAGATATCTAATTATTAATGTGTCTCAAATGCGATTAAGGAAGACTTTTAATTAAGGTTGTCAAACCTGACTTTGAAAGGATATACATTCTCTTAATAAAACTTGGCTTGAGATTAGGAAGAAAGTGCTACAAATTTAAAATGACGAAGGTGACTGTTTCTAAGTGTCAAGGAACATGTAAATAAAAACAGGATCGTTTGGGTTGGCAGTATAATATTTGGAATTAGTAGAGGTATAATACACTATATGTATCTGCAAAATTTGTCCCTGATTTTGCAAACCCGCAAGCCAAATGTTTACATATTTAGGACATATATTCAAGCATGCGATAGTTTGCAGGACTAGGTTTAGGCAGCAAAACTCATAAGAGCTTTATTTTTAAGTATTGTGGGCTGCCAATTGAATGTTATATGCCTGAGGGAAAAATCTCTAAGGAAATAGTCTCTGCTAACTAATGTTTTAAGGACAAATGCCTAAGCGATAAATGCATATTTGAGCGATAGCTTGGAAGAAACCAAATGGCTATTTGATCTGAGTTTCAGATTGTCATGCTAACTGACTTTCTAGGGTTTGGAACTGAAAAGAAAACAAAGGACATTAGTAAAATCAAAGAATACTGATGTAGCATGGAGATATTCCAGTGCATCCCTTCCAGATTTATAACTCATTATGTTGAAGTAAAGATTTCTTTGAAATATATGTCAAAACATAAAATTCTTATTTTGTTTCAGAAAAGTCACCTGTATTCAAGTCCAGATTTTAATCTTTCTTTATGTTCTTGATCCATGGGTATTTCTATTTTGAATATTCAGAAAAAATACACATACATACAAGTGTGCATACATATACACATATATATAAATGCACATACACATACAGATGTGTACATGAATACATAAATATATATCAATACATAGTTCAGTAAGTATATGTAGATGAAAATGTTATACATTTTTGTGTAAATCTTTGACACTTTTCTTTAAATGCATACAAATTTAAAAGCTGTTGAACTGTGCGTAGCTACAAAGTAAAGCTCTGGTTTTGATACTGTGTAGGTATTCACTGAACTTTCCTTTGTAAGCAACTTCTCAAAGGGGACAATTTAGTATATAAAATGTCATGCAGTCATAACCATTTGGAAAATTGAGGTCCCCAAACCCAAATGTGCATATATATTTCTTTACTGAAGTAGACACATCAGTGTAGTTACACACATTCACTTGAAATTTTAGGGCCTAAAGTAAGAAGATTCCAAATTCAAAGAAAGCTATAATCTCAACATTAATGAGGCATTACAATCCACCCTCTGCAACTGATGCTCTGTAGATATTCCTCAGACCTATAATGAAGCACTCTTAAATTCGTTTTTGCTAAAAAATTTTACCTTGAGTAAGCAATTACTTGAGATCATTAACTTTTTATAAAGGGAAGACAGGACATTTTTCAAATATTCATGCAATGCAACAAATATGCATGTGTTACTCTAGAGCTAAATTTCTCTGTAGTTTATTTTTTTTTAACAAGGTCTTGTCTACACAGGGACACTCARTAAAGTTCATACGATTTGCTTAAAAAGAGCAGGATTACAAGTTAATGACATAGGTCAGATCACCAAGCAGATGTTTTCCTTCAGAGGCATCAGAGTGTATGGAGCTTTTTCAAACCCATAATAATTAAAACTAGTGTTACTGCTTTGTTTTAATAAGTGACTTGAAAAATTATGGATTTGTAATGTAATAAGTTATAGTCATATAGTAAAGAAAGTGAAAAATGAGAACCCTTTATTTGTTCTTTGAATCCTTGTTTACTTATTTTCTCTAACATCTGATTAGATTCCTTAAAGTAGATTTAAAATTGGGATCTTTATAACTGCCCCCTATCCCAAGGTTACATGGGAATAATTATGTTGATTTTCAAAGGCAGCACTTGCATCACTGGGAGGGTTGTTACCCTTTTTCTGATTCACTACAATCCATCCTCAGCACACTCTGAGCTTTAAGCCACTGGAAGCTACTCACTTATACTAAATTAAGTACATACATACCTGCTTAAGTTCTGTAGTCAGCTGGAACTTCCTTAAGCATTCAGTTTTAATCAGACAGACCTTGAGATTCTCAGGTAAAAAAAAATCAATATTTTTTTTGCACATTTATCCACCTACTTCCAAATTTACTTGTTCAAGGATGTCTGTTAAAAAGCCTTGGAGATACCAATACTTCTGACTTATGTGACAAGCCCACTATCATTATTATTAGTAATGATCAATAAATGGAAAATTCATTTTATGATGCATAATGCCTCTATAAAATAAAAATAAAAAAAAAAGGTTTAGGATATTTGGCACAAGGTGGGAGTGGGATTGGTGCTGTTGGGGTTGAAATGTAAAGAGTGTTCCCAGAAAGTGTGTGCAATCAGACAACCATTTTGATTGTCCTGATAATCACTTGACATGTACTTAATTTTTAAATCTATTCAGAATGTACTATTAATGTAGAGAGAAAACTTTGTAAATTTTTAATACAAGTGTAGAAGTTCTAGAATGAAGTAACATTTTTTTGTCATATAAATAATTTAAACACCAAAATATCCTTCAAAGGTTCTGCTGGTATTTACATATGTAGAGGGAAAAAAACATGTACAAGATGTTGACTATAATTCTTTTGGACTTTCAGAAAATTTAAAACTTCTGTAAGAAATTAATCTCTTCTCTTCTTTGGGACAAAAAACAGTTTCATATGTCTACATACAGAAAAGGAGAACTCTTTACATGATAATATCCAATAAGAGAAATAGTGTGAAAGAAGTCATTATTCATAGTATACAGTATTACACATTTTTTTTTAAATACTTACTCTCCTCGATCTGCAATATGCTCCTTAGAAGTAGCTACCATATAAACAGAGTCTATGGCATAGGAGCTTCTATAATATACTAAGTACTTTGTTAATTTATCTCTAAATGGAATGGTATATTATATAGAAATGCATAGATTCCTCAAGATACCCAACTCTCTTTGCGGAACAGCATATATGTGTAGGTACAAAAATATATAAACTGTTGGGTTGGTAGGTTTTTTTTCTGTCCAGCAGTATAGCTATTTCTCTATTCAAGGATTACTCTTGTGTATGTCTATTGCTTGTGTACTGCTCAGAAATTGCCCTGCATGAATATGTCTTTATAGACATAAAATCCCTTGTTATAATAACCCATATCCACTTGTGAAGAAGAAAAATGTTAAATTAAAATGTATTTAAATTAAATGCTAAATTAGAATTATATTTAWTTTTTAATTACAAAGGTTATATAGTAATTAAAAATCATATACTTGTGTATATGTGTGTATATATATAGGTATTTCTTCAACAACTGCACAGTAAACTGGCATGTATAACGCTTTGGTTCTGTCGATGTTATACATGGTAACAAAGTCATGCCATTTTTACAGGTTTCTACTTCTGCTTGGCAGTGTATGTGTGCATAGAAAGTAAATCCTGAAAGATTTCAATTTAAAAATCAAAGTGGTAGGAAAGAAATGTGAAAGAAAGGAAATGCACTCCTTGTAAATTGGCAGAAGAGTGAATCAACTTCAGATCAAAGGAAAGCCTAAAGTTCTCAAGAGATCACACTCAGCCATAGCCTTTTTCTCTCCAGAACCTCTAGTATGAAAAGGTGTTGCTGTCCTTAATTACTAAAAAAACCCCAACAACTTATATTTAAAAGAATTCTGACCACCAAATAGTTGAGGATATTTTATGTAATTCATTCCTGCTTTAGTTCTGCTCAAGGCAGGTAATGTGGAATTAGTAACCTCAATATATTTTGTGTGTATTTATTTGTATTAATGACAGGTGGTAACCTTCTCAGTACAGTCTGGATATAGACCTTAAGCTTAAAAATAGAAAGTTCATCTTGTAGTACAATTTTTCTTTTTCAGGCATGAAATGGATGAGTTAGAGAAATGGTTTTATCAGTACTTAGACATGCTGTAGCGCACTAAAGGGAACATTTATCAGTACAGAAACATGGAGAATATTTATAGGAGAGCTTCTGCTTGTCAGAGAATGTATTTTATGTATTTAATGAAGTGATACAACTATGCAGGAAAGCCATTAAATTTTATTTATTTATTTTCCTGAACATAGAGTACTTGATATTTGAAGATTGCATTTTCCTTTCTTTGGGATCCAAATTTTTTTTGCTTGAATTCCCCAAAGTATTTCTGAGGTTATTCATCTAAAGATTTTTTTTGTATGGTAATATTTAAAGATCTAAATTTATTATCAATAAGATTTGATAGTTTGGACTATATATATATTTTGCAGAAAAGCTAGTTGCAGAAGTACCGAGTCCACAAGTGTCAGATTATGCAGCCTCCCACATAGTCACTATTTTTAGGAGAAACGTGGCTGTCTGCCAGCTCTCACAGAGATGGGTAGGAGACAATAATGGGGATAAATTCATAGTAGCATAAAATCCTCAGAAAGTTTGTGTATCATTTGGGTTCAGGTTTCCTCAGAAGTTTCTTTACAGTGCTTCTGAGCTCATGAAGTTCAGATAAACCACAGTTTTCAACAAGGCACATTTTGTGGAATATAATTTGGACTTCAGCAAAAATTATGCTATCCTTTGGAAACTATTGGTCATTATCGATTTCAACATTACCAGACCAATGTGTGGTGTGTTTGAATTTTGCATGAGCAGATATGATTTTCTACGTACTCACTGGCATGAAGATTATGGTAAAGAGTTTCTGATAAATGTTATGTGTCTACTATTTGCTTTTCTTTTTCTTTCTTTGCTATCAGCAGCATAAAGTTGATAATGTGATTGAAGTAGCTAAAGCAATCTGCAGTGTCCTCTGTTTTGTGGAAACCAGAGACATTACTGATGCAGTCGAGAAACTCCGAGCAGTGCCGTTGGTGAAAGCACAGGTAAAAGGTGCAAGTTGATGTCCTATTTTTCCCTTTAAAACTGGAGCTTGAATGGGTGTCACTAATTTTCTGACTGATCAAGGCCATTCTACTGTCTTACTACATATTTTCCTTCTGACAAGCATTAGGTAGAAGCACTATAAAAAAAAGACAATATTGTTGACAATGTGTGACAGAGGAGCAACAGAGGACTCGTCCTGTGTTTAACTGTAACTGATGTGCCCCTCTGGTTGTTCTTTCTTATTCCCACCAAACATACCAATATCTGCTTTGCCACATCACCTATTTACCAAATCATGTGATTTCAAAGTATTTGATTTTTATATATTTAGCATAGGTTGTTAACAATAAAAAAACCATTCCTTCTGTAAATGTCGCTTAAATTATGAGTTTTTCAGATAGAAATGCCTCTGCTATTTATGCAGAGAAGGACCAGCATCATATAGTTCTGATTTTAGCCAGAATACTCATTCTTAAAACACTGAAGTGGATTTTCCAGGGGTTACTGTATAACTGTGAACTGTGACTTTGGAGGGCAGTATCTGTTCTCAGTTTTGTCATCAGCTGCTTTGGTATGACCTTGAACCAAATCACTATGACCTGATTTACAGAAGTTTTGAGCACCCAAAAATTCTTTTGAAGTCAGCATCTTGGAAATAGAGGTGCTCAGCAAATTTGAAAATCAAGCTATTAATCAGTTGGATTTAGTCTGGTGTAACCTTAAGTCATGCTARTTCTTTCCCACTCTAATGAAATTACCTCCACACTTTTTTAAAAGTTTAATAAGTTACTAAGGAATTTTTTTTCTTTCCTTGTATGGTCTCTCAGTCTTGTCATTCTTTCTCACAGCAAATATTGTTTATAAAAACATGCTAAACTGGGCAAGATGCTTGTGTTCTCAGACCACTACCTGCTTACAAAACTTATTCTTTCTCTTTATTGTTTTTCTTGTTTGGTTGGTTGGTTTTTTTTAGCCCATGGCTTGTGATATGTGTAAGAACACCTAGGACAGGAAAGTAAACAATGGGATAACTAGTGTTAACCGAGTTAACGAGTGAGTGTTAATTAGAAACATTTCTAGCTACATAAGTGGAATTGATTTAATTATGCCTGACAGGCAGTTTGAGGACCCAAGCATAAGACTGGGGAAAGCTAGCATAATTTTTTTTATAACATTTCTTGTGTCATAGGAGTGATATATAGCAAATTAATAATATACTGTCATCCATATACAGTTACTCTTGACAGGTTCAAACCCTCAAATACTCATCATCTTGCAGGGGTAAACTTAAGAGGTGAAAAGACTCACCAAAGAGCAGAAAGTTGTGTTAGTTGAAGAGGCTCCAGTGATGGTCAGAAAACCTCTTTTCTTAAATCTCTGCATTCTTAGCCTCTGTTTATTCCTCTTAGACAGGGGGAGCGGGGAGGGAATAGCTTCCAACTTAGGTAAAGTACAGGACCCAAGCAAATAAACCGTAGAACATCAATGTAGCTCTCTGCAGGTCTGGGTTGTAAGTAATCCCTGCACCATGTTTCTGGAACAGAGGACACTAGAGATCATAGAGCAGATGTTGCTGCATGGCCCTGGGCAGAACCAGCTGTGGCCTTCTGGAATTAGTTTTTTATATATATATATATATATATATATATATATCAATCTCTCTGAAGCTTGGCAAGTATTGTTAAGGACCAAGCTGCAAGAAGCAACACAGCTCTAGCTTTTTGTTGTTGCTCAGAGCTGACCAGCTGATTCACTTAAGCGCCTTCTCTTGCTTCCCTTCTAGGTCATGACTCACTGTAAATCTTGTTTCTATAGCATCCTAAATCTTTTCATGCCCACTTCAGCATCAAGTATTAGAAGTTGCTATTCTGGTAAATTCCAGCATAAATGGATCTGTGACAGCACACATTTTATCTGGCATGTTGTTGATTTAAATGGAAATAATAATATCTTCATTTAAGAAAAGTTCTTCCTGTATATTAGAGGGCAAATACAGTAGAGAAAGAGAAAAGAAGTAACAAGGGATTCACATGATCTGCTTTTCAGTTAAACCCCAGGCTGTCCTGAGAGGCGACAGGCAGGTCAGCATCTTCCCCTTGAGAAAAGTATTTTGTCAACCCAGAATCTTTCTTAAGAGATAGATAAAGAGCTTGGTCCAGTAAAAGGATAGAGAGGACAGTAATAGAACATATTCTCATTTAGTAAGGAATTAAAGCAGAAGAAATATATTGGGATTAATTTGTTAAAAGATTTCTTTTGGGATTAAGAGAAATTTAGTGTATTTTCTCTTTGAGTGTTCAGGTCAGCTCAGTGAACCCAACGTGTAAACTGCCTCCTATGACTGGCTTATATTTACTGAGTATCCCTGAGTCCATTTTCAGCCCCATCTCTCTGAATTCCAGCAGAGAGATAGATATAGTGGTCAAAGAGCCAAATCAGTTCCTATTAGTGTGGCCTGTCCTGAGCAATCAGAAAACCCCACATGTCATGCCATGAAGAATAAGATAATGGGGTAAAACCCAAAAAGTTCAGGTCATCTTTTTCAAGTCCAAGGTTTCTGTTGATGTTCACRTTTGCTTCTGCTCTTCTGAGTCACTGCCATGTAACTACTGTTTTTATTTTAGAGATGAAGTGATTGTTACTAGGCAGATAATTGAGTTATGAGCTGATCTATCCTGTTGTAAAAACAAACAAACAAAAAACCAACACAAACAGACAAACAAACAAAGAACCCTGCTCCAAGTGTTCCCAGCTTGCCATCGCTCAGTCTCCAGCATGTGTCCAATTTCCAACTCCACTGTATAGACAGTCTCCAATACATACAGGTTCTGCTGAACCAACTTCCATGTACTTCCTCACGCAGAGGGAGTAATAGGCTTTCCTTTTTCTGTTTTACCTATTTAAATTATAAGCTCCTCAGAGCACGGAATGCCTGTCCTTATCTATATGTACAGTATCCAGCACAGTAGAGTGCTGGTCCTGGCTGTAATCTCTAGAGGCTAAACATGATAAGTGGTGGCAATGATGATGATAATGATGGTGTTTGCTCATCTGTAATGAGCGAAATGATACTGTTCCTGAATACCCTTTTCTGAATGTTAAAAAGGTTCTGTCTTGATTGAATATTTTATCACTAGTCTTAAAATATTTTTCTGTCCTAATATTCACATAAGAAGCTGCTTGTTTCCACTTTTCTCTTGGAGAATACTGACTAGATTGTTACTCATTTTTTAAAGTTTTTAAGTTACTGAGGTTTTGTTCCCTTAACATTCCCTTCCAGGCTTGGTTAACTGAACTAGTTGTCTGTCCCGTAAAGCCTTCCTGTAAAGGCTGTCTATGACCTTGACTGACACCCCTCCCCCTTACTCCCTCCTTGGCGAAGCAGACCTGACTCACAACTGACTTCAAACAAATGGGGGGGGGGGGGGAGTAAAACTGTTCCTGCACCAGCAAACGCCGTTGCTGCTGCTTGCTTTTTACTCCTTTGAGAAATAAGTGCTAGGACAGTCGATTAGACTTCAGCAATCTAGAAAAAGTTCAGTTTKGATTTTATGAAGAGCTTTAGCTTTCTCAGCAGCAACTGAACTATAAATGTCATAAAAACAGTAAAATATATTTCTGCGTGTTGTGTAACKCGAACGCTGTTCCGTTTTATGAAAATAGGGATTACTTATTATATGCAACTACCTCGTGTATAGAATAGTATATAAATATGACAAATCAGATTTTATCTATATTTATCAATATTTATACAAAGACAATGGACCAYGTCTCCTGTCTGTATCAACATATGTAGCCAAAATTAGTACTCATCAGTTGGATGTCTGATGGAGTACCAACTCCTCCAAACCTTTTTTGAGTTAAACTCATACAGAAGTGTAGGCGCATTTTATGTGAATTTTGGGTAGTGACAAAATTATTAAATACTGTAATATTAGTGTATCTTGTCAGTCTGCTTGAATTGTTTCTATTATGTTCATCAGCATGGTAGCCCCAAGACTTTTTGTTAGGTGGAAGAGAGGCTTTTTTCAGACAAGCAGGTAACTTGCATCACAAATAAAGTGAAATTTTTGAGGCTACCTGTTACATCTCAAGTGCTGCAGCATTACACATCGGGTAAGGGAGAAATGCCAGAAAAAGAGAGTTCTAATTGCTTTTCCACCATGATTTCCTGATGCTTTAGTGTAATGTATGGTGTGGTTTTGTGTGGAATACCTTTTAATGCATCCATTTAGCAAGCTCTATGTGCACATAATGCCTCAGGGAAACTACTGCTTACTCCTTCCAATGTAAATTACATAGGGTGCCAGTATATATTTGTGTATACATATCTGAACATGTGTGCTTGCATACTTTAAAAACAAAATCTCAATGTGCTTCTATTTAATTCTGGTTTTATGGGAAAAAAAAAAAAAAAGAAAAACAAAGAAACTTAATTCCAATCTTCTGTGTTTAATTAAACTGTACTTATTACCTCCTTACTGCCTCCTCGCTGCCAGTACTGTGCATTCCTGGTTAAGAGATTATGAAAGCAACTGGCACCAGTGATAGTTTCTTCTTAACTGATTGCGTCTCTTTATAAATGTGATTCATTCAGTCTCTAACCAACCTAGCCCTGGGATTTTAAAATCCGGTCAGGGGAAACTCTGGGCCTGCTGCACAATTAATGTTTTTCATCTCTTCCCCCCTCTCCCTCCCCCCCTCCTTTCTTACAGCAGCTCACAAAAAGTCCTAGGAGATCAAATCCTGCCAGAACAGGCACTAATCCACTATATATTAAATGGGCTACACTATGTTGAAATTATAAGCACTGTTCCAAAAGGTTATTTACTTTCCAAAATTTGAGAGAATTGAAGAAAGGTCTCTGTTCCCATTTGTCTCACTGCATTATAAAGATTGTGAAAACATATTTCTCAGCCTGGAGGTTGCTTTTCTCCCCTCAAGTAAGCGTTTGACTTCTCTTCATATTTACCAGACAAATGCYGGCAGCTCCAAGCTGGGTATTAGAGGGAGAATGTACATCCAGCATTATACTTCTTATGTCACCTCTGCATGCATTGTAATTTTTAAGAAACATCTTGCTGAATACACATGTACTAACACGAAGCAACCTCCACCTGCTGCAAAGGGATTAATGACTATAAAGGATAGTAAACCCTTCAGGGACGTGGGTTCAAACAGTGCAAGCCRCGGGCAATAATGAAGCACAGGATTAACTTGCTAGTCTCTCTGGTCAAGGTTTGCACCTCAGTAACTTATTTCTATGTCRCCGTGGTATGTGTGAGCCTGATGCCAGAGCCAGGCCAAGACGGGGCAGACTGAGCAGCCGGCGGGGAAGCCAGTTGCCCGCGGTTGCCTTTGAGCCGAGGCCGGGTCCCACCTGCGGCCCCGGGGCTGCGGGTGCCGCCGGTCCTGCTGGGAGCTGCGCCGAGCTGCCTGCCGTGGCGGAGGGTTTTCCTGTGCAGACGGGGAGGCACAGGCAGTATAGCAGTATTTAAATTTGCCCGGTGTCTGAGAAGGCTGGAGCAAGGTCTGATTGATGGCAGTTATTGTACTTGGGGATTTAATAGAGCAGCTTTTTTTTAAAAAAAAAAAAAAAAGAAAAGAAAAAAAAGAAAAAAAAAGAAGTTTAATTAGGCTGTTCAGTATAAATAACTAGCCTGACCTTTCAGCTGTCATAAGCACCCAGCAGTTTCTGCTGACAGCAGTGGGACATGAGAAGTAGGAATCCAGATACTGAATTAATGTTGGGCATCAAGAGCTGTGTTTAGACACCAAGGGCATAAACACCCCCTAAATCCCTACACCTAATATTTCCTGTTGGCCGTCTCTGGTTAGCTGCCTGCTCAAAGGCCTTTGAAGAGCATAGCTATTTTTGCTGATTTGGCACAAGAATGTAGGTAAAATATAGGCCACTTGAGTGGAGACTTGGTGCTCCTCAGCTTTAAAAGGATGCTGAGGCTCTGCCTGCTCAGTGTGGTTGTGGGATTCACAATATAGAAGGCATGCAAAGGMATGGAGAAGGGTATTCTTATCTCTGTTATACTAATGTAGAGGCTGAAAACATGAATGCACCTCAAATGTTGGTAAGTGCTTCTTTGTATCTTGACATGCCTAAATACTGTCAGAAATCAGGTCTTGAGTGCCTTGTCTGAGATGGTAGAGGAAGCAGGTGGAAGAGCTGGAAAGCAGGTCCTGGAACTCTGAATCCTAGTCATGTTTTCTGTCATCATAACATTAGGATACATCCTTCCCCTTTCTCACCTTATTTTCCATGAGTACTACTCCTAAAACCGTTATAACTGCTATCTGGTCTTTTCTGAACTAACTGATTACTTTTTCCCTTGGGTTTTGTCTTTACAGAATTCACTTCAAAGTGTGGAAACACCAGACAAAGGTAAAGTGTTATTTTTAAAATATGTTAATTCAAGATGTATCATCAGAAAACAGACATTTTGCTATTTGTTTGTATTACTGAACTGTTATAGTTGGCATATTGCAGATGTTTACATATTTAGTTGTATTATAAGGTAATTATGACAAGTTAAATTTTAAGTGATCTAAAAATGTAAACATAGCATTTCCCAAAACTAATCTTGGAGGTTCAAATATGGAGAACGAATAGAAGAGCGAAAGAACTGATGAGTTAGTGGTGTTTATAGCAGTTGTCCTTAATCCCAACTGTGGAGAAAAGGGAAAATAAGGAACTTCATGAAAGCCTAAAAAATTATTTTTGTGTATAGCTTTTCTATTCAGCTCCAATAACTTTCATTGCTCCCTCCTTGAGCTTTGTTGTTTTTTGTTGTGTAAACAGTGTGTTGTCTTAAATGATAAACTGTCATAAGAAGAGTGGGTTAATTAACAGCAATGGACAAAATCATAGACCCTGCCTTATTTAATTCCTCAGTTAAAATTAGCTTAGACTCATTAGCTAATGCCCAGTACTGTTAGCATTACTGCGGAGCACCTCGCAGACTGAGGGATGTGCAGGAGTCTGTCCTGTCATGGGTGCCTGTGTCGGGTTCCCGGAGGGGACAGCCACATCGGGGCATGGGTCCTGCTCTACCCCTCTGTGGCTGGCCTGTGACATGCAGCGGGGGGTGCTACGTGGATGCTCTCAAAGGGCCCTCCATCTGAACACTGGGGTGAGCTGGGGCGTGCTGTGGAACGGTGGTGTCTCTCTGTTTTGTTTGAGGAAAAAGTGGCCTCTGAGATGCCTTTTTTTTTTCCTCTTTCTTTTTTCCTCTCTCTGCTTTTCTCGATTGCAGTGTGCTCAGAGAGGCAAAAAGGTGAACCAACCACAAAGATTGCAGCAGCCTTGTAAACACAGAGGTGGTTCAAATGCAGGATTCCAAATGCCAAGCTTGTTGTTTCACCATTATTCAACTTCATGGACAGCAAACAAAGAAACAGCAATTGTATTTGTAAGCTTCCAGGAAAAGCTAAGCAGCTGGAGGGCCAGGGGAGTAGGGGCAGAACATGCGGGTGCAGATGGGAGGAGAAGGTGAATACAGTTTGTAGGATTCTTCTTCCTTGGACATAGTCATTTATCCCATGAGGTGTTTTTTAACTCTCTTAATGGCAATTCATTGTTGATGATGAAAAGAATGAATAGTTACTAATCGACATTTACCTTAGAAACATCTTCCTCTGCACACTGTTCAGAAAACATGGCTGGAAAGGATCGAAAACACTCCTCTACTTCAAGATGTTTCCAAATTTGGACTTGGTTTAATTAGCAGCTTCCTTGAGGAAAACCTGGTTTATTGAATAACAGTAAAGGAATCAGGTTTTTTTATTCTCTACTTCTCTGTATCTATTTATTTATGCCAGGAAACCTTCAACTGTGAAGAGTGATGCTTCTCTGTTTGTTCTTGGCACACCCTAATTTCATAACAATTGCAGAATCCTTTTGGTAGTGCAATAYTAGAAACTGCAACTTACTGATTGCAAGTCAGAACTTGCCAGGCCATTAGTCATTCTGTGAAGAAGCCTACATTCAAAGTTGTCCAAGATAACCAAAATTCAAATTAACCTCTTATATGCAGTGATATACATTTCATGTATGTTTTAATGTACTACATGCCTTACATCTGTACCTATTAAATCTTCTAAAAGCCAGCAAAATATTTAGAGTTAGGGTACCGAGTGTTAACAGAAAAGTCTAGCTATTCTATCAAAGCTGGTGTTAAGGGCATGTCTGATGAAAACAAAGTGTGAGAGCAATGACCAAAATCGATCTGCTGGAACCTAGGCCTGATCCCCAAGAAGTGGAAAAAGCCATTCTACACATCTTTTCTTTTGAGGATCACAAGTTTTCCTTAGTCCCTGTCTTCTCAGTGGTCACCTTCATGATAATGCCATGGGGCTTCCCATCCGTTGTCCTAGGGACAATGTGCCTGAGAGGAATCCAGATGATATTTGCACCTGTTGAAGTTAGAAGTAAAAACCAACTAGGTGATGAGATGTGCATTCCTGCTGAAATCACCTTTGTGTTTCCTTTTCCACCTCATTTGCTTCCTGCCCTCTTATTACTTCATTATGCTTAGCTGGCTAAAATTGCAGGCATGCAAAAATTTGCAAGTCTGTGACCGAAAAGTAAAGTAAAATCACTGCCTTAACTCAGTGCTGGTAAATTTTTCCAGCTCTCTGGGAAGCTAAAAACCATGTGCTTTGCTTTCTCGAGCAGCACAATTGCAAATGAAGTCAGCATTGACAGGCGAGGAGGAAACAGACTGYATTTCCCATTTGTACTGTTCTTTTCTGTCTCTTATATGTATTCATGTGTATCTTGAAGAAAACAGGATCAAATCTGAACAGCATGAGCAGCAATCAGTTACTCCAACTAATAATTTTTTTCCTCTCCTCTTCCTCCCCCAAGTGATAGTTATTACACTATCATAAGTTTTATTTTTCTTCATTATAGCTTCTCTCTACCACAAAAGAGAAAGATAAGTAAGGCTTTCATTTTAATAGTGTTCTTTAATAATTTGTTTAGAAAATGCTTTAATCTTTCTCTTTAATGAGAGATTATCAGAGGTTTAATATTAGTCATTCACCATGGACTAAGCAAGTCAAAGACTATATTCAAAGTATCTAGCCTTGATTTAGTGTTGCAATAACTGGCTCTATTAAGAGTGTTATCTCTGTAGACCAAATTATTCCATTGCTGCGAACAGAGCAGTACTTATTCATGTTATGCCTAAGTCTGGATCATGTTCTTTTTCCTCTGTATGAAGTCCTTAGAAGATTATATTAATGTTTTAGTACTCAAAGTATTTTTTTTATTTCTTCTTAAATGTGAGGAATGATAGCATTTCTAGACATTAGCACCTTTCTGCAGCAACAAGTGTTCCCAGAAAATAAAGAATAAGATTATTCAAGTTAGCGATTTAGCACTGGAGTTTGCTGCAATCCAGATTATGAAAAGACAGGCTGCAGGCTGGTACAAAACTGAGTCCATGGATGTGTCTCAAAAGCTGATGAATGAATGTTTATACAATGTCTACAGCCTCGCTACTCCAGGCAGGGATTTCACCGGATCAGACACAATAAGCAGCTTTTGGAATTTGATCAGTAGTTCTCTGGGACCCATTCCAGAAAGTCTAGTATGCACCATGAACTGATGATATTGAATCAACAGTCTTTTCCAACGGAATTGCTGGAGTTGCAATCTTTTCGAGTAAATGCAGAAATCGGATACCTTGATGACTATACATTTAATGAAGGTCTCATTACATTTAAGGGTGTAAAGGTTCAGTAATTGTGCTTGGGATTTGACAGTTGCTTCTGGACTGATCATAAAAAAAGAGGAAAAGAGGAAGGGGAAAAAATTGAAGGTTTTTTGAAGGTTTTCCTATGTATAAATTGAAAACTCCACTTGCTTCTTTTCCTAGAACAAAGCCATTATAGTTTTGTTTTGGAAAAATCACTTTTTGTTTTGTGGAACATGGAAAAATGTCAAGAACTTTTTATTGATTGCATTTCATCTCCGTAAGTGCCTCCTGCATTGTTTTCAAATCTAAGCATGGCTCTTTACCTCTAAGTTGTTGCTGTGTTACACCCTGATATGTTGTTCTGAAAACCATGGGGGATTTTTAACCAAGACCAATTTTTAAATAACTACAACCCCCCAGTTCTCAAAAAAAAAAATAGACAGAAGTCACCAAGGCCTTGCTACTAYATAAAGCATATAGTAGCAGAGACATTTTTGATACCAGAACAGCAGGAGATTTGTAAGTTTCTTTCAAGGGATAATTCATAGGATTCTTCAGCTAGTAGGAGGAAACAGTAAGGTAAATATTGGTGCTTGGAAACTGCATCTGATCAGCATTTGTATTACAACCTTTTCATGTTTTGCCTTTTTCTTATTATAATAATGGTCTAATTAATGCTGCTTAGCACCTTACTTAAATCTTAAGGTTTTTTTTTTTTCCCTGAGTGATTTGTGTGTGTGTATGACCTAAACTGTATTTAGGATCTTGCTCTTTTTTTTCTCTCTGAAAATAAGTGGGAAAGAACAATTTCAAGCTCCTGTTCTCCAAAATGTCTTTMAGGTGTCAAAAGGATCTCAAGCTTTCCTTCCACATTCTGTTCGACGAGATATTTGTCGTGTTTTACAAAGAGAAAACATGCATACAGAGTCAGAGAGGGTGTGTTTAGTATGTGTTAAATTGACATCATCTGCTAGAGCAATAACAGCAAAGTACCTACTCTATTGGAAGGTCTGGCACTAAAATAACATGTTAATTGTAATACTGGACTGAGAAGAAGAAAGTGGTTTTCTATAAGGAATATGCTAGTATGTTCCTTACTAGATCTTGAAGGCACCTGCAGGTATATTCATTAACACTTTTAGGGATGGTGTGGATTGTTCCGTTACTCACCAAGGGTGAAATTTATTCCTTCAAACTTCGTGTACAAGGAACATGTGTCAGAAATAAGTATATCTGGCAGCTGTGTTTACTCATCTCATCGGTCTCATCTCAGTTCTGCAAGTCTCATTTCTTCTCACCTTCGGTGAGAAGGTGATACCAAATAATTTCACACCAGAAATAAATTATGAGGTTTGAGTTGTGAGATTATTGATCTTAGTCACAATTCACTTTGTGATGTGGTGTATTCATCATGTCCTAGGTACTGGCTGTGCCTGGGACACCTTTATAGAAAATAAACTCTGGCATAGCTGAAGCTGTGAATCTGCTGTAGGAAGTCCATAACCTGTGCTATGTAAATCAGTGAAACACCATAGTCCTTTCTCATCTAAGATTTATTAATCATAAAAGTCATAAAAAGAAGTAAAGTTCTCTGGCTTCATGAATGGGAGATATAATTTCAGCATACCAAATCCTATTAGCAGCTCATAAAAATATAGTGAAAAGATGCTGACCAACTCTTGTGAGTAATGGACACTTACAGACTAGCCAAGATGTTTGTCTCTAATTTAGTTAATTGCTACTGGGCTTAATGAGTGAAGGCTGGGCGGAAAAAGGGCTGACTCTGGCACAGAAACCATAGAGTAATTTTAAACTGAGCGCTGACAAGAGTAAGAAAATGAATGTAGAAAAACTGCTGCAGCTGCAGACCAGGTCATACTTGGACATTTGCTTAMACCTGAGGAACTCTATTCCTGAGAATATCTTCATTCTGGATCTCCTAATAATAAGATAAATAATGCTGAAGTTTCATTTGTTTCCCTTTTCTGGCAGCTGAACCGATTGCCCGGTTGTTGTCTTCACCCCTCATTCGCCATCTTAACAAGAGAGACAGCCTGTAGTCCCCCCACAGGCCCTGCTTCCTAACTGGCTCCATCTCTGCATTCAGGCACAGACTGCAAGGCCACGGGTGAAAGGTGGAAATTTGAGAGAGAGGAAAAAGAAGAACATTTCTCAGCTCCTTTCAGCAGGGAGTCTCATGGACATCATCTGCAACTAAGTGAAGACTGTTAACCTTGCCCCATCTAGCCACATAGATCTTGTAGGGTGGGTAGGTCCATGACACCCAGGAAACTTTTTTCACCTCACCACTGACAGATTGAAGCATGTTATAAACAACTGAGGCAAAAATTGTGCTTTTCCTTGGTTTCCCTCACTTTTGTTGTTTGTTTGGGTTTTTTTTGTTTGTCTGTTTTTTATGTATYTGGCATTCAGTGTTGTCTCTCAGGTAAATCATGAGAGTCATTCTTCTGCAAACATGGCCAGTGGACAAGATAGCTTGGGTATAGCTATAGGCATCTTGCATCTTATTCATTTCCTTGCCTGGCATGTGTAAATTTTCTATTATGGAAAGTATTTACCCTATCCTATATGTTTTTCCTGACTTTTTTTGTGGGTTTTTTTTTGGTTTGGTTTGGTTTTGGTTTGGTTTTTTTTTTGTTTTTTTTGTTTGTTTGTTTGTGGTGGGGTTTTTTTTGTTTGTTTGTTTGGTTTTTTTTTGGTCCAAGGAGTATTCCCTTCTTTCTGAGGCTTAGCTGAAATATAATACATTTCCTCTTGTTCTGGAGACAAAATTTGAAACATTGCCTTACAACCTAGAATATGGATTGTGTAAAAACTACTGGTGTCCAAAGGGTACGTTTCAACACACAGCAGGAAGTTTACACAGATTCTGAGCTAGGTTTCACCCTCTTTTGGAGAAAATGCTGAGAAGGTTCCACTCGGCAATCATTGACTTTAATAGGCCAATTTGCATAAATAAGGGCTTTGCTATTACACTACATCTACCTGTCTGCCACTTTGAACAGATTGGAGCCAGGGAGTCTCCTAAGTAGCTGTTTTTCCTTAATGTAAATAGTGTGGTACTTTTCAGATAAAGTAGAAAATACTGGTTCAATTATTTCAAATAATAGTCCACTGATGTCCTCTTCTGGACCTCTTAAGAAGGCTTTATGTATATGACTACAGGTAATTCCTTGGAATGTAAAAGAATTCAGTGCAAATTAAACATTTAGTTTGGAAGGTATTAAGTTATTACACATCCAARAGAACTGGGTATGAGAATAAAATGGTATTCTAGGGAAAAATTCATTAGAGGGATTTATTCAGAACAATTACGGTGAAGGATGATAAGTGGAGAAAATAGTAACGAGAATAAATAAAAAGATAATTAAAAACAAATGCTAGACAGAAGTATACACAAACAGTGAGTAAAAGGACTGAGTTTTCTTAACCTGTTAGTCCCTAAAATGATTCAGTTTTCATATGTGGAAGATGATTACAACACGACAAGGTGTAGTATTCTAGCCAGTCCTTCGTGAGTGCAATAATTTGCTGTCAGTATTCCCAGTAGCAAACCCCACTATATGTCGAACTATTTCAATTTTATGTGTATCTCTACTGTTACATAGTTAAAATTTGTCTATTGTAAAATGAAGACTGAAATAATTCATTTTCACTGTTTGCAATATATTTTGTGACTCAATAGTTCTGAGTATTTGCGAGTTTAAAGGCAAAAGGTATCAAAGAAGGGGAATAAAATTCCAGACCAAGGATATGTTTTTTGGAGACATTTCTGTCAGGAAATTGAGGTAGCGAAGAACAGTGAATCATGGTATCTGTATCTGATGTTGGGCAGGATTCCTGCACCTATCCCGAGTATAAAAAGCTAATATATAAGCAAGTCTTAAGCTTCCTATTCCTGGGAATTTTTATTTTTTTTCAATAGACACTACTAAACAGCTAATAGATGGCTGCTGAATACAGTGGCCAGACACACTTAGGGAGTATGTCAGGAACTATAACAGATGATTAGAGTATGTTCTTGATCATGTAGGAACCCATGAACTGGGGGAGGGAGAAGGAGAATTTGGGGTACTCCTATTGGAAGACAAATTATCCTGATCTTAGAATGAYACAATGTACTCTGACACTTTCTCTCTCAACCTGTCCCTTGTCTAAGAAATGAGTGCTTGTACCAGCTCTCTTCACTCGGTGGAGGCTGCCAGGACTGGGGATTTTTATTTACGCTGGCAATCAGGCAATCCCCTAGCTTCTCCAAAAACACAGAGAGGGGGAAGATGGATAAAAGCCAGTAATTGCAGAAAAAGAGCACTGCAGAGCTGAAGCCAGAGGAAATAATGTAAATAAAGGTGTGATATAAATGAGCCTGCGTTTCTTATATATCTGCATATATATGTATTTCAGTGTCCATCGTTGTGTAATGTTATCACCAGTCCATGACCACCTGAATGCTGACTATGTCTGATTGTGGCTGCTATTGTATATATTTTATGAATTGTTTACCTACAGTTGCAACAGCTTTATAGTCTTAAATTTAACCAGTGCCTTTTCTCCATTCTACTGCTGCATTGCCAGTTCCCTTGAACTAAGAAGCTACTTACCTGCTGAAATTACAAAATACCTACATAATAAAAATCCTTCCAGCACAAAAAACTAACAGACTAAAATGGCATATCTGAGGCACACACTAATTTGCTGTAGTTTAAAATGCTTACTTTGAAAATACCTTAATTTGAACGCACTGTAATGAAAGACTGTTAATGATACACCAGAAGTGTGCTAAGGCTGGTTTCAGAAGCACAGATGGCTAATTGGCTTCAGTTGGTAGGTTATGTCATTTTAATTAAATTTTATTAGGAAGCATTTCAAAGCCATAACTGATGGTTTAAGRTAAATACAGTTCTTCATAAATGACCCATTGCTAACCTTTATTTATTTCTCTCTCTCCTGTCAGCGTTAATAGAGGCTGCTGTGACTGAGCTCTCCATGGCCATCTCTTGTCTCATCCATGTTTACAGCAGCAGCTTTGATGCAAATTTCCAGCTTGCCAGCATACCTAAAAGCCCTTCATGTGCAGACATCAGCCTAGATTCTCAGCTCAGCTTCACTGTTTATGCTGCCCATAACATCCCAGAAGCCTGGGTGAACAGGTAGGAAGAGATAGAGAAGGTGTTCACAAGACAGGGTGTTCTCTCTCATGATCACATGTTTTTTACAGATGCTAGCTTACCTCTTTTGCTTTGATGATACTTTTATATTAATGTTAGAAACTGAGTAAGTGGGTGTATCTCCACTGTTTTTCTAGCATGAGGTGCGCTTACTTAAGCTTGACTGACTAGGAGACTTCCAGGCCCCATAGACAGATGGAGAATCSAGGAGGTGGCCTAGATGGTTGCCCTTGATCAGTGTGGAAGGAGGGTAATAGAAGCAAGGTCAGAGCACTGGCCTTGGTGGGTGCGCGTACAAATGCTTGTGTGACCGACTTGCTCAGAGGGAGGGAGCAAATGGTGGGTGCTGCATGCCAAGAGAATTTGGACTGGGACTCTGTGTGGCCTCTGCAATACGAGTAACTGGAAGGATTGAAGGCCAGCTTACCAAATTAAACAAAGGGGTGCTTGCTTAAACTCAATCTGAATGAGGCTTTATCAGCAATTTTTGCTCTTGATGTATTCAAACCACATTACTTGGCTAATGTCCAYTGACAATCCTCTTTACAGACAGTGATTAAATTAAGTATATTTTATAGGTCCAAGTATACATAGTTTATCAGTATAGCAGAGGAAAGAGAAAAGGGAAGCATCTCTAATAAAAAGCTGATTGAAATGTTCTCTTCTGAATTGTTTATTTGGTCAAATTAGTTATCTCTTCAAATAGCTGCTTTTCCTACTCTAAGCAAAACTGGTGCTCTCCTCTTACCACTCCAGCGGAATCAAAGGAGGACAGGTGACTACAGTCTGGAAGCATTATTTTTATAAGTCAAAGTGCTGTTCTCCAAGTTTTTATTAATACTTTCCCCTTACTCCCACTTCACTTTGAATTCCAAATGACTGATTAAAAAACACTATGAGCAAGAGAGTATACTATACRGCATTAGTTGTAATTAGCAGTTTAATAAAAATCTGAGAGAATTTGCATTAGTTAAGATAAAAATACAGAACTATAATCACTATCCTGATTTTGCAGATGGTTATACCATTCCCACTGCATTTTATGTTTTAGCAGAAAAATGTGAAATTACATATGCCCTAAAGGCCACTGATGACTTGAATGCTATGTTCAAGCATGTGAAAATRAGAATCTCTTTTATTCCTTAATCTCCCTTTCCAGTCTTTCCAATATTCATAGCTAGCATGAACTTTTTAAGATGGGCTGCTGCTCGGGCACCTATTTTCCTCAARTACTTTTACTAACTTCATTCACATGCATACTCCCCATTCTTATTTCTGCACTGCATAAATTCGTGCTGGCTGTGTCACAACTCTCGTTTTCCCTTTCCCAATGGTCACATTTTATGATCTTGCTGCTGCTCATAACATGTATTTTAATATATATTCCTGCATATCCTGTATTATAAATGTTAGAATTTTGACATCCCTCACTGTCTGCCTCACATGTTTTTTTTTCTATACATACCAATGTGTGACAAATGGCTTTTCTTTTAATCATTTCGGATAAGGGGGAATGAACTTTCTTATGGTTTACAGAATCATGTTAGTGTCCTGTCAAATCCCTCTCAAGTTCACTTTTGCACATTGGCTTTTTGTCAATTTTTATATTTATGCTCTCAATTTCTTATTCCAGTCTTACTGTCCTCATTAAAAAGATAGGTAGAGACCTTACAAGTTGCAGATTAATGTTGCAAAACTGATTACCTTTCTTTACTGTATTTTCATTCCTTCTTGGGTTTTTGTATCAGTTTGTTGTTTTATCTCATTTAAATCCCAAGCAGATATGCCCTATTTGATACCAGTGGCATAATGTTGCTAGCTTCATGTTTGGTGCATTTGTTTTGACATCCCACAAAAATCAGGTTCCTATCTACATCTGGATGATATGAAGTGATCTTTGGGACAAGACTATAGAGTCATGCCTTTGAACTGACAGGCAGGGTACCTAGGCAAAATGCCCTACAAAGACCTAAAATGTGTTGAAGTGCATGCACTCTGAACAAACTTTCTGACTTCAGTTAGACTGAAACATTGTGTAAGCATTAATCTTTCCAGGATTAGGTCCTTATGGTGTATAAATCAGTGAYATATCTGTATATTGTGTATCAATACTTCTGTTTAAACAGCAGTGCTTAATCATTTGATTGTATTAAAACCTATTATCTCCTGCACCATCCTCCTGTTTGTAATGTTTAGACTCTAGAGGAAAGATGCCATATTTAAGAGCAGAAGTATTTTCTAGTCTTGTAAAGTATTTTTTTCCTTTCTCTGCATCGATACCTCATAGATACTACAGATTCCAGATCCTTTTCTTTGAATTAAAAAAAAAAAAAAAGAAAAATTAAAAAAAAAAAAAAAGGAAAAAAAAAAAGCGAGAGAGAAAAAGAAGAAAAAGCATACCTGCTACAATAATTATAACAATTATTATAATGTTCTGGAAGAGATCAACAGTCATACTTGTAAATAAGGCAAAGCCAGGAACCTTCAATCTGCAAATGCTTCAGATTTGYTGTTCAGGTTTGATTCTGTTTCCCATATTCATCATTCTTGTACAGAATGTGGTCTAAAGCTGAGAGTGGCAGGAAGATCTGGAAGTTACAAGACCAGTTAGGAACATTAGTTGATGATACACTACTCCTCTATTTTGACTAAAATTTTGTAAGACTTCAGTAAGAAGAATATGAAACCAACAGATAGCCCCAGATCTGAATTACACTATGRAGCTAGTCAGTTAAGTATCTGAAGAATACCAACATAGAGGGCTTTAATSCTTCTGCTATAATGAATGCATAGATTCCCTTAATTACTAACTTGTTTTTTACTGATTGGAAAAAGGAAGTATAAATAGATTTTCTGTTGRCTGAAGTTGTATGATGAGCAAGTTGTAACACTCCAAAACTTATGTCCAAACTTCCCTTGACTTCAATAATGAAAAAAAATGCTAGTCTTCATGACAAAAACATGGAGCAGAATTTAGGTGTCTTAAGTACTTTTCCTGCATTCCGAACATTAAAAACAAAACAAAACAAACAAACCCAAAATAAACATCCTCCACCTCCCACATTAATGTGAGATTCATTATTTTAATTCTTTTTGCATGTAAGGATGGATCTTCACAAGTTTCTGAATGGTTAGCCCCAAATTTACTGTGCTGGACATGTTACATTACAATTAATCTTTTTTTTTCTTTTTTTATTSCCTTTGTAGCTACAAAGTTTTCTCTTTTTCCTGTTCTCTAACTTACGCTGGGAAGACAATATGTCAAGTCAAGATTTGCAAAAATATACCGGTTAAAAGATCCTTCTTTTTCCTGGTTGACTGGAATGAGAAGTAAGTTTTGGTCTGTGTTTGATATATGTTTGTCTGACAGATTTTACACACTGAATATTCATTTCCAAAACAAAGACCCACATCTTTATTACGGATCTTCTTCTGAGCAAATTAAACTCCACAGAATTCAGCGAAACTTAGGGATATGGGAGTGAGGAAGGAGTGGGATAGCCAGAGGAAGAAAATAGGACTAGRCTAAGTCTGGTCTGACTTAGATGATAATAGATGATCCTGACTTAGGTGATAAACGAGCTAAACTAAGCTGGTCTGAGAATAGCTTTCATTCACTGGGGGCATCCTGGAGGAATACTGGAACTGAAAGGAGATACAAGCAAAGGCTGTATCTCTGTTCTCTTTTGAGAACTTCTGCCCTTTGGATCCACCTCTAATAGGTATGCAAATCCAACTTGAGAACATATTGTAATGTTTCTTTAAGGAAGGAACGAGGCTGTTGTGGCTTTTGTTGTTTTGGTTTGTGTGGTGGTTTTGGTTTTGGTTTTTTTTTTTTAATAAGAAGGATCTCCAGTTTTAAAATGAGGACCTTAGTTTAACTGGGGCTGGAATTTTAGAGTGAAGGCTACCCACTGCCTGTCACCCGCCTGTCTGGTTTGAGGAAAATAACTCCATTGAAAAGCAAGGCGCACACTCAAAAAACATTCAGTTAAGGCAATGGGATGATAAAAAGCATATTTGCAATGGATGGGAAAGTAGTAGTAGGTAATTTTTTAATGATTTGGTGGTAATATTGTATTCTTCCAGCTTCCTGAGCATGACATGTTTATATTTACAATCTTTCAAATTTTTAGTATTTTACATCACTGTTTACTGTATTCTAAATCTGAAARCATCTTGATTTACATTATAATTGAACAAAGGCTGCAAGTCATCTGAAAGGTTATTTTAAATTATAATTGAATACAGAGTGTAATTCATAACTTCTGTTTGCCTTTATCTAAGACATASAACAGTTTGAAGCCAGTCAAATGGAAGAAGACTTTTTTATGTCAAACCTATTCCACATCTGTATTAATGGAGATTTGGCATAGCCTTCTTGCACAACACTCCTGAACAGATATAGGAAGCTTAGTATGTCTGCCTTATGGTTAAGAAACAAAATGGGTGCATTTCTGCTAAGCATCCAAATTAGTCCTTTTAGGGCCTAAGATCTGCTTTGATACCTCAGTTGAGTCCATAGAGTTTGAGTGTTGAATCTTCAATCTTTTGTATGATTGAAAAGTAACTGTTATCCTTGTATTAAAAAAATTGGATCATTCCCATTTGCTCTGTAGGAATTTTCACCTAGTCCAAGTTTTGGTCAAGTACTATCTTATGGTACATATAGGCAGATATAATTGAAGTGTAGGGGAAGGATTATATTGCTTATGAGCATTTTTGGCTTCTAAAAAGTGGCTGATGCCTTTCTGGAATGTATCTTACACAATCTTTTTTTAAAACAAAATATAAGAAGATAGAATAGAAATAAATTCTTTAGCCGTTAACTGGAACAGAAACTCTGTCCTTCTTCCACTTCCATGAAAATGTAAAGAAATGAGAGTAAAACTTCATGTTTTTTGTTTAAACCTATCACCCTACAAAATCAGTATTAAATGTCTGCAGTTCCGTCAAAAAGCTTCTTGGAAAAAGAAGCAATTAAGTATGCAGGCCAAATTCTTTCATAGGTCATAGATGCTTGTAAGAGGCTCTTAACATCAGAAACAAGATCTAGAGTTGTATGAAACTTAATAGTATTAGTTTGCAAGAGCACATTTTTACTTTTTATTGTTGCTTGAGTTTCAAAAATAATTTTCAAAATCCAATTCAAATAAATTCCAAAGTACAAACCCAAAAATTTACATCTGTCTGGCAAGCTTTTCAATATTTCCCTCAACCATCAAAGATATTCACATATTTTGCACTTCAAACTGATTGGCCTAGATTTGTTTAAGTCTCAAAACACAAGGGCAGGTTTCTTGGACCTAATGACCTGAGGTCCAGAAGCACAGTCTGAGAATCTAGGTAGCCAGATATGCCATTATTTTTATATGTTTTAGCTTGTATCCAGAACCGGATTTTGTGAATGGATGCTATTTTTGAGTCAAAAAGCAAATGTCAGAGGAGTATTTTAAATCAGCTAACAGTCTTACAGCTAGAACTTTCCCTCCTAATAATCTTTGAGAAGTCATGGAGGTCGGGGGACATACCAGAAGACTGGAAGAAGGCTAACGTCACCCCCATCTACAAGAAGGGAGTAAAGGAGGGTCCAGGAAATTAGAAACCCATCAGTCTTTCTTCAGTCCCTGGGAAAGTTATGGAACGAATCCTCCTGGGGGCTATCACAAGTCAAATGAAGCACATTACAGGGAAAAGCCAGCATGGATTCACCAAGGGCAAATTGTGCTTGACAAACCTGATCGCCTTCTGCAACAAAGTAACCTGCTCGGCTGATGTGGRGCGAGCGGTGGATGTTGTCTACCTGTATTTCTCCAAGGCTTGCGATACGGTTTCCCACAGTTCCTTGTAGAGAAGCTGATGCGTTACAGTCTAGACAAGTGGTCTGTGCAGTGGGTGGGGAACTGGCTGACAGGCTGCGCCCAGAGGGTGGTGGTAAATAGCTCCTTTTCAAACTGGGGTCCCCCAAGGATCGATATTGGGCCCAAAACTGTTTAATATCTTCGTTAAGTGATCTGGATGATGGAATCAAGTGTACCCTGGTAAATTTTGCCAATGATACCAAACTGAGTGGGGAAGTGGACACTTCGGAAGGGACAGCCACCCTGCAGGAAGACCTGGATAGGCTGGAAGAGTGGGCTAACAAGAACCTTATGAAGTTCAACCAAGACAAATGTACGGTCTTGCACCTGGGAAAACATAATCCAGGAGTGCAGCACAGGCTGGGATCTACCCAGCTGGGGAGCAGCTCTGTGGAAAGGGACCTGGGGGTCCTGGCRGACAACAAGCTCAATATGAGCGAACAGTGTGCTGCTGCRRCAAAGAAAGCCAGCAGGATGCTGGGTTGCATCAACAAGGGCATCACCAGCAGAGGTAAAGAAGTCATTATCCCATTCTACTCAGCACTTGTCAGGCCCCACCTGGAATACTGTGTTCAGTTTTGGTTCCCRCTATGCAAAAAAGATGTGGACAGACTGGAGAGGGTCCAGAGAAGGACCACAAAGATGACCAAAGGACTGGGAAGCCTGCCATATGAGGAAAGGCTGAGAGAAATGGGTTTGTTCAGCCTTGAGAAAAGAAGGCTTGGGGAGGACCTTATCACCATGTTCCAGTATTTAAGGGGTGACTACAAAGGAGATGGAGACTCCCTTTTTACAAGGAGTCACATGGAAAAGATGAGGGCTAATGAGTACAAGTTACCCCTGGGGAGATTACGATTGGACACAAGAGGGAAATTTTTYACAATGGGAACAATCAGCCGTTGGAATAATCTCCCTGGGGAAGTGGTGGATTCCCCAACATTGGACACTTTTAAGATTTGGCTTGTCAGGGTGCTGGGCCATCTTGTCTAGACTGTGCTTTTGCCARGAAAGGTTGGACCAGATGATTCTTGAGTTCCCTTCCAACCTGGTATTCTATGAATTCTCCCTTTCTTTGAGTCACTGAAATGTTCCTGGGTTGGCAGGGCAGATTCTACTCAGAAAGAGATGCTTATAAAGCAGGCATTTACTGCAGGACATGAACATGTTGAGACCATGACAATAGATTCTGTTCTTATTCCAAATCTAACACAGCACTTAACAACAAAATCAAATGTTTTCACATAAAGACAGGAACTGACTGCTTTACTGTGTTGTGCTTACCACAGTATGACTTTGGTATAGTATCAGAATATTAGGTAGGATGGTGATGCCAGAAAATCTTTCCTGTACGAAAATATGCATAGGGAAGGAAATGTTTATGTTGTTTTTAATTTATTTTAAATATTAAATACTTGTCACAGTTCTATAATGAGACAATGTGGTTTTTGCTATTTGTGTTGCTAACCCTCTAAGAAAGAATAAACAAACAGCACCAAACTGACAGGATAATCAGTATATTCAGAATATTTTGAAATACACAGAGGAACAGTAGAGGTGGTACCATATTATCACTGAAGGTGCTGTGTGCCTAACTGGCATAATTTAAAACATACTCAGGAACAGGCTGGTTTGGCTTTCGTACAACAAATACATGTATGTAAACACTAATTAGTACTTTTTTGCAAGAATTCAAGCTGGAATTGGTTAAAAAAATAGAGTATTTTAATGAAGTAAGTATTACTGCAATTGTTTTTCCGTGTCATCAAGTGACATCATTTCCTACTGTAGGAAGTCTGGGCACTCAAAACTGTAACCAAGCTATGTTCACTCTTAGTTACCTTTTGGCTATAACATCACCTTCTGAAACAGAAGGGAATATGTTTGGATAAAAAGTTTACAGGGGAGGCAATTTCTTTTTTTGTGAAGTTTCTTGCCCTGAGTTACAAAGTGCTACTTTTGTTCTAACCCATATGCTATTTTCAGTTGACCACAGCCATTGGAAATGCATGTGGTAAAAGGTCACCAAGAAGACCTTCCATTACATTAGGAAATCAAATATTCTCTATACAGTTAGGGATCAATCAGGCTGAAAAATAAACCTAGCTAATTCAAAATGAATCCTGATCTTAGTTTAGGATTGACTCGAACAAGGCAAAAAAAAATGAAGAGTAGTGTTTTGATGATTAGCAATCTAGGAAGAAAGTTTCTACCAAAGGCAAGACTTCCTTTATTTGCTGATTTTCATGTATTTAGTTTGTGTTTTCAAATGCTTTAGCTGRTTACTATCTGAACTTTAACTTGATAGGTTTTTGTGTTAAAACATGAGCTTCTGTTGAATTCTTTTATTATATTTAGTCTTTTCCAGAATGTTCTCAGAAAAGATGGGAATCATTTGATACCTAAGGAGGTTGCCTCTTTTAGTGTTTCTTCTGTTTGTCCTTTTTTAAGAGTATACTTTTTGCTTTAGAATGTGTGTGTTACCTTTGAAAAATGTGGTTGTCATCTTGGTGCAGAGTTCGAACAGGCTGATACTATCTAGCACATAATCACTAAAGTCCAAAGGTTGACCCCTTATTTTCTCATCAGTTTCATTTTCCAATGACTGAGACCTCTTAAWTATTTTTTCTTTTGTCTTAGCTGGTTGCTTTTAATATATTTATTCCACCATCTCCTCTTTTTCCATCCTCCGTAATTTATGTTAAACCTACAGACATGAAATATGGCATTAACATTAAGGCTRCCATTCATCACCTCAGATACTTTCTTGGCATTGGGTTTCCCTCTTCTCCATATTTCGTTTGGCTTGTCTATTTTGTTTATACTCTCTCAGGGCAAAGCCTGGGCAAAGCTCTTCTGTGTTTAGTGGTCTTATGATATTAGGCCCTTAGCCTTTGAAACCAGCTGTATAACTTTATCCTGCATCTGTGAATAGCACCTTCTCAGTGAGTAGCTTCTCTGTTCTTCTCAACTACTGTTGAAATTGTTCACTCACAGGGTGTCTTATTTCTGTTCCATTTCCTCTTTCTTCTTCTTAGTCATCCATTTGACTCAGCCTCATGCAGTCAGAAAGGATAATACCAACTGGGTAAGCTCAGACATGCATTAATCAAAGTTCTTAAAAGCAATACAGATGTTCCCCTTCTCCGAGTATCATATGTCACTGGAAGGGAAATTTTTCTCCTCTTTGGCCCATACTTTACCTCTTGGGATGTCTAACTCTTGTCAAAGTTTCCACGTTCTTTTYCTACTGGTGTACATCTGGTAGTGCTATATATATTGTGTCCTAGGGAACCTCTGGCAAGCATTTGCTTTCTGCAGTGAGATTATTGTGAGKTTTTTCATTGCTCCAAGTCCACAAGAAATGTTAACAAATGTCTGTATTAGAAAATGCATGTCTCAGTTTTTTTATTTTTGTCTCTTCACAGCATTAATGATGCTTTAAAGTTAAGTGTAACTTTTTGTTGAACAGTTTCATGCAACATGGGCAGAGTTGTTGGCCTGTAAGTGAAAAAGACAGACAAGCTATCTATAGCATGTAAAACAGTTCAATTTCTCAATAATTCTTTCTAACTAATTACGAGTGAGGAAGAGGGCATGAGACAGGGAAAGCAGAGTCGAATCTATGAATAGGGACAGGTGGGAAGACAGTTGAGAATTGCTTCTCAATTCTRTTCATGTTAATTAGAAAGAGTGGGAAATTACTGTCTTGCTTTGTTATTCAAAGAGAGAGGTATGCAAATTTGAATAATTTTCAAATGTTTAGGACTGATCATCTGAAATTTTGACACTAATGCTAATTTGGAGTACTTCAGAATTTCAGCTGAAAACCATCTACTTTCTTTCAGTGGCTCCTCAGCTCATTCAAGGAAACTTTCCCGAAGCCAATAGAATTTTGACAGATTTGGAACTAGGAGCAAAATCTTATACTAATTTTACCTTACACTATTGTCTTATTTCTTGTCTTCTTGTCTTATTTCTGCCACCCATAATCCTTATTTTTTCAGGCTRCTATACTTTTTAAATACCGATTTCTACATTTGCTTACTGCTTAAATATGACTATACCTTTTTAAAAATGCTGAGGGTTGCATTGTTCTGCCAGTCTAGATCGAATATCTGAAAATCAAATGGAAYCTATATTATTTAAATGTATCTTCTRGTTTGTTTTCTTAATCTCAAGTTTATGCAGATCTTTTGTTTTCTTAATGCTTATGTTGTCAATGCGGAATAATTCTTTTAGCTCCTTGTATTGATTTTATTTATACAGAAAAATGTAATTAATTTCACTTTCCACTTRAGAAATTTAAGTTTGCACTGAATATACATAGAAAAAGCTAGACATGCACCATCCACCATAAACGTTCTCTTTAGGAAAAAGAAAAKCTAGATTTGCACATGTCTGGGTAGTTACATGCATGATTTTCCATACAGCATGAAAGTATCTTATTTATTAGAATTGTCCTAAGTTCTGATTTTAAATCAATTCATATAATCTATGTAAMCAAATAGAATGACCAACCAAGTTTKCAAATGGTCAATACAAAGTTGAGATGAATATTGRTAGATCTGAATTTTCTCACTAAAAATGTGAATCACTCATTGCTCTTAAGACAAAATCTGCCTTTAAGTTGTGGTTYGGAAATACCACACCACTAAAGCACATCTGAATAAGAGAATGATTATCATACTCTACTCACAAGCAACTTTTAGTTTCTTAAGTAGTGTTTTCCTCTSAAGATAAAAGATAGCAAATAACTAACTATTGGTTTACAATTCACCCTTAGGGGATGCTTATTCTGAAATAGCCCTTCATTGATAAGGTAATTCTAAAGCAAAAATTTAACTAAGCTRTTCCTGCCTTTGTCAGCTTTCGTGGTTACCACTGAAGTGAATGAGTTTTTTTTATGCCTCTTCTCAAGTACTATGACCCAAGTTAATGGTTGGCAATAGTCATCAATGTGTTGAAGGGATCTGTCAGTTGCATTTTCCTTGAGTGCAACTCTTGTAATTTATAGCTTGATATATGTGTTAAGGCACCTAGAAAAATGTAGAAAGAACTCACTTGTGGTAACAATGCTCAATTTTTTTTAACTTTTATTTTTCTCTTTTCTGATTTTCTTTTAGAATCAACTTTCCTCTACGAATAAAGGCTCTTCCGAGAGAAACTATGCTGACAATAAAACTRCTTGGAGTAAACAGTGCCTCTAAAAATACAGAAGTACTTGCTTGGACATGCTCCCCATTGTATCCAAAAGAGTAAGTTCAGTTTTGTATGACATCTTAAGAAAAGACCATTCTTGAATAGTATTGCACTCAACTTGGGAGAAATATAAAAAGACAGATACTAATTTCAGGACCTCTCATTTCGCTGTAGTAAGACTGAGACAGTCAGTTACAGTTACAAACTGCTTTTGATGTGCCAGTAAAAGCCCCATCCATAAGCTTTTCTTTCTTTCCAATACATTGTTTTTGAACTTGGCTTATGTAATTGTTTAACATTTACARTAAAGTTCCCTAGGCCTGTTGAAAAGCCTTGCTGTACCCTTTCCTGTAGCTTTCAAAATCCTTCTCAGCRTAGCCTCTTTTTCACAATGGCTGGGTTTTTTTCAGTCTGTGTTCTGTTCTCACACCCATTCATTCTGCTCAGAGTGGGGCAGTTAGTGATGACCACAATGAGCACCTTTCTCTCTACACACCACTTTAGAAGCTTTCTCCTCTTTTTTTAACCTCTTCTTTCTACACAGCACACAGTGTAACAGTGGTTTAAAGATGCTTCTAGCCTTGAATGTCTCTGCAGTGATGGATACACAGAGATCTGAGGTAAATTTTCTGCAGTGCCCTAAATATATTTTAGTAGCACTGAGACATCTGAATTAGGTCGAGGCTTTACAGTGATACTTAATTTTGATTGAGAGTCCATAGCCCTGCATGCCTTCTGGGCTATGGATATGATGGATATGTTCAAGCCCCACAAATTTCTGCATTAGCATCCACCTCTAAGCTATAGCTCTTTCCTCATCTTGAGACGTCTCCATCTACTTCTGCATATGGTAGCAATCACGATTTAAAACAAAACAAACCCAAAAAATCTGATTGCATGTATGAATTTACTACGTTTGGAAGACCTTGGGTTCCATTAAACTTTTAAGCTGAGCTGAGAGGCTTGAAACACTAGAAAATAGATTGGACTGGGCTAGAGGCTTTTTCCATCTTTTCAGAATGAAATTCAAGATTACTCTGTTCAGAAAAAGAGAGCATTCTTCTGTGACTTTGTGATTAGAGCACTTAGCTTGAAAGAAGGAAAGAAACATGTATYAAATCTCTGCTCCAAGGATTGCTTGGGCATTTTATTCAATGACTTTTCTTTCATTAAGTTAGTCTGAAGAAGAGCACATCACTCACTCTTTCATTGTGTGTGTCTTTTTAAACAAAACATGCATTATGTTTATTTTGTGTATTTCTACCATCCTAGTGCTTAGGGTGAAATAGAGGGAATATCTTGGCTGAGAATCTAAATTGAGATGAAGTGTTAAGGTGTCCTTATCCCCAGCAAGCTGATATGTGCTGAGTACATGCAGAAGCAGAACATTAATTGGGGAACACTTGTGCACCTTTGGAAGTAAATGGGATACGTGAGAATCCTCTTCTTAAGGACCTGTGAGGTTTCCTTATTTTTCAGCATTCAGGTCCCAAAGGAACRATTTTTGGAAGATCTGAAAGCCATCAGCTTCCTGTGATGTGTATTTTTTAATGTATGCCATTGGAGCAAGCATATTGATTTTCATTAGGTAGATCTCCAAGTCACCCAGACAGTTTAGAAAATTTTACTGAAAAATGGCTCCATTCTTTCATGGTACACACAATCAGCAAATGAAGGGAATAGAGGGTTACTTTCCTTTCATCTGTCATATAATTGTACGGATCATTGCTGAAATGACCCTTCAAACCAGAAATAAAAGCTGAGCTGTTGGGGAGGAATGATTTAGGAATAGCATGTTCAACACCCCCTAATCTGATAGCTGTGTCATTTACAATTATAGTAATTACTAACACAAAGAAGCCTAAATGCTTTTTCCTCTTTTAGCCAGCACAACTCCACAAAATTATTCATTCACCATGGTTTCAGTTGATAAACTGATTTAAAAGTAAGGATAGCCCTGAAATTCCTTCTGAAATGTGAAACTTGAAAATATCTGAACATTCACCCAGCCTGCTTTTCCTTTTCTTTGGAAGATCATGAATATTTTTGGTAAACTAGCTCTCAGGGTTACTTACTTAGAAAGTAGCAGGATTAAAACTGTCAGGTGATTCTTAATAGGTAATGCTATCAGTTAGTTCAAGTAATTGAGAAGCAACAGTAGGTCTTTGAGAGGCAGTTTCCTGCTCCACAAAAAAATTAAAAGTTAATAATTGTTTTTATTTGACTGACCAATTTTGTGGAAAACATTAATAATCTGAGCAATGAACCAACTTCACTCCCCTCGCTGCTGGAATGCAACTAAACGTAAAGATTTATTTCAATAGAGTACTTCTGAACTTGAAAATACATACCAAGAAAAGATTTGTACCTGTAGTGTCATGCTAATGTGTCAAGAGTACCTTGTATTACTGCAAAGATTATGGTATTAGGGTCTTTAAATGAACAAACTCTGTAAATGTATATAAAGAAATTAATCTGACYAGGAAATTTTTGACAAAACATTTCTAACTTGGAAAATATCACTTTCTTAAAAGAAAACTTTTCTCAGAGGTGAATTTGAGTTCTAAAAAGTATTAACATTCTCGTGTCTAGGATTTAATTTATAGGGGAAAAGACAGAAATAAGCTCTTTGAAGAAGCCAGTAGCCCTGAGGTATTTACCTGGATCATCTAACATCCTTGTTCAAATCCTTGTCCCAGTTGGTCACTGAGCCATTCTTCTCAGGGTCAGCAAAGATAAGGACAGAGTGGTTACTTTTTCTCTGTTCAGATGGTTGGTAAATTTTTTTTTTTTTTTTTTGTTAAACACTGGAAAAAGAAAATAAATGTCAAACATTTTAAAAATACAGTTCCTCATTTATGTCCCATTATATCTTTATCTGATTAAAAACACAGGAATTCTCTTCAAGTTGGTTGTGGCCTATGTTAAAAAGAGAAGAAAAAAAATTATCCGTTTTGGGTTATTCCCAGATATTACTTAGGAATCTTGATATTTGATATGGGGCAAAAGAACACTTTATTTTAAAAGATTCTGAATTTACTCCTCTCTGTAAAATTGATATCTGTTTTCTCTTCCAAAATGGTTATTGTCATTGTATGGTTGCTTCTCTCCTTCATAGTTTAATTCTTGATGTTTAGTTTGAACTGAAGATTAAGAAGAACCGAACTTATTTTAACATACAAAGTATACAAATYGCTTTCATCTGTTTCAAGAAGTGTGAAGAGTTTCTCATGCTTTTGGGAAAGACCATGTCAAAGTCCCGTGCCAGATCAAAGGGCTGTAGCTATTTCCTGAGATTTTAACACTCCAGTTCTTCTCTAAAAAACTACTGACTAAGCAGAGCGTATGAGAAATATATTAAAAAGTAGAAGCAAAACCCAACTGTTTGAATAAAGCACATTACTTATTATTTAGCATTTCTTATTGCAATCTGTTCTCCATACCTTGCCCATGTTGACACCACACAATACATAAAAATGTTCTCAAGAATTTGGCCTGTTTAATTTTCCTTTTTTGTTGTTGTTGTTAAAGACTTGTTAGTGAACAGATGTTTAGTAAATTTCAAATTTGCTTAATTTACATTATTTCCTGAATTCCAGTAATATCTCTCACTATTCTGACAGTTGTCTTACAGTATACTGATTTATAGCATGAGTAGCTGATGGATATACAGGGCAGCCRCTATACTCTTTATCATATGTGTATTGGGATTACTGTTTATCAATTTTGCATGTTTCTGTACAAATAGTCTCACTCTTTACAAAACTGACTTCCTGCAAATTTTCTCCAAACTTCACCTAAATGTAGTTGTTTACCTTAAAATTCTTGCTTGTACACTTATTTTTTAACTTTATGTTTTGGGGCAAAAGTTAGGAAAGAATCAGGGACATAACTGCAAATTTGTTTTAAAAGTCTGAAATAATCTGATAAYTTTGTATTTGCTGTATTCATCACCTTCAAATTTCTGGAAGTTATTTAAACTAGAAACTGTGGGGATAGAAGATGTGGTTCTTATAAATGTCTATAGGATATTTAGCATTGCTTTGCAGCTGAAAATTGTATCTCTGATTTGAATTTTCTAGAATACTGTAGTATTTTAATTATAATAAAGTAGTTATTTCACAGTATCATTCCAATGCAGAATTAAGAGTGCTTGGACCATAAGATATGCAGTTTTTATAGCTTAGTAGCTTTGGATTTCCTTCAAATTTAACATCAACTCTGAATTTCTGAGGCTTGTAATGTCAGGTTTGGGGATAATTATATTATTTTTACACTGTATTTTGTCCTCATTTTCCTGRTATATCCAGTCTAAACCATAACTCTACTCTAACGTTATATACATTTGGGAATGAACACGGTAATAATGATTGCTGCTGCCAACTTGTCCAGTAGGTGAGCCTTCGCATCCACATTTCTCATCCTTATCAGGTAGTTGACTTTAGATAGTGGCCCTAAATCAATGCCAGTAAGGCCCTTGATGGTGCATCTGTATCAAGAAGTCTTATTAGACGCAAGAGGCAGTTCAAAAAGTGTTTGCAAGCCCATGTGCAAACTTTCCATTTCTTCACATCAGAAAAATGTGTTTATCTCTTGGGCTGAATAGTTTAGTGATTCAGAGCTAATTAACAAATCAGAAATCCATCATTTTGGGCAATTTGGGAGTTGTAGTGCCCCCCACAAGGCCCATTGCTCTGCTTTCACGGATTCTAACAACACAATGTATTTTGAACTGGTATTTCCAAATCAGACAGAGCAAGCAACAAAAATTTTCTCTTGCTGGGTGTGGTGAGGGAAGTCTCCCATTTGACTTCAGGACAAAAGGTTGATTTTGTTAAGTTAGGGTAACTTGAGCTRTCCTTAAATAGCAGTGTCCTCTTCTGCTGTAATAAGAAGTTTATTTCAGCTCTGGTAATAAACAAAAGCTGGGAATCTGTGTAATTCCAGGAGTTTCCATCTGCTCTTGATTATTCACCTTCTGATGTGCTTGATGCTGTAGTTGCTACATGGAAGCCATTGTCTATGGCTGTGATCATTATACRGTCTTTACAAAGGTCGGTATTACTACCCTCACCTTACAGATGGGAAAACTGGCAGGCAGAATGGGCAGTGACCTGCCTGAGCTCATCAGCAGAACCAGGTGGCAGAGTGAGGTATCTSTCCGTTCAGTAAAGGTTATCATGCTTGTGCTGTTGGCTCCTTCCTTTTCTGAATCGATCCTACACGCTCTCCTGCTTCTTTTCCTTTTTCTAAAAAGAACCATGCATCTTTTTACTGGTTCATTCACCCGCATGGACCCTCTTGTTCCATTTATGTGTCCAAAAGCAGACGCGGTTCTGAGGAATGTTAGCTGTACAGTGAATACAGTGCCCCAAAGATTGCTAGGGAAAGCTATGCCTCAAAAATATACACTGTATTTTGCAGTTGTTGGTGCCTCTTCACATGTTTTTAAAAGTGCCTCCTGTGTTCACAGGCTAGCCTTAGTCCAAAGAGTGGCTTACTGGTGGAAGATATATAAGTTGCTCAGTTATTTGTAAATGTATAAATTAGGCTACTCTATATACAAGGCATAAATATGGGTCTAGTTTTTRCAACTGATTCATTTTTTCTTAGGAGATGTCATCTCCATACTATCGAAGTGGTTTAATGTTTTTGGTTTTACTCGCAGTCCTGTCATCTGCTTAACATGTGAAGTCTTCTCAGTCCAGCAAAGATACATTGCTTTCCTTGCTGTTTGTCCATTTGAGGACTCTGAGCAACCCACCTGCTGATTCTTCGTTATCCTCCTGGACAGTCTTTAGCACATCTGCACTGGGTGCAAATAAGTTGAAATAATGAACTCAGGAAATGTCTCGATTAAGCACATCTACAGTGCCTCTGAGGTCTGTGCTACTTCTTGTATTTGCCTATACAGTTTTCCAGGTTTCCCAGGAAAAAAGTCCACTGTATGGATTCTTTCCTAAAGTAAAGCCCTCTATAGTTTTAGAGAACAACATGAAAGTGATTAGCAGTAATGAGAGCTCAAAAGGATAATTTAGTCTTTACAATCATTCAGTTCTCAGCTACTCCTCTCCCTTCTAACAAAAGAGCCAATTAATTCAAATTATGATGTAAACCACTGTCCACAAACAAGTGGTTGAAGAGATGTGACTCATTTATTAAAGGTCATCCGAGTACACATCACAGAAAACCAACTTTGAACCACCATTAATCACTTCCACATTCACATCAGTGACCTAAATGTGAAAGACTTCATATCACACAACTGCTTTCCCCAGAGTTCTATCTTGTTCACATCACAGCTCCTTTTTCTGCCTCCATTCCCATGCAAATACACCTACAGCTGCAAAAGAAACTTCAGAAAATGGTTTTGTCTTTAATCCTCCTGARCTGTGTTCTCACAATAAAATAAAATGTTTGCACTAACAACACGAATAGCTTGAGAAGTGAGAAAGAAAAATTAGCCCTAAATTAGGTTTACACTGAGTGTTGACTATAAAAATTACTTTGTGAGAGTTTCTTATTTCCTCTTCAGATGACTTAGCAACAATTTATCTCAGTTTGCAATTCAAAAAGTACTTTTTTACAGCAGTGTTGCAAACATGCTGGGATTAAAAAGTCCATCTGGGTTCTCTTGTACCTCTAACATCCTCATCTCAGGTAAAAGTTGTGCACTCAAAACTCATCTACCTGACTGGCTGTTTCTGTTGCAATGGGCAGAAGATAATCTATMTCATTCTCTCAGTTGTATTGACTGAGCAGTGCTCAGAACTATTGTAATAAAAATTATTTGTCAGTAAAAGAAGAGGTGTTGAACATAACCAAATTTCTGACCTCACTAACCATTTAGATGTGGACAAATTAAGGGGTAAGTCCAGTGTACTATATCTTCCTTTATTCAAGTACTGCATTCTTAATTCGAGTGGATTCATTATGATTAGAATTTACACCTGAACTTYCTGATTTTATTCAAGTTCTCCAGACTGAATTGTGTTGACCTGTCAAATTATGCTGGTTTTCTTATCTGCAGACCACATGCATGCCTGTTTCTGATAAGACTTTCTTGTACATGTAGTGCTCACACTGGTACTTTAGACCATAATCTTTCATGTGTCCCAAAACCATATGTAGCACATGAGGTACAAACTATCCCACTCGAACTCCTTTCAGCTCTTTGGAGACTCTGATGTCATACTCATGCCTCCCTGCCATCTACACATAAGATCAGCAAGGATCCTTCATTGTTGCAGTAGGTTGCCATGAGTTTCTTCTTTTTGTGTTATAAATGTATACTGCCCTCCACCTTATATAGTGTTTTGACACTTCATAATCTCTAACATATTTGTCCTCAAAATTAAATCTTGAGATAGAAATGTGGTATTATCATTTTACACCTAGCTTAAATGGCAACCACTGTCACGAAGTCAGTGGTAAAGTGCAGAGCTGATCTGGAATGTCTTGGCAGCTTGATTTGTGCCATGATCCCTGCAACTGCACAGATACAACTACAGCAGTGAGGCAATCAGTGTACAAACTCTACAGATCTAGGCCAGATTTGTACTAGCCACATAAAGCTAAAAGGTTTGTTCTCCCTTTGCTTGTCTTTTAAGCTATCCAGTTCCATGTTGTYTGATGTAATTTCAATAACCCTGTTCACCTTGTCTCCAGTACAGACGCAGTGTTTCTGTCTCTGTGTATTGCAGGCGGCTCATTCACGGAACTGTGCTGCTTAGCATGACGTTGTACAGCACGCTTACGACAACAATGATTACCCCAGGCATCTGCAGTACTGATACACCAACCTCAGTAACATTGCAGGTAAGAAAGTGAGAAAACATAGAAAAGGGCAAGAAAAAGGATTGTTCCCACAGCTCATCAAGACCACATACATTAAAAATCCTATTTCTTTATAGCTACTTGAAGAGAGCGTGTTAATCTTAATGGATCGAAGTCTATAATTCTGCACATTGGCAAATATGTATGATGCTTTCCATATCAAATGCCACCTCTGAGGGCTAGAGAAGGTTTTTGTAGGGTAATTTTTGTTGTTGTAATTTTGGTTCCAAAAATACTTTTTACACAAATTAATGACTTGGTACCTGACTTACAGCTGCCTTTTCAAACCTGAACTTTTGTTCCGAGTACTGTTGAATTGCATGCCATTATAAATGTAATATACAGTTTGCAATTAGACTGAGTAGCATAAAGGATTTGTAAAGGAAGCGGCTACAAGCAAATTGTCAATAGGCATCAGTATAGCTCTCCCTCGTCYTGAGCACCCACTCATTCTGGCCAGAATGGTGTTCCCAGTATTGAAAATGCATTAGGTCTGCATGGTAGTTCTGTCACCTTTCCAGGTTAAATCAGCAACTGTATACTTCAAGGGCAAAGCCAATTGTTTTCTGTATTAAAAAGCTGAATGACTATTAGCAAATGACATGTAAAAGCAGATAATACAGGTAAATGAGGCTGACCTAAAAATGTCCTATTTTTAATAGACAAACAAATGGGGATTTTTTAGTCTGAGGAGTTCAGTCAAAGACAATGCCTTAAAATAGCTCCCCCTATTAATAATAAAGAGAAGTTGAGACAGTAAATGGCTATTAATTTATAATCTCTCTTTGCTGAAAGAAACGGAACAGGAGGATGTCTCATTTCTCCTCCCCTCGTTTTCAGTTATTCCCATGCATGTGACAGTATCACGATTTGTGAACATGCTGGAAACATCATAAAGATGGCTTTTCTGATGTGACCAACAAGACATGTGAATTTTGTAGGGAATAACTTTGTCAACCTTTAGAAGAGTGATGCATATCAAATACATGTATTAAAAAAAATAGCTATAGATAAGAGATTATGGTGTGCATTAATAAACCRAAACAGGACGTGCAAATTGAGCTGAATTTTGAAGAACACCTGAGTTTTCAGCTAAATCTGTACTCAGCTTATCAAGCACCTCAAGCTTCATAATTTTGGTTGAATGTTTTCTTTCTCTCTATCCTAAAAACATTATCCTAAATTTCTGACACCCATACATAAGTGTAAAGAATGAAAAATCGGTAGCTGCTGTACAATATATATGAAATTGAACAACCAGAAGTGAAATCAGGAATCTGATTTCCATCTCTTACACTGGCAAACTACACATCAGAATTATCCCTACTTTTTCAGGGGGGGGAAAAAAATCTACATTAATGGAAGCTTTCCATTTAAGAACCATCTTATTAAAAATCAGGAAAGGAGGAAAAAAGTCAAAAATTACTTCAGCTTTGAGTTCACGCAGTTCTAGTAAAATTGAAATACAGTGGATGAAATTCTGCCAGGAAAGTCAGTGATGAAGCTCCCACCGATTTTCGTGGGCTGAGTTCGTCACCAACATATTTAAGTAATATATGACATACAGTGAACATTCTCAAAGAATTATCCCCTGTTCTTCCTCTCATATTTTATATGCTTCCTGTACAAATCCAAGATAACATTTATTGACAGTTATATCTGAGAATACATATTGCTAAAAGGACTTCCGTCTTTTCTCTTTTTTCTTTTTAAATAAAGATTGACTTTCCAGAAACTAATTTGGAGTTCATTAAACCTGAACCTGAAGAAAGAAGAGGTGATCTTGAAGAGCCAACCAAAGACTGCCTGAAGCATATTACAAGACTTTCACAGACACATTCTCTCTTGCTGTAAGTTGTACCCAGCTAGCCCTGCTGATTCTTGGCTTGCTGTACTTATCCTATCAATCACAATTAAATGTATCYGATTCTTTAAAAAGAAAATTTTCCTCTGAAGGAGTCTAGCTTGATTGATTTGAGAAGTAACACCTCTAAATGAGAGAATAGATCACAGCAAAGCCTAAATAAGCACCTAGAGGTGGCAGTGTATTTTACCAGTTTAGAAAAGGATTATCTTCCCCTTTTTATTACTATATCYTTTTGTGTCTTTGAAGCGAGAAACTAATTTTTGATTCAGAACATAAGATTTTCAGGTGATGCAATAAGTCTACATCAGTATTAGCAAGGAAACCTTTGGGTTCTATGAAAATCAGCCTCCTTTAGTAATAATACACTCAGACTTCAGCTATAGTAGTTAAATGGCAAATAATCATTATAACAAGCTGTGTCAAGCTATAAGCAAGGAAAGAAGTATGGAAAGTTTAGCTTTCACAGAAGGAGGATAAAGTGAAACAAAACACATTGTATATACTGGGGCARATTAGTATTCTCAGGTATATGTATGTTACATTATCAATTAGGATTACATACTATATAAAATAATTTTAGATATAATAAGAGTGGATTTGGGAACACAGGTACTTACAGAGAGACATTATACCAGTCATGGTTAATTGTGTGAATTAATCCTCCATCAAAGGCCAAAAGGTGCATTAGTTGTACAATAATTAAATAACTTAAGGCCAGTTCAACCCTCTCAGAGTGATATGACCTATCTGTTAAAAAGACCCTCTGTGATGATTTCTATGTTGGTTGTTTAGTTTTTTTAAATCAATTACTTTAAAAAAAGACAAGAGACAAACTTGCTAGTGTATTTGATGTTTACTTCAACTTTTAAAAAGACAGGATGAAATGTAAAATTATTGTTATTAACCATGGGATCTGTGATTTGGTTCTTTTTTTATTTTATTTTTAAGTATGAATGTGAGGTCAGTATTTTATTATGAATAGCCACTGTGCCAGGGCACCGGCAAGTTGCCAGCAAAATTTTCACCTGCAAAAGGTGCTTCAGAAGTGATTTGGGGAACTTCAAGCCAATGCATCTGACCTCTATTCATGGTAAAATGGTGGGATCTGTATGAAGGAATAAGATCATTAAGTATTTAGCTAAGTAAGAGTTATTTGTCTGGAAAGAGCCAGTGTGGCTTCTGTGAATAGAAATCCTGCCTCACCAACCTGTTGCTGTCYTAGAAGGTTGTCAGTGAGCATATGGATATTGGGGCTTTGGTGGATGTTCAGAAAACTTTGCTGAGGTTCCACATTAGATTGTTAAAGAAATGAAGTTGCCATGGGTATGGAGGARAAATGATTAAAGGCCAAGAYTGGATGTTTAATGGTGTTTTTTCARAATGGAAGAATCAGTAGTAGGGTCTTTCAGTGCTCAAAGCTGGGACCCATTTTATTCAGTATCTTCATCGATGACGTGGAGAAGGAAGTGGGTGGTGAAATCTCCAGGTTTGTAGATGGTACTGAGCTCTGCCAGATTGTCAAACACCGTGCCATGGAGGGGAGATCCGGAAGGACCTTACAAAACTGGGCATAAACATGGCAGATGAGCTTCAGTGCGGATAAATTTAAGGGGRTATATTTAAGGAAAAATTATCTAATCATCTGTACATGACACTAACTCAGAACTGGCAGTTACAATGCAGGAAATACATCTTGACATTACTGCTGATATTTCCCTGAACTCATGAGTACAATGTGCAGCAGCAGCCAAAAGTGCCAACAAAATATTGGGCATCRTCAGGAAGGGTGTAGAGGAGAAGCCACTGTGTGCTATTTCACTGCTGTCTAAGACCTTGATGTGCTGTATTTTGAGTATGCTGCATAGTTCTTGTCTCCACAAATTGGGAAGGACACAGTAGATCTGGAGAATGTACAGTGAAGGACAACTAAAATGATTAAAGGGATTAAGCAGCTGCTTGACCAAGYGAAGCTAAAAAGGCTGGGACTCCTTAGTTTGGAGAGAACACTACAGGATGTGTGTGTATGTATGATTAATTTTTAAAAAATCATGATGGTGGTGGACAAGGTAAATGCATCATCAAATCCCACAATATTCGAACTAGGGACATTCAATGAAACAAGTAGGAGAGCAATTGTCAACAAATGGAAGAAAGTACTTCCTAAGACACTCAGCGGTGAACTTTTAAAATCTGCTGTCACAATGCTGTGGAGCTAGACAACTGCATCAGATTCATGAAGGCTGAAGAAGAGACCACTGAAAGTCATCAGGCTGGAGTTAAGGCRTTGATAAGTTCAATAACAGATTCTTGGACAAAAGAAAATGGTAGTCCTGTTTTTCTCCAGTTTGTTGTTTTCTGTTATCCTATCTTATGGACAAAGCTAGTCTACCAAATKAATCATCAAGGTGAAGGGTAGCATATTTGGAGTTTGAATGAAGGAATTCCATTTTTAAGTACTTTCTGATCAAGAGGAATCTGTCAGCCTGTAATTTTTGTTGTATCTGTATCAGAGGCATTCTTTTTACCTTCCTTGATCATGATAGAGGTTTTTTCTTTTTTAATTTGTAACAACATATTGGTATCCAAACACATTATTACCATGATATCTGAAGGTCTCTTCCTTCCTTTTTTTTTTTTTTGTATTTCAAGAAAAAGACAAATCTAGGTAGCTTTTCAGTTACAATATGTCTGTACGATAATGCTTCAGGCTTACAAGCCTCAAATATGATTTTGAAATAAATGGGTGTCTGTGGTTAGAAGACACAAGAAACCTTTCTCAGGCTGTCGGGATCCTTCTGTTCATTCTACTGAAAGCAGAGGGAATATGTGAATGGACATAAAATGTTCTTAACCCTATGGTAGAAAAAGAAGAAACAATGGTTAAAAACAGACAACTGCATGGCTGTCCTTGTTATAGGCTGTTGAATCCAGTAGTGTTATGAATGCAAGGCTGCTGTGGCTCCATGTCCCCAGGTTCAGCCACTAGAGAGGTGGACCACATATTCCTGATAGGAATATCAACAAATCAACACAGGCAGAAAGCAGTACCTTACCAGCAGACACAAACATGTAGCACTGCCACAAGATGGACAGCACAGACAGCCTGATTCTGTTCCTTCTCTCTGCCTGGTCAGGATCAAAGTCCACTGGTGGAATACATACATATGCATACATACATATATTTATATATRTAGTACCAAAATATTAATTGCTCTAGTAGTTGGGCTCAGACAGTCAATCCTGTAGCTGGCCCCAGATCTCCCAGCTCTCCCCAGCTGCTGCCATCCAGAAATGTGAGCCCCCAAGGTTCACAGCCACACTATGGTTGCTGGTGCTTGGACCTCTTCCTGTTACACAGACGTGGGTTTACCCAGTAGCTGGTCCAGACATATGGTCTTCCCGGTAGCTGACTCCTGGACCCCTGTCTCTCTGGTAGCTGGCTCAGATCACTGGTCTCCATGGCCAGCATCTCTTGGATGTTGATTAGTGAGGGGATCAGTGGGACTGAAGGAAATGAACTTCACCATATGGCTCTTGTGCTCCTCACAGCCCTACACYGTGTGCTGCTGTGTGATCTTTGGTGTCATCACCAAACCAGGCAAGAGAGGGGAGACCAAGAGAATTCATTAGTTACTGCCAGCCACTTTAGTTGACTTCTGAAAACAGTTCAGATGTGAGCCTTTGATTCCTTTTAGGGTTACTGTGTTTGAAATACAAACCCAAGAAAACTAGCATCTGAGATAACAGCTGTTCTTTGAATGTGGTACAGCCTGCTTGTGTGCAGTGGTTCCCAGCGTAAGGATCAGAGACTGGTTTGAAGCCAGGAAGATGACAGTTTTGTTTCTGCTATCCTTCTTTCCTTCATTCATAGTTTTTCTTCTACCTTACTTCTTCCTCTCTTTCAGCTTCCCTTTTTCTTTCCCTTTTCCTTTTTGCCACTTACCTGGTGAGAATCTAGTTTGCCCACCATTCATCACAAGAGTGCTGTTGCTGTGAACTGTGATTAGAAAGGCTACTTCCAGTTGGGTGAATAGTGGAACAGGTCTAAAAAAGTGCAGTGATGCTGCACACTTTGCTAGTCTGTCCACAGGAGAGAAACTTGCAATTGGTGCCGGGGGACAGAAATTTACATTTGCTAGATTTGCTGCTCTTTCCTCTTTTTGCCTTTTGTCTTGTTCTGCTTTAGTACTGAACATGAACAACAAAAACATCTCAGAAGCATTTAAACTAATTTTTGCCTTCCCCTCCCAGAAAAGTAATAATTAACATGAGCTAACAAAGCTTTGACAGAAGTTGTTTCCTTCATTTAAATAAAGGGATTAATGAAAACTTTCAGACTGAATACTACTGAATTATTTAGGTTTTAAGATATTTTATTTTTATTTGTGTTGAGTAGAAGTCTATATATTTTAATATAGCTGTTATATGGAGGGAAATTTAGATACAACTCTACCTAAAAAAMCATAAACTCAGTTTTTATCCATAAAAGGGGTTTATTAACATCTTACCCCTGTTGAGCCAAAGAAATGTCCTTATAGCATAATAATCTTCAGATGCTGTATGTATGCAAATACTTTTACCATCCATCTTAAATGTCCTATTACGTGTAYATGTAAACTTTTGTTACAGCTAAGAAACTTAAAATGAAACCCTAAAAAAACCCACCCCACCCAACCTTTAATTTCATCTCTGATCTTTAAAACATGGAAAGAGAAAATGGCATTGCCTCTGGAGTGAAGTCAGAGAGAGAAAACTGTTTAGAAAACCTGATACAAGGATTGATTTCTTATCTGCCTTGGTAAGCTCAGTGGAGGCTTTAGCTGCTTTAATCTGAACAACAGATTGTCTAGTTTGGAGGATGCCGTCTGAAAGCTTAAATCCCTGTTTAAAGTCAACGTATAAAAGCGGTCCTTTAGCTGAACTGTCCTGAAGAATACCATCTGAATGCATAAGAAAACCAGACAGGCAATAAAGTCTTAGGCCTACTTTTATCTCTTTTTCTGTGTGTGACTTCTTCACACAAACACAAAGACATCTATCTATTGTCACAATAGACATGCTGTGAATTCTGAAGCCGTTTCTTGAAATGGTTACTAAAATGATACTTTTCTTGAAATGATTACTGAAAGTCATGGCAGAATTTGTATCATTGTTAKGTTTATCTTCTACATACATTTATGAGCTTATTCTCCTAAGGGAAAGAAATAAACATTCACTCTTGTGACAGTAAAAAACATGCCCATCTTTGTACCACCGCTCCCTGTTCCTAAATGCTTGGCAATTCAAAATTGCAAAGAAGAAAAGTTCTCCCGTGCATACAGAGCGAAAGGAACTCATTGCTATGAGTTGTGAAAGCCACAATCTTGACAGTTAGAGCAGGGCTAAGATAGTTTTTTGGCTAAGAATGTCCCAAAACATTGCAAATAGAAGGAAGAAGACCTTGGAAGGAATGTAAAAACACTTGGATTTTGAGCTCTCGTTACACATCTGGATAATGAAACACTTGACTGGAAATGAGCTATTTTCTTACAGCCTTCTACAAAGTTTCTCACACCTTACTCTGAAATACCTAGGTCTGTTTAAAGTCATAGTTATTTTATTAAGTAGATGGATCACCAATCAGGTAAAGTATGACCAAGAAAACCGGTGTTCCTCTTGGTTTCAGTAATGATTTGTGTGAACTGGAGATCAGTTTGCCTCTCAAAGCTTGCTTTTGAAAGCTCTGATATCAAATTAAGGAGATAGTCTGAGCTTGTCTCTCAAGGGGAATTTCTTTTTCTGTTTTCTGATGGTATCAAAACCTAGGATCTAATATGCACGAGGCAAAGACATCTGAATTGTTGTCAAATCAGAGGATATATAGCAAAAATTTTTCTGAGACATTTCTCATTGTGGCAAAATATGGTATGATGACTCACCATTTTATCGATAGGTCGCCTAGATAACTAATATCTCTATAAGGAATTTGGTATTGCATCCATTTTTATAAGTCAGTACAGCGAAGCACGGCATGCTAGGCCTTGTGAACAGATATGGAAGTTGCTGGAAGCTTGCTTTCCCTTTTCCAAACTCATACCAATGCTAGGGATAATCACGCTCCACGTGCGTGTGCATGCACACGTGCTCATGTTCTTTTGTATGTGCATGGATGTGCCTAAACCCTATTTTAAATGCAAATACACTAAAAATAGACACACCTGCATTAAACAGACAAAGCAAGGGCAGGAATGAAAGCTATGGCTAGTAGTGTTGTGTGTCTAACTCTTACACTAGTTAGTTAGAGATGATGTGTAGCAGATGAATGTAACAATAATTTATCCAGCGATAACTGCACCTTCTTTGCCTCTGTCAGAAAACCCCAGTAAAAACAAACAGACAAACAACACCAACAACAGAGACAATGGAGAAGAAAAATGAGAGTGCTTGGGAAGTGAAATAACCATCTATGTGTGTCTTTTGACACTTCATTTTTATATGACCCAAGGCTGACAGATCCAGAGTATAAGTATCACTTTTCTTATAAAAGCTGGTCTGCAGAAAATGATATCTTACCCCAAGGAAAACAAGTACTTAGCCAAAAAGCAGTGTACTGTATGACTTGGCCCCTCTGTACAATAAAGTTTGTTGCTACACAAAGCTCCAGGTGGTTTTAATTTCAAACTGAATTTCTAATTTTCTCTTCCAGACTCTCAGAGCAACAGAGAAGAATCTTATGGTTTTATCGTTACTACTGCAATAATCAAAATTGCTCCCTTCCTCTGGTACTGGGCAGTGCACCTAGTTGGGATCAAATGACTGTATCAGAAATGTATGCAGTGTTGAGAAAATGGAGATTTTCTAACCCTCTGGAGGCACTTGGGCTTCTGACTTTCAGGTAAGGGAAAATTAACCAAGTAGGAAAATAACAGTAAACAAAGTGATCACGTGCTGATTAATTCAGCACTTCAATTTGCTCAGCACAGTATCATGCTTTGGTTCATTGACTATGCTTTCAGTTCTGTCCCTGTGTCAAAGTGAAGATATAGTTGCAACTCTTGTGATGACCTTGAGTTGAATGTGCCAGCCTTGCCTGGCTGAGAAGGTTTTCTATTTCTCAGGATAATGAAAAGAGTATTTCATTCTCTATAGCAGATTCAGTCAGTTTCTGCTAACAGGTGATCAGTCAAATATTTAGCACTTACATAGCACTCCGTATCTTCAAACTGTTGTACAGATATGAAGTGACTAATRGGCGATAAGGTGGACTGAAATATGCTTCCAGATTATGATACCATGTAAATATGTACAGTCCCACCTGTAGCCCATCTTTCTGAAGTAAATAGGATGAAGCTTTGAAGTCAGTTCCCCACATTTTGAATAAATTCTGTTGTGATGCCTTATGTTCCACCCCCACTTCTTACACTGGGAGCTGGTTGTTTATTGGAAGGCTTTCTTGATGTTGGAGATAGTCTTACCTCTGATGTAACAGCAGATGTCAGGGGACAAAATCTGTGTCAGCAGTTACATTTCCTCCACAAACTTGGGAGGTATTTTGCATTAAGTAATCTACCTGTGAAAACATTAAACGTGTATGAAATGGTTGAGCAAATTTGATTTATCAAGCCCTTGCTTGTCTGGGTAAGCACAAGCTGCACCAGCTTTGCAATCTCAGTTCCATTTTRTACCTTTAGAAAAAAATATCTTACCTAAAGCTTCACTTGAGAAAAGACTGTATACACTCACCTCCACATTATWAAAAAATAGCTATTTAATAACATAAAACTGACTATCAACTGTTATATCCCGCTGGATGTGATTCCCTAAGAATACCTGTGTCTCAGTTTTATATCTGAACTATTAGCAGTTTCACATGTTTGCATACGTGTCTTTTTTACATTTAGTGGGAATGATGGAAGCAAAGATCCTTGAAAGATCAGGTTCTGGAGCATATTATCGTTATCTTATTTGCCATTAAATTATTAGAATCCCTTTCTAATTTATAAAAGAACCATGTAGAAAGGAGTATATGGGCAGGGTTGTCTTCCACACCCCAGAGCAGTATGAGATTTTGAGATGGTTAGTCAGAGCATGCCAGGCTTTCAGATCAGACCTTTTGTCAAATTTTGTTTCTGTATGGGTGGCATTTCTGCAAATGAAGAGCTTGATTGTTCTTTGAAGATGCAGCTCTGCATCAGGGTGTGGTGCAGAATATCAGTTCTGTCAGGTGCTTTACAGGGTATTTAATATGACTCAGCCTGTTACAGAGCTGCTCAGTGTGTAGTGGATGSAGTGTACACACTTTCATTCTGGCTACCACAAAGATTGCTGGCATGAAAAGACGGGAAGAYGTCATCACTTTGTCTCTCCTGGTGCCACTGTTGGGAGTAGCTGCTGTGGTGAACAAGTACTTCCGATCAGGATCTTAGCTGGTTTGTCCCTTTAGTTTCTTTCTCACAAAAGATAATATCAGTCTGATTTTTTTACTTCATGCTAACACTACAGAAAGAAGTTCTGGATCACCGTATAAATCCTCTTTAAAAAAAAAAAATCTGTCTTTCACATATCCACAATATTTTGTAGGTGAACATGAACAACTGGGAAGCTAACCTTTGGAAACAGAGAGATTATATTTCCTTAAAAATRCCTGGTTTTAGAGATGTCTAGGTTGCATGGTTTAACTGCTGAGACACGTATATGCAAATTGAGACAGTGGGTTGAAGGAGAAGAGYACTTTCCATATAAATGGATTCCTGAGATTTCTTCTCTTGGTTCTCTTTTTCTCAGATTTCAGTCATTTTGAAAAGTAAAGTAGCACTGGATAGAGTCCAACTTCCCTTCACCATTACCTTCACTAACTTTGGATTGTAGGCTCCGTAACTGAGCTGTTTTTGAAGGTTCATTCAACTCTATCCTGTATTATGTTTGGCACTGACAATTCATCAACTCAGTTCCTCACTTCTATCATCCACAAAACAGCTCTCTGATTTCTTGTGATTACTGAGACACAGCTGAAAGATCCGTGTTCATATAAAACATGAGCAGAATATAAAAGAAATGCTCTTTATATATTCATGTCTATTTTAAGGACTTGTGTTACCATCACTATTAAATCATAGGTAAGTAGAATAAACTAGGGCTAATCTTTGACTACATGTATTGTTAACATAATGCAAGAATGCAGGCGCAGCTGCACTAAATCAGACCAAAAATCAGTCTAGTGCATCCTGTCTCCTGTGATGACCAACAACAGATACCTAGGGAAGACAATGAGAAAGGGCCAAACATAATGACACTGTGCTACTCTCCCAACTTGCAATAATCTGCAGCTCAGAGACTTCCCAAGACAAAATTTTTTAGTTTAAGAGCCCTCTTGCATTTTTCTTCTATGATTTTTTCCAAATAAAAATTGATTCCACATAAACATTCAGCTTTCAGAACATCCTGTAGCAAGGAGATCCACAGTTCAGCAATATGTTATATCATTTCTATGTACCACAATTTACCACATTGTTAGCAATACCATACAAGAGACCAAGAGTTTTCAATCACTCCAGATTTTGGATGCTTCYTTTGCTGGAACTTCAGTTTGCAGTGTCTTAAAGAGAACCTGAATTCCTCCTTCAGGCATGTGCTTACTCTTTACACAGTTTAGAGAGGGAACTCAAAATCACTAGTCACTTTTGCAGGCCTTGGGCTGGGGACTCTAAATTATCCTYCTTCTCAGAGTGAAAAAGCAGCATCTGTCCCGATGATTAAGCTCAAGCTCACATTTGCAAGTATAAAGAAATGAAAATGAGGTGCTACCTCATTGCCTGGGTTAGAAGACAGCATCACAGAGCTTAAGGAAAGGTATCATGGCCCACCAGATCAAGCCCTGTTATCACACGTCTGAGTTAGAATGCTCTTTGCAACTTTCTGAAACTTCTAAATTGTTTTGTTCACTACACAGTTAAATGTACAATTTAATAGATGTTTCTTGTTCTTTGAGCATGTCTCTCCAGCTTATGCTCTTCCACTTTGCAGGCACATCTCAAGGCAGCCAAATGATAACGTACTCATTTATGCAGTGGAAAGGAAGAACTTTCATAAATTGGAAACACAATCATGGTACATTTCACAGATAAATTCAGTAGCAACCTTGCATCCAGTCCTTGCAGCAAGTGCATTGATTCTTAAAGCCCCAGAAGCCAACGCTTAAAAAAGCAATTTAAAAAACAATGAATGTTCCTTTAATCAATAAAGACGGGATGGAGAGGATGGCAGGGGAAAGTGCAGAATAAGATTTTACACTCTTAGTTTTACCTCTAATTTCAGGGAAGGGTGATTATAAGCCATTGCTAATTTTCCCTAAGGCAGAAGGTATAGAGCTGGTCCCTCCTACTCAGCACTGCTTATTGGTGCCCTGTGCATTTTACCATTGACTTCACTTACTGAGTTTGGTAAAAAGCCAACCTTTAGTGGAGTTAGAGCTTTCTATAACTGTATCTACTTTGCATGGCACACTAGCCAGGGAAATGACACCAGTATATTTGTTTATTCAGAGAATTTTCTTGATGACAGAAAGAAACTAAATGTAGTGTTAGAAATGCCATCGTTTATGATCTATTGCTAACATGCCAATGTTTTCTATATGTATGGAACAACCGCACTTACAAATTTTTGTCAGGTTATTTTGCTATTTGWATTATTGAAAATGAAAGCCAAAATATATTCATTACCCCAAATAGCAGAATGTTTGCTCCAACCTTGTTTTTCTGGCACATCTAGAGTACACTTGCAGACGTGTGAGGTATCGTGGCTAGGAATCAGGAAATTGAGCTAGAATCAGGAAAACAGCCACCAAAGAAGCTATGTCATTTTCCAGTATTGTGCATGCTGCAACCATTCTGAAGAGAGAGCTTTTATCAGTAGGCAGTGGAGGTGAAGACATAGCCTTCACCCAGGAGAGAAGAATATAGGAAGAAATTAACAAAAARCAGTTTCACTGGTAGGCTTAACAATTTTTCCTAGAAATTTTCTGCTAAATTCTAACTCTGTCAGGGCAAGCGCACAGAAAAGGACATTCCTTTACAACCATGTGCCAATTCAGAGGATTTTGAGATGAGACATTAAGGTGTCAGAGGGGTTTTATGCTACCTTACTTAATCCCCTGTATGGAGCAGGCAGAGTAGGGGAAGATACGACTCCTCTTACCTCTCCTTGACCAGAAAAGATGCCCTTTTGTTTATAGCATCCCTCAGCCTTTGACTTTCACAGTATTATTGTTGATTTTCACGTTATGTAGCAGAGTAGCTATTGAGTTTCAGAGGTTAGATTATATACCAACATATATGAAACTCACTTTCTAACCAATAATTATAATAAAATATGATAGCTTGAAGCCAGAGTTTGTTCTTACACCTTTGAAAGCCAAATAGATTTTAGAAGTGTTGAATCAGATTGTCATTGTTTTAATAAAAGCAGAATGTGAACTGTTCCCTGAAAGTCCGCAGCAGAATGCCCAACAGAGTATTTATCAAACAGATAGAGCTAGAGCGTGTGTTGCCTGTTTGTATCTTACTTGGTTTAAAAGRCTGTAGTTGTATATCAATGTGGGGAGCAAACACAGGCTTGTGCAAACAAATAAGATGAGAACAAAGCAACAGTCTACAGTTAATTTGGTACTTTGATGTACAGAACACACTACTGATAAAGCTTTAAAACTGCTTTGTAGTAATGTACATGAAACTTAGTGGTAACTTATGTGGAGATGTATGCACTCCTAGGAATAGACAACTTTTCATGTTAGGTGTTATAATGTGATTAATTCCTTTTTTTTTTTTTTTACTGCCTTTAACCACTTTTAGCTTTCTTGGTAATAAATATGAAGRTACTACAACAGACAGCTATAGTAAGACAGCTAACAATGGACAACTATGTAGGATATAGCATGCTTTCTGTACATAAGTGTGCCATCTAATCAGGAGGCTAAACCTGTAAATAATCAAGTTTTCCATGTTTTGTTCTTTTGTTTCAATGTAACAGAGAATAAAGTTTGTGTCTGGGGCGGGAAGAACCTTCTAGATCATACAGGTTTCAAATGGAAAACTGCTTTTTGTTAATTTCTTCCTCTRTTCTTCTCTCCTGGGATATGGTTCACCATACGGTCTCCATGACATCTTAAACTTATTACTAGTTGGTTTAGTCAGAATTTCTTGTAGAAAATCTATGTAAGCATTACTTAAAGTATATTTTCTGTGAGCAAATTCTACAGATCTATCTGCCAATCAATCAGCCAAAGCAATAGCTAGTGTATCTGATCATGAGCTTTGCAGTGGCGGGGGAATGGGGAGGGTTCGCATGTCTTACCACAATGAGGAGCGAATATATAACTCTTTCAACTGAAAATTTTGAAAATTCAGTGTCTTTTTTACTGACAGTATTTGTTATCTTTCTGAACTTTATTTTAGTCCTTGCCATCTTTTAATCTTCATACGTTCACATAGTGTTTTCTTTAGAAGCCCTCAGAGGAATGAAAAAAATCACCAACAGAAAGCAAATAGCCCTGCTGATTTTATCTGTGTGCTAAAACTAAAGGAATTCCTTAATTACTATTCTTTAAGTTTCTTCTTTTCCTGTCTAATTACTTTTAAAATACTTAAACTGCCACCCAAAACTTATCTGTCTTTTAAACAGTTCTTCCATACTTTCTCTCCTGGCCCAGTTGTACCTGTCAGTGACATGATATCCTTTACTACTTAGAGGTTTTTTTTGTTTTGAATTGGTATCTTCATTCCAGTAGGTTTGCTAGCTCAGCCTRCCTTGTTTCTACCAGACTTAATAACATGCATTTGGTGAGACCAGAGTCTTTCTTTTTTGAAAATACAACAAAACTTAAAATATAAAGGGAATTGCAGAAAGGCATGTTATAAGCCTTTAACTTAAAAGATGGCTTGTGAAAGGCCATTCTGTTCTCTACAGAGATCCTCACATGCTAGAAAATGTAGTGAACTGTACAGTTCCATTTACCTGACAAATATCTTCCAGCATAGGGTTATTTAAGACAGTGCAATAAAACTGTTAAAAATGAAATGCACATCTATTTCTCATTTACAATCAAGTCACCACTGGCAAATACTAAAATCTCAKGAGAATTTTACAAATCCACAGGATGCCTCAGCAGCGCTTAGTTTTCTGTTTGAATCTGGTTTAGCTGAAAGGTACAGCTAGACAAATAGCTCCTTACTGGCTATCTATATGAAAAGAATCAACGACTACAAGTTGTTCTTACTTCTAAAGCAAATTGTAATCTATGCTCATCCAACTCAAAATTCAACTTTTACGAAAACCGTTGTAAAGTCTCAAGGGACACCTAACAATCTACAGCTACTTAGACAGGAGTTATAAAATGGGTGGCTGTCAATCATTGGCATCGTGCAGGGAGGGAAGAACAAAACAGCAAAGGGGGTGTTGAGATTAAATATCAAAGGAAATCAGATTCATAACATAAGGAGAATACAGGTTGCGAAACGAGCTGTGAAGGGGTAATTTGAAGTCCTGCATAGTGTGACCTATTGCTAAGGACTAGAGTCAACAACTATCATTTACATATTGTTCATTTTTCAGTAGTGTCTCTTGAGTATGTAAACCTGGAACAAACTTCTAAGAAGTCACAATCTCTGTTGTGGAGTATTCATTACCTGAAGAGAGGACAAATAAAATCAGCCAAAACAAGAAAGCTACAATATGTTACAATGCAGTCAGACAAATTAATGAGGAACACCATGATGTATTCACTTAATTATTTATTGACCAATAGGTTTTTTTGTCAAGGGGAAAAAAAACCAATTGGAAGTAACTGGAAACCTGGATGAAAATTACCATTTTGAAACTACGCAAAGAAAGAGTCATACAAGCATTGTTAAAAGTTTTAGTTTTAAGTTGCTTTTTTTCTAGCTAAATTCTCAGAGATTTTGGTGACAACTATAAAGCAGATAGGGAGGAGGAGTGCCTGAATCTCCTGCCTCTCTGAAGCCATTATCAGAGGCCACATGTCAGGAACCTGATAATCTATGGTTCAAATCCTTTGCAAAATTGATCTGATATAGATGAGCTGTGGTACAGATGAGCTCCTCTTTCTTGGGAGAGTACCCTTAAAGACTGGAATATTGAATTTGTTGTGATACAGTCATCTCACTTCTCTGCTTCCAGAGTTTTCAGTATGTGTAAATAATTACATATTCATTGTAGCAATGGATAATCAGCTGTCTGGAAATCAGCTGTCCCCTAATACCCAAGCTATGAAGCTGTTTTTCTTAGGCCTGAAGTGATATCTCTTGCATTGAGTCACAGAGCCAAAAAATCAATTAATTGTGTCCTCTAATTAAAACTAATTTATGGATTACTGAAATCAGATTTGATGCAACACTCAAAAGTTTGCAAAATTATTCACTGGAAAATCCCCTCTAGCCCTGATTAATTAGCAGACTACAAGACGGCATAGTTTCCAGGTATGTGAAGGGTAGGATTTTTTTTACTTGGATCTGCTTCTAGACCTTACCCTGTTATTGGCTTTTAGCAAATAAACTGATGTATGTAAGCATGAATACCATAAACACCATGTGATACTACTTGAGTTCATAAGTATTTGCTGCAGTTCTAGTGTTTCTGAGGATGTTAGATGTTTGTTCAAATACAAATGTAAGGGGTAAAACAAATACAATTAAATATTTTTCTATTGTACCTGTGGCCCTGAACAACATTGAAATTCAGAGGGAAACAGTTTAGTAACCAGAACCAACAAATTACCAAAATCTCATTCAAGAAGAGCGGTAAGAGCCATGTTTCCTGAAACAAACTAACCTGTGGATTTTTCACCACAGTGCCTATGCACTTGAGCTCATCATTTTTCTAATCACATCTTCTATAGATACTTTTATTAACTTAGATATAGCCCCAGTTTTGACTTTCAGTAAATTAATTCTAAACAAATGTTAGCTGTTGAATTTTCTGGAAAGGTTGGGATTAAAATAATTTTATCGTTCTTTGTTTAGCTGGAAAAAATATAAGGGTTTCTCTCATCATAGGATTGCATATTTTCAAATGGTGGCTGCTAGTAAGGACAAGCAGTAACTAAGTAATAACATTTTTCTGCTTGACTTGGTGCCTATATAGAGCATATTTCACTGTTCAGTAACCTGTTGAACTAGGCGAGAAAGGGAAGGGAAAGACTAATTTCCGTATTATCTGCACATGCTTGGCACACAGGCCTTTGGAGTAACTGCATAATTAGAATATAGGATCATATGAAAGGGATTAATTTTTTTAATATGCAGTCCTCCTTCAAATATATTTTGTTCTAAATAGCCATGTGAATATTAAAGTAACAACTTCATATTCCTAATAGGTTGCCTAGAATAAATAAATGAAAAAATAATCCTTGCAAAATCGGCTAATTTGGGGCTATCATGATAATTTATTTATAATGTATTCCCTCTCTCCTCATCAAGGCCCTCTCAGCATTATACAAACAATTATAAAGTGTATTAAAAACATCATCAAATATGTACTATAACAGACAAACAAAATAATAAAATCAGACCTGAGCCGCATTGTTAAAAGAGGGTTTGAAAGTGCTGAGCACAGCACAGARGATAGGCCTTTCAAGAAGGTCCAGCTGTTAGACATTTTTTTTTCAAAATATCCACATTTTTATTTGATGGCCTGTAGTTAATTCAATGATCAAAGTGTACATATTGTTTTGCTTTAGCTTCTTTTTATTGAACTTAAAAGTTCAACTTTAGAGCTGCAGGTGTGCCCTTATACTTCCGAGCACTTACCTTTACAATTTCTTCTCTTTTTCTCTTGATAGCAATGAGCAGTCATTGCTGCAAATGTGGTACTGTCTCCCGTGTTTCTCTTCTGATTTATTTTTCTAGAGGGTATATTTTTGGCAAAAGGTGCTGGATGGGAAGCTGGGAAAAGAGCAATCTGTTTTTGTGTTGAGCTCATAAAGCAGTAATACTGGTGGCCCCGTGCCACCTTCTGCCATACATGATGGTTCTGATTTTAAAGGACTTTCTCTAGGGTGAATTGACAGGGTAATCTGTGTCCTTTACTCATAATTTTTATCTATGCCTAGACTGCCAAACCAGAGATTTTCAAAAGAGCCTAATAGCCATATCAGTTCAGAGGGGAGGGATTCACTGCATTTTGTGAGGCAGGTACTTGCCCTCAGAGAACTAGATCAAAGCCCAGACTCTTTTGAACAGTATCTAATTGACTGTGGTGCTGTTTGAAGACATTTTTGCCTCTTTGGCAGAGATGAGCACTCTTGTGGCTCTGGTGGCTTCAGGAGAAGACAGAAAAGAATCTTGGGATGGCAATGGACAAGCTTCAAGTACTGGCAGATAATTAAGGGTGACACCATGTAGCAGACATACACAGAAGAGCACATCTGTTCCTTTCCTTGTGAAAGCGGGACAGCAGCAGAACAACTAACTGTGAACCAATCTAGGCAACTTCTGTGTACATGAAATTCTCCATGTATCATGATTAATGTCACAAATGCAACACATGAAAAGGTGGAAATAATTTTTGTATTTATTTTTTCAAAAGAAGCCYTTAAAAGATTATTTTTCAACTTTCAAATATTAAAAGAAACACTGTATACTTTTGTCTCTTTTTTCTCTGAAAAGAGATAAAATGTTCTGTTGAGAGTCAGTTTTAATCAGTCAGGTTATACMAAAATTTCATTCTTTTTCTTTTTTAAAGAAAAATATTTTGACCAGCTATATTATCCAGCCTTCTTTCCCTGTTTTATCATTGCTGCTACACCATGTTTTCCTCTTTTATMATTTTTACAGTTAGACCTCCATCACAAAATCTGTGTTAGGCTACAGCCACTCTGGTTTCAACCAGAATTTGTTGAGAATACAACTTATGCTGAATACTCAAACATTTTCATGTCAGAAATGGCTGTTTCACTGACTTGGAGCCTTTCTGGAGGAAGGCGTTGATTTTTTACTGAATTTTCCTTTAGAAAAACTAAAAAGAAATCATGTTTTCAATTTCAAAATTATTTCTGTTTAAAAAATATTTTTTATTATGTTATGGTACGAACCAGAAGAGCTGACATTGGAATAAATTGTCTGAAATGAACCYTTTTTGTGTGGGAAGTTTCAAGCTTTTTTGTTGTTGCTCAGAACAAAAGAAGTATTCAAGTGACTGTTAAAAGTTTCCATGGCATGGAAATTTCCTATTTCAGGTAAGTAGGAGCAGCAAGAGAGGATCCATAATTTGCTTCACATTTCAGTACGTATAAAGGAAATTACAACATATGATAGCTCAAATTAGAAAAGGTATTTGAAGATCACGTGTGGTTTTTTTTCCCCTGAATGACACTGTAACAGTCAGTTCAATTAAGTTATCTGCTATGTGTTTCTTGACTCTTGTTACAGTAAAGCAAATGAATTGATTTTTTTTCCTATTCTATTTTGAGAGAAAATGTGTTTTTCTAACATTTTATATCAGTGAGAGGTCAGGAGAGTTGCAGTGGTTCAGTAGCTCTTAATGRTATCTATTTGTTTTGCTCTAGTTTTCCAGATCAAGATATTCGCAGAACAGCAGTCCAACAAATAGAAAATATGTCAAATGATGAATTGTTAGAATACCTCCCACAGCTGGTTCAGGTAAGGAAGAAATTGATAGCCAAGGAAGTCTTCTGTCCAGATCAATAACTTCATTAAATACTTCTGATTCTTTCAGTTTGATTGATACATTGTAAGAAGAATAAATAAATACTGTTGTCCACTCAAGAGAATGTAGTTGTTTGGCATGCTGATTGAACTTTTCTGTATACTACAGGAAGGTATTTTCAAGTAAMAAAGAAAAATAAAAAATGCATCTGAACAAGAGAAATTCTGCTATGACCACCAAACYGGGGGCTGGTGGTGGCAAGGCTTCRTTGCAGTCAAGGAAGCAAATGGTGTTGCAACGAATCACAGTTTTCTTAATACCACATATACAGGGAAAATCATTATCAGCACGGAGTAACCAGGGCAATTAGAGTGTAGAATTGTCTCTTTATAGATGTACATTGCATTTCACTGGAAAATAATGTTTTACAAGTTAGGTCCTGTGTTGCAGTTAAGGAGGAACCAGCCATTTTGAAAGCTTTATACCCTTACTTCGTAACACTGTGCACATKGATTGCTTACAATTCCACATTTCAGAGTTCCTCAGGGGTTTTTGTGTGTTTTTAAATATATATTTATATAAATGCATGCACATATATACACATGTCTAGACAGATATATACATGTATGAACATATTTATGTAATCCACTACTGTGAGCCTGCACAGCTTTACAGCATTCAAACAGTAGGATACTTATGTGACCTTTCACCTTCCACAGCTTCTGTTTCACAAATAAGTTTACTTTCCAAACCAGGTAATCAGATAAAAATTTAAATATAGCATTGATAGTTTTAAGTGGGAGAAGAAAAGCTGCATATTTACATATATGTTAGCACAGCCAGAGTCAAGATGATAYCTGCCTGTCTTACAGATGGTGGCAGACACTTTTCTGCTGAAGTTTCTTTGTTCATTGTATTGCTAGGGCATTCTCCATATGTTGGATTGCTTCATTCAAACTAAGCACTGGGTCCTTTCTGATTAATTTTGTTATAAAGGAAAGACAACAAAGCCRGCATACAAGTGATTCTTATTAATTTATCTGTTAAGGTGCTCAAGTTTGAGTGGAGTCTTGAAAGCCCTCTAGTGAAACTCCTGCTGAATCGTTCTCTTCAGAGCATCCAAGTAGCCCATCAACTTTACTGGTAAGATCATTTGCCGTTACTACCATAGTCATCTTCTCTTACAGTGAACTTTATCCATGATTCTATTGGTGACAAACTCTCTTTTTGTTTACAGTCAACAGAAAACCTATTTTTTTCTCCTTTATTCTCCTGTCAGTACTGTGTATGGGTAAATTGTATAAAAGACCTACATATCTCTGCCTTCATCCTKCCCCTGGCGGGAGTGGCAGGGGGGAGGGAAGTTCTGTTCACTTAAGTAAGATACCATTTGTATTTTTCTGCATTTTCTGGTTTGAGCAAAAAATAGTCTTCCTCAGAAATTGCAAGCTCCAAGCAGCATAGGCTTACTTATAAAGGATCCTGCTTTTGTGATTTCTCTGACCTCTCCTGAAGCTGTCAGACTTCTCACGTGTGTCAAAGCATATCTCTTACCCCTTTGCATATCAGTCTGACTTGCGATGGTAGAGTTTCCAATAGTTCCTTTTTGTGATTATGGAGATGTACCAGTGCTGACGGTAACAGCCATTCACCATCTACCTCTACAATATAAGGACCTCTGTAATTGTATTATTGCAYGTGATGGTTATTCTGTTTGCTGTGCTGTTACTTCAAGGCTCTCTGAATAGGAATGTGGTTTTCTGCCATCTGAACAACTGCCCTGTGATCTGAAAATCAAACTGTTATGGTGGGGTTTTTTTTCATGTTTAGCAATGATGGATGAACTGAGTTTTCATTTACAGTTCAACTGGTTCAGACACCTTAAAACAAAAGCTTTCCTCCCTGCAAAGGAAAGACAACAACTTGAAATGTAATAATTTGGTTGATGAAATGTGAGGTCGGAAAGAGCATAGATCATACTTTCACACCTGCATGTTCTCTGGAAGTGTTAGTGGGCATAAAACAGAGTTATGAATGTGCTTGTTTCACTGAAATGAGTAGGATAACAATAACATGCTTAATGAGCGTATCTGTCAAATAAAGAGAAACCATGTTTAGTGAGTGGTTTTTCTGACAGTGCCTGAAATATGCCTGAGACGATTTCTACTATCTTATATTAAACTTAGTCATACTGGATATAAAATTTTGAGTCTAGAGTTCTTAAATGTGCCCAGAGGGTTGGTAGTTTTTCTGTGCAATTAGAAATGTTTTCTAGAGTTCAATGTACRGTGGGAACATCGTTGGTTTGCCTGTGTTTTCTTTAACTCCTCTCTTCTTCTCAGAAGAAAAATTACCAAGTATCTGCGATCTTCTTTCTCTTTACTTTGCAGTGTAGATCTGTGCAGATCCCCATTTTTTTTCCCCAAATTTTGCTCAAGCTGTCTAATATTATAATCTTGGGTAAYATATAGCAGATATTCCATCCTGAATAATAGATGTCCTTATCTGGCACAGTACAATTTGATGTGGCAAAATACATTTATTTTATATATAGCTTAATATACAGCATAACTATACATACCCACATCAAATTGAATCTTTCTCAATGTTCACTGTATTCTCTGCGTTTCAGCTGGTAGTACCCCTGTTTATGTCATCCAACCATGGATTGTTTTTCAAGCACATTTTCTCCCTGTGTGCACTAGCAATTGGAGATATCATCAGTTACTGAGTGTTTTGATTATTGTCTTCTGCTTTGGTTGTAGATGGAACAGTGTACTAGTTTGCTAAACTTGTTTCTAATTACATGTATCCTGGAGCTGGACATGATTGTGGACACTTCCCATAAATAATATTTCTAATTGTATAAATAGTGATTTGCTATTTATCCCTAAATAAATAGTATCTTCTGCCTGAAATGTGAAATTTAGTTTCGTAGAGGGACAGCTTTTGGTTAAATCTTAAAATGAACATGCATTTGTATGTGTAAATATGTATATATAAAACATATAGACACACACATATATTTCTAGAAATATTCAAAGAGATTTACTGGGTTTTTTTCTTCTTTACAATACAAAAATGTATTTTCTCTAATCATTATTCTTCATTATTGTCTTTCAGTATTGTCATACTGAGTCACAAGACAGAAACAGATGTAATTTTGTCAGGATCTTGGTAACATAACTGGAAAGTACGTTGCCAGCTAGCACTTAGCATYCGCTAACTTTCCTTGTAAGCTTGGTAATCTTAAAGTTTGCTGCCAGGGCCTCCTTAACCAAAAAAGCAGATAATATTGGGGGAGAGAAACACTGTGATAGTGGATCAAGTGTGTATATTTGAGTGCTTTTTCATGGAACAACCTCTCAATAAACTGCAACGTATGACTTGTTTCTGAGAACAAATTCACCTAATGGCAGTGTCTTAGAATATGGCAAAACCTGGCAGAGTGGGGAAACATGAGCAAATACAGCAGACAGAAATAACAGCAGCCACCTCTGCAGTAGTCAYCCTTGGAAGTATAATGGTGGAACTACGTACACCTAATATAAACTGAGTGGTCATTACTTTTAGCTGGGGAGGTTGTTTCRTATGATATACTTGCTGGCTGGCTGCTCTCAATTTCAAAAATTGGTAAATTTTTGACTGACTAAACTTGTGTATGTAATATATATGTTTAGCTGCACAAAGTAATTGTGCAAGCATCTAGTAGTCCCATTCAATTTAGTGGGGTACCTCTTTTATTTAGRCTTTTTGTTCAAATGTTTCAATCTAAACTGAGAAATTAAATATGGCATGCATCTCTTAAAATTTTGCTTCTTGTATTCATCACACTATACAYTTTTTTTTCTTTGGTTACTCTGCTCCACCATGTTCTTCAGTAGTAAACTGTTTTCCACCTAACATTTCATTTTATGTAATTATTTATATTCCTGTTCCTGTATTTTAAAAGGCAGTTTCCCAAGTCATAAATTCTATTTACAATATTTAACAGTGATTTCATAGTTTTTTATTAATAAAGCCTTAATTAATTAATAAAGGCTTTCCTTTATTTCACAAATGGAATGTCAGTCCTTATGAAAGTAATGGAAAACAGAAGTTTTCTTCCACTTATCTCTAAAGAGATTTTGAAAAGAAGCTCAATGATTTAATAATGTGGGGAACACGTGTGCGTGTACACTCACGTAACTTCTTTTAAGAATGTAATTAGGTAACATTTTTTTCCTCAAGTGTTGCATTCTGTTTCATTACTAAATTAGCAATAAAGAAACAAGGACTGGTAAAAACAAACTTTAGTAACAAGATTATATGTGTTTTTAATTGTAATGAATGACATTACCATTCCACTATTAAAAAATACAACACTGTGCACAGTGTACCTGCCCAAAATAAAACTTGGAAAAGAAGTCTCTAACGTAATTCAGAAAACTGGTGATGTGATTTCAGAACCACAGGGGAAGTTAGCTGATTTTAACTTCCATGTTTTACAACACTATTGTAAATCTAGAAATTAGTTACCAAAAGTGGTAGTGACTGTCAACACTAACTTATTTYAATGACAAATATAATTTATAATAATATCTCAGTTGTTTAAAATTGACTCAATTTCCCTGCACACCAGAGATAAACAGTTACCCAACAATGTTGTACCTGCTCATCACCTTTTTAATATTAATGTTGGATAGTAAATTGTTAACTCCTTTCCATCAAGCAGTACTAAGTTTGTCTGAAGAATTTATTTAAAAATTAYGGGACAGTAATTGGCAAAGGCGGACAGAAGAGATAGAATATTCATTCTTGGGACACATCTTTAGCTATTGTAAATCAGGATAGCTTTAGTCTGTTCTTCGCTTGTATCTGCTGCAGTTTTGTCCCATTAATTCTGCTATTTAGAGTGAAAACGTAATTGATCTTACACCCTGTTCTWATCATGTGTGACTTTTCCCCTCTCTAAATTTTGAGGAATTTGGGCCATCTGCATCCATCAGTGTTTCAGCTCCTCATTGGTACTTTTGAATGCACTCCCCTTCTCAAGGAGACTAAAAATTGCCCATGCATATAGTGCCAGCACAGGACCTGCGTACCACTTAAATCCTATTTTAATCTTATTTCAAGAGTTCTTAAATGTCTGTGAGGCATGGGGAACATTTACCCTGTCCCACTATCTTCTAGAAATTCACTCTGACTCTGGTCTTTTCCCATCAGAGTTCCTGGGAGGGGAAAAGGCTGGAGCAAGTTTTCCCATTCCCTGGAGCTATGGTGAGAAGAGAAGTTATTAAACTGCTTCTAGCAAAGCAGAAAAGTTGCTTGAGGGGAAAGAAACCTGCTGAGCCCCTTTGGGCCCTTCTGCTTGCTGAAAATCTGTGTTTATCTCCTTGCTACTGTTTCACACACAGGGGGGTGTGTGTGTGTGTGTCAACTTTTGTGCTGGAGTTTTAATCCACTCCTCTGCGTCTGGCAACCTGCCATCGGTTTCCCACTTGCTTGAGCGTTTTTGGTTTTAGCCACTTTCATAGGCGGCAGCTGCAGCGTAACCAGCTGGCTGGGGCAGAGGTGGCCAGGAGTGTCTCTCACAGATGGTTGCCTTCCACAGGAGGATTGAATAATGGGGAGAAGTGTAGTGTCCTCTAAGAGCTGTGGCAGCTGCTTGCAGGTGGTGCTAAGAAACAGGTTTCATTGTCGTGGAAGAGTATGAGTGTGTGTAAATTTTGGCGGAGCATGAGAACCTGGTATGCTTAGCTGGAGAAAAAGGTGAAATCCTTGCTGAAGGCAAAATGTCCTTTTGTAGCTTGTCTTCTAAGTTCTCTTAGAGTTTTAAGTCACTAAAACTTTACAGAACTTTTCTCATTCGTAATATTTCTCTACATTTTGACTTGACAACCAAGAGAAAAGATAGTAGTCTTTTATCTTTTCCAGTCCACATCTTGTAGATAAGTAAGAATGTAAGATTAAAAAGGAACTCTTAGTGAAATCCAGCATGAAAACAATGTGGATTAGACTATTGATTTCAAGGCTAGAACATAATATTTTATTTTTATTGCCTTTTCTGTATAAAATAGGACTGTAAGAAGCAAAAAGAACATAAGCAATGTATAAAAGTTTAAAAAGACCCCAGTTAAATTCTCTGCTGTTGGGAGGTTTATCCCTCAATACTACGTTTTCCAAAATTGTTACCACTTAGTTTCACTCAGCACTCCAGCATTGGAACGATAGATTATTGCTTCATATTTTCTGAAAGGAAGTATAATTTTTGCTGTCAAAACTGGTCTACGAATACTTCAAAAGAAGGAATAAATCAAGCAGATACTCATCTGTCCAACACAATTATCTGAAAATGAAACAGGTAGCCATCCTCCAGCTCTTCGTCTTCGCACATTATGGTGTCTTTCTCCCACAGTCGGAAGTTATCGAGTCTGCTAATTATTAACTAACTTCCTAAATAGCTGTGTAGAACAGGCTGAAAAGCACAAGCCATTTAAATGACATTAATGTAAATACAAAATACGTCTATTTTGTTTTGTGTTAATTTGGTCCTTCTTACTGATCAGAATCAAAAGATCACTTAATCGTATATGCAGTTTTAAACCTGTGAATAGCCAGTCCCAGTATATGTTTGATCAGTTGTTTTGCTACTCTGCATTAGGATTTGAGTTCAGGTCTGGAGTTGCTCAGTCTTACAACCTTCTGAGGGTAACGTCTCATTCAACCAAGTGCTGATTATGTATTTCATCTGAATTCGGAGTACTTGATGTGATCATCATTGTGTTTTGGACTACAGAGAAGCTCAACACAGAGTGGATTCACATCTAGGGATTTTGGTTCTGAACTCATAATTCTTACTTATGAAATGCCAATAATTTGGGGACCTTTTTTTCTCTAGTTACTTATATATAGTAAATAACACCATTAAAACATTATTTTTGTGGGATAATGATTCAACTGTCTACTGTGCTAAGTGCTTCATTATTAACCATGTGGGACTTGGATTATTGCCTTGGAAAACAGACAGATAATTATTTTGTTTCCTAATTTACAGGCTTTCAGTTTTCTCAGACTYCAGTTTTAGAAAAAGGTGGTGTCAAATGAAACAAAGAGATTTTGTTGCGAAGAAACACAAAGAAGTAACATAACTCTTTGTTGGTTTTGACCTTCAGTATTTACAGACTGAGTGGGCAAATGGTACTTTTAAATCAACAAAACCACGTTTTAACATTTAATTCAAAACATTTTAGATTTTAAGTAAAAACCTATTATTTTAGACTCACTTTTTTCCGGCTTTAAAGAAAGAGGAGTGAACTGGCTGTGACCACAGCTGGAACTGATAAAAGGAGGTACTAGCTACTGTCAATGTCTAGCTGCCCTGGGTCTGCCAATATTGCTCAGTAAAAGAGGACTGGGGAGAAAGACCAAGTGCTAGACCTTTGGTCTGCCGTAATTTGTAACTGCTACTTCCCTCTCTGGCCCTGTTTTGGACTGCTTTCTCCAAGACAGCACTGGAGCACAGTTTGGGAATAGTTCACTCCAGGAACCATCCCTAAAAGACAAGTCAGGCAAAAGTGCCCCAGCTTTGACACGCTCTGTCCTACAACACTGCTCTACCCATACTTGCGTGCTTGCGTGAACCGTGTGAGGCAGATAACACTGACCTTCAGCGTCTTTTCATCTCTCTACCGTTTGTGGACTATAACATAACCATCACGGCATTTCTGAATCTGTGGGCTCAAACGCAGACACAGAGAATTGTATCTCCTGACCACGGGGTGTAGCACGCAGAGGACCAGGGAGCCCCGCAGCCCCGTGGTGCGTGGTGAAGGTGCAGCCTGTGTGCTGCAGAGGGAACTCGCCCTACTGCCTCTGYGCCGTTTGGCTCCGGGTCTAGGAAGTGCTCCGTGTGTCTCTTACTTAATCTTACAAATGTACCCTAAAGCACAGACTGACATTGACTGAGATAATCCAAAGGCCTGGTTTGCATGCTGGAAATGATACTTTCTGGCAAAACTACAGGCAGGTGTTCTACCCTGTAGTAGGAATATTTGTAAAGTTGCTGTCTATACGGCTCCACGTACAAAGGAGACAAGTCTGAATCCATACCTCTTTGCACTTTATAAGACTCTTTCCATTGACTTTAGATGCCTTTTAATAAGACAATTATTCTCTGAGGCTGTGTGACGTATTTTGCTAGAACTAAGTTCACTTACTTAATTTAAATGGCTTTGCACATAACATTTACTTGCCAAAGAGCAAAGATGTTGCAGATGTTATGATTTCTCTTTATAAATTGAAATGTTCTGACTAAAATAAACATTTTAAACTTTTAACCTTCTAACTAAAAGGAAAATGAAAATAAATTCCAAAGAATTAAAAATCAAATTGCAAACACTACAAGGAAAGGTTAACAAAGAGCCTAAACGTGGCATTTTAGCGTTTTAAATATAAAGAGGGAGTTAGTTTTCCCACTCTGTTAAAAATTACCACTTTCAAAAAAAGAAATCAATTTAAACATTAATAAAGTAATAAAACTATGCCTTTTGTAATTTAGTGAATATGATATAATCTGGTGAATCCTTGACAAAGGACATAAATAACATAGTTGTGCATGTGTCTGTTTTTTAATTATTTTAATGATTCTTAGTAGAACAAATGTATTCTTGAATGTTGAGAAATCTAGGAATGCTATGTGTTTTTCCAAATTGTGTGCAAGCATGAAAAGGAAGAGGAAAGGCACCCTTTTGATCATATATCAAGGTGAGAATGGAGTGAAGCATGATCGTTCACGTCATTTATTGTATTTGTGCAGGCAAGTATTCAGCTGCAGCTAAATAAGTTACTGAACATAAAGATAGCTCTCTGTGTGTGTCCCCTTTGCAACAGATGAAATTCCATGCCAAAAATCATATTTGAGGAGGATTAACATTGTCAAGTGCAACTTAAAAATTCTGCAAATGCCAAAGTTATCAGTGCATGTTACTATAATGAAAAAATATGCCACTATGTATGTGTACAAGTGAACCTACTTAGAGTTGAAAAGATAAACTAAAAAAGGTGAAAGATTTCTGAAGAAAAAAAAAAAAAAAAAAAGAAAACAGGAACTGGCCTTAATTCTTTTAGCTGCTTCATGATTTATAAAGTAGCACTAAGGAAAATGTTTTCCAGTGCATTGTTTTTCCAAACACTGCTTGTCTGATTTATTTTTGGTTTGGCTCCTTTTACATTTCAAAATGTTGAAGCTGACAAATCTAGTTTTTCAGTTATGCTGGAAAACTCCCTACTAGCTTCAAGTCACATCTATCATAACCCCTCCAGTAATGTAACTGAATATGAAAGGTGGGTGTTGTCTTTTGGATATCCTCTGTGGAAAGGATTAAACGCGTCATTTTGGTGGTCTGTTACTGTCTCTCTGATGCTGGGATGTGATGGACTATAATGACCAGCTTGTGGAGTTGAACAGGACTGAGGAAGGGATTCAGAGCAGGGCTCTGGGCAGACGTCACACTAGGCTTTCATCTGTGCCTTTCATCTTTTTTCCATTAAAAATGCTTTATTGATGCTTCCTTCAAAAACAAAACAGAAAGCCAAAATCTTTCCTGATGGATACCTCACATAATCTTTGCTTGTCTCAGAGGAACATTTGGGGATGTAAACCGGAGTAGTAATAAATCAGGAAAGCTTTTGACAAAACATTCATCTACTTCTGTCACTTCAAATGGATAATTTTCAGTCATGAATTTGATGGATGTGGAGGAGTTGTTTTGTTTCTTATACTGTGAAAGACTGCTGGAAAAAGATGACTGAAAGTAATCCATGAAGCTATGTCTTTACACTGAACCTTGCTTTAAGTATTCATTAAGCTAGGCCAATATATGAAGAGTGACCAGCTTTAATAATCTGAAATGTCCAAATCATAAATGATAACAGTAGCTGCAATTTAAAGATGATGCAAATTTCCCAAATCAGGCTGTAATGATTTTGGAGAGGGAAATCCTCAGTTGGAAACTGAACAGCATGGAGAGTCTCCTGTGGTTGTGCGCTGAGCAGCTGGTGGTGAAATGTTGTCATCTTGCAGTTGAGAGGGGTCCTCCAGCTGCTCCTCTGCTGCAGAGTTGTGGTGCTACCTGATCCCGATTGCTGAGGTGAAATGCTAGGAGAGGACCCCTTGCTTTAAGTTTGTCAGATATAATACCTAAGAAGTTTATTTTCTTCGCATTTCATGCTTGCACTTTCACTTTTTACCTTTTGGGAATGTGTGGAAACTATTTCATTATGATCTCCTTTGTATAAAGCTTTTCTTCTATAAATGGCAATTATTGTATGCAAAATGAATCTGCAGATGTTTCAAAATTGCATCAGATTATGTAAAACATTTTATAAGTCTTCCTCTGTTATAGGTCTTTTGCTCTTTCCAGCTTAGCAAGATTTTATGTTTTAACTAYAGCTGTTTGAACCAGTTTTTGGCAAAATTTGTCTTGAGCTACCCTAGAGAGTTGTTTTCAATCCATTTTTGTTTGAATGTGTGTTGCAAAGTTCTTACCACATGACTTGAATAAATGCAGTGCAGGCTCCGAGTTTCTTGGATTGATATGTTGGGAGTCCTCATTTATAGTTATCATGCAGTTGATCACAGCCTTGTCTGACAGGTTTGAGTTTAGTAAATCATTCCTGTTTCTGAACATTTTCAGTGGCATCTTTAGCGAAAAGTATGAATAAACAGAGAGAGTCTTCAACTGGATACAGGGCATTCAGAGTAATGAATTATTGGTCATCTTAACATTGCTGTCAGTTGTATGTTTCTGTGGTTACTATTTCTAGGTTTAATCATCATTCTCCACCAGAATGAAATCTAGGCCTTGGATCTTTGTCTAAATGACTGAAACATTAGGAAAAGGAGAATCATGAATTAGACTTTGTTGAATACGTTCCATCAATACATGATTTAAGAAAAAATTACTTTGTGACTAATGGGAATTTTCTAAGAAAAGAAGCCCCTAATGTAAAACCAAATACAATTATTATCAGGTTTTGAAATAAAAAAAAAATATCAAAAACTATAATAAAAGGCAGTATTTCTAGGGAGGAGAGGCAGAAGGACTGGTAAAAGGTCCTCCCAGATCAACAGTGCAGAATTATTATAATTCAGTATTTTTAGGTATTTGCAGATGATGGGTATTTCAGGATTAAACTCATAAAACCCTTGCTGTTTGAAAATATTTCCTTAAGCATGAATTGCTTTCTGAATGCTCACCCATACTAAATGGTATATTACTCTCTAATCATAATGTTGTCATTTGGACGGGGACCAAATTGAAAATAAGCTGAGAGGAGTCAGATGAGTTGTCTTTGCATGACTTTTTTGCTAGAACAACACTGCTAACATGTTGTAATAACCTCCTTTTAAGCAAGAGAATTACGCAACGGACATGTCTCACGTAGTCTCATTCAGTGTTTTCTTGGCAAAGAGCCCACTTGGTTAAAACTGACGTGTGTTGGACCTTTGAATTAAATAACAGAAAGTGACCAGTGAATCTAATGGAATTAGGATTCCTTAGAAATCTAAAGCCTGTCAAACTCTACCCAATAGTTCATACAACCAGTAGACATCTCAGTGAAAAGACAGCTGGATAGTTCTTTAGCTTCCACTGTGGTGTCCATCAAACACACAGAATATTGTTTGGTAAAATTCATTACATTATTTCTTTGTTTCAGAAAGAAAATCAGGCCACAAGAATTTACTTTTGTCTCTGAAAGGTCATTATTCCTATATGAAGATATTCAGACATATATTATCACAATATCATACCAATAGTGGGTGGCTGTTGGGGTAAGGTAGGTAGTAAGGAATTTTTCACTGAATTTTTTTTTTAAATGTTTGTCAAAATCAAAGCTTTTCACAGAAACGTTGAGCTTAGATACAAACATTCAGATGGTATCTGAAGTGCCAGATGAAGTTGAAAAAAAAAAAAGTCTTAATACTTATGCTAGTCACTGGAGATGTAAAAGTAGAGACTTGTGGCTGAGGTAACCCACTGAATGCCACATTGAGCTACTTTGAATGATTTATCTTCCACCTCCCCCATACTGCTGAAAAGTACCCCATTCATTCTAAAGCAAGTCACCAGCATTTTTTTAAATTCAACCTCGAAGAGATGCAACACATGTTTTAACACAATCCCTGATACAAAGGTTGTTATATCAGGTACATCTCCTCCTCTTGGTGTTCATCTGAATTGCTCAGTCCCAAACTATTAACAGATTGTCTTACTACTTAGCTTGAAAACAGACTGTCTTTTAAACATAATGATTTATGAAATACCATTGGCATCTCACCTGTGCCGTATGTCACCTGGCTGCTGTTCACTGATGGCTGTTACTTGAGGGAAAACCCATTTGTTTATGCTAGAAAAAAAAAGGTGTTATTAAGTGGAGAGTGGGGGTTAAGACAGGATAAATTGCTGGCAGCATGTATGTGGGAAATTACTTGGTTGTAAATTTGATCAAAGCTTCAGTGCTAGAGTAGCTATTGTTTTTCATTTGTCTGTCTGTCTTTCAAAGAGCTAATACAAATTACTTCCACTGAAAATTTTAAAAGGTGAATACAAATTTATTTCTATTCATACTTTGTTTCTACTCAGTTCAGGATTTTAGTAGACAGAAGCAAAATAAAATGCTGGATGTTGGTCTCGTCAGAAAAAAAATTAGAGGACTGAATTTCCAAGGTGTGGTTGAGCCCTGCAAGCAGARTGCAATGGAGCATTTGCAGCACTAGAGTGGTGCAGGTTCTGTTGTGTGGATAAACAGACGTGGAAGTAACGCCMACACCTTTTGTTAGTATTATTAACTTTATTAATGCTGAGAAGAATGTCAGAAGAATGTAAGATGTTGTAGGAGATGACTTTTAGAGATTGCCTGGCCTGAACTAGAAAAAGGATTTCTCTACTGCTGACTGTTCTTGCTTCCCTTAAAAGGATCTGGATAAATTGTAGTGAATGAGCAAGTAAATGAACTGTCTTGTTAGTAAAACTAAAAGTAGTAAAGTCCTCCTCATTAAAAGGAGAGAGAGGTATTATAATAATATAACATAGTAACAAAAATTTAATGGTCTCTTGAATAAAGAAGCAATGGCATACACAAGTGGATAATTTTTTCAAATCAGCACCATCCCTCTCTCACAACCTCAGACTTCCTTTCTCATCTCATCTGACAAGTGGCTCGGAGAGTTCAAATGCTTAAACATAAAAGGTGACTCTAAGTATTTCAGTGTAAACAACAAAGCAGTCCTCAACATCTCTCTCAATAAAATCCAGTTTTATGCTTCTTACTCTTCATTTTTCTAGCTTGTGTAAAAGGGCTTATATCCAAGTAGATTAAAAAAAAAAWAATCCATTTTCCCTTACATAAGTGCTCAGTTTTCATGTTCAGCTTCTCCCAGCAATTGTGAAATTAAAATAACTGTTCCCCCAAGGCCTCCTTACGCTTCATTCCCAGACCAGCGCTTTCTCACATGTATGCAGTGATGGTTTTATATTTACAGATATACATACACTGTATGTAAATATAAAAGCACATGCTTTCCTTCATGCAGTCTTTATAATCTAATCTATGGTGTTTCATATTTGAAAACTGAAAGTTTTCTTCAAGATTCACTTGGAAATGGGTAGAGGATGTAATGTGCAAAGCAGCATGCTTCTGGCAGTTGAAAGGGTTGAAACTGGGAATTCCCTCTGCCCGGCTCTGCAAACATTTCTGTCTCTCCTGCTTCAAGATCCCAGTTCTTCTCCCAGGCCCAGAAGTCAAGGCAGTCTTCACTGTTTTGGGAAGGGAGGGAATTGCCACAATATTCCCAGTGTCTGCACAGAGGAGTGGAACTGTGCTTGAAGTGATGCAAAAGAGGCTTTAGCCAGGCTAAGGGACAGAATAACTGAGGAAAATGAGAAGGATAGCAAAGCAAAATATCTTTATAGGAGAAGGATGCAGAAAAGCAAAAGAGGAGAGCAGAGATAATTAGTACAGTAAGTAATATAGTTCTGCTGTGTTCTCTGAGAAATAAGAGTTAATTTCTCCCAGCTGTGAGGTTTAGATTCAGGTGAAGACCTCCTGAGAAAACTGGGAGATTTAGAACTGTTTCCACAAAAAAGCATTATTCCCAAGTATAACCTGTGTGGTTACTCTCCTCTCTCTATATAGTGTAATTTTGATTTGATTGCCTACATTGCTACATGTTCCTCTGGACACCCTTGTGCCTAGACATGGAACCACTCTGTGCTTCTACCTCAGTCTAAGTTATTGATTTTAGAAAACAAACAGCCATCAACTTCCCTTTCAGAGGAGCCACTGGAGACTCATACTTGATCATTTCACACAAATCCTGGCTCTGACTGAACTGTCCTCCTTTGCCTGACAGTTTTTGTAAGACCTGGAAGACTGTAGGCCAAAGAGTGGTAACTAAGTAGTCAGCTGTTTGTTCAGAGAAAGAAGCTCTTACATTTTCTGCATTGCAAACGTGCAAGAGAAAGTTGTCCAGAAAACGCCAATCTCTGCTATTCTGTACCCAAGGGTGGTTCTGGCCAATGTGGTTTAGACAATGTAAAGAATAATGTGGAGTCTTTGTTCATACCCTAAAATTAATCTAACTCACAGAAATTTTGAAGTATTTGCTGTTCCTGTGACAGTTGGGCCCCAGCTAGAAGTGCTTGCCAGAAATTGCCTTTCAGTTGCAGTGCAGTTGATGGGACTGAAGGCAGACCAGAGTGACATTCACAACTTAGAAATGCAGTTCTTTGCCTGCTTATTCATGTTACTACTTCCAAAAAATTATGATGTTCAACAGAATTTTAAGTCTTCCTAAGGTGAACCACTGTATCCTTGAAGGCCTGCCTGTTATTAGGCTGTATCTTTTGAAACTGCCTCATGTTTTGGGGACTCATCATCATATGGTCGAATTGCACCTCTGTTACTTCCCCTATCTCAGGAACTCTCCCAACCTGCTGCTGAAGCCAAGCCCTCTGAACAACCTGATCCAGTATCAGAGCTAGCTCTGCTTTTAACAGGGAACAAACCAGAGGACCTCCTGAGGTCCCTGTAATGTCAGCTGTTCCGTGTTTCTGTAAGTTACAAAAGAATTCTGTAACTGTCTTGGCTTGTTTACTGATTCAGTTTCTATGGTCCTTCAAGGCCATCAGGGTGGTCCTTAGATAGCATCTTGCAGAAAGGGTGCTTTCATCTTAGGAAGCATTGAGAATGATATGAGTGTTTCCTAAAGAAGCAACTTGGTAATAGGTATCATCTGTTGGATGGAGACTTTCATTAGTAACTTTCTGTAGYGTTCCACACAGGTCATGTTACAGCTGAAAGATAGTGTCATGGTGAAAACCACAGGATAGGATCCCAGACAGACTAGAATGGTCAAATGATACGTTCAGCCCCAAGGAATTCCACTTGCCATCAGCGATGACAGTGTTGGGCCACTGCAAACACTCCATTACACAAATGTTAATACTGTCTTTCACCCAGAAGTGTAATGAAGTATGCTTCCTCTTATGTCTTGTCAGTTCCTTGGTATATAAATATTGATATTCGACTGTAGCCAGTGAGGGATTTTATCTTTTACATTAGAATAAGAGCAACTGGCATAGCAGTAGGGATGTGCACTTTCTTCTGTAGCATCTGAAGAAACCAAGCCTGAAGGCAAGCTGAACAAACCCCAAATTATTTAGTAAAAAAAAAAAAAAAACCAAAACCACTAGAGGGGCTAAGTTCAACACTGCTTATATGAAGAGTTTTTTCTTATACTTCTATTCATTTGTGTAAATCAGAAGTTTCACAAATATATAACGGAAAATATGAAGAAAAATTGCTAAAATGAAAATCCTTAAGAGAAATTACCTGATTGTTCCATTCTGCCCACATCACCAGTCACATATTTGTGTATAAAAGTTCTGCAACTAGGCAGAAAACATAAAATTTGATGATGATGATAGTTCAAAAATAGCTGTATAAAAAGCCATAAGTTGTAAGTGACAGCAAATGCTTTTTGGAATAAGAAACCAGTAGGTTTTAGTTAGTGTTAAATGAGAAATTATGTTACGTCAGCTGATATTAAATGGGTATAAATGTCTAGATTAGCACAAAATTATCTGATGTCTGGAAAAAAAATTAATTTACTGAATTGATATTAATCATGCTTATTAGCTTTAGTGTGGCAGCTGCCATCTTGGCTAATGCAAAAGGGATTGAACAGGGATTTCCAGAGCCAAATCCATGGGCGTGGATTAACTTAAAGAACAGTTCCTTATCGTGAGTGCTGTAACACATTATACATTTTTAACTGAGGGAAGACCTTGTTTGTACATCAGCAAGGAAAGTGGGGTTCTGTCCGGGAATAGGGCGTTGCTATCTGTAATAACTATCCTGTGAGCTCTGGGCACAGAGGAGGTCGGACAGTAAACAAGATTTCAACGCTTCTTAGGGCTTGGCATAACAACGGCTGACAAAACTCTGCTTACCTAGCTCAGCTAATTTCTACTTTGACCTGTAGCATTTCCTTTGCGGARTCTGGTATTAGAACTCAGTATTTGTTCTTCTACTTAACCTTYTCCACAATGTCATTCCATTGTGTGTGATGATTTCTATCGCGAGAAACATTTTTATTAATTAAACTTTTCTAATAGGCACTGCTTAGCCGGCTTCTGAGTGACTTGCATAACCCACAGATGTCATTTATGTGTTTTTGTTGATAGGGCAGTTTGTTGAAATGAATTTAAGCAGCCATCGTGGCAAATTTTCTTGCAATTGTCAGTGCTTTGTGCTGTGTGTTGCTCAGAAGTACCTTGCATGGTCATGGTATGAAAATCAAAAGTCAGTTAAATAACAGCCCATTTTAATATCTTTTTTTGCATCAGTTTAAAGCTGACACATGCAGTCTTCAGCTATTRCCCTGCTTTATCATCAGGAGTTTTTTTAAACAGCAATTTAAAGGAGGTTTAAACAGTAATTTGCCCGACTCTGCAAGGTTTGCCCATGGCTGYCACCCTGTGAGTACTGCCATTGCTTTGCTGGTAGAAATAATATGGCACTTATCCATATTAATTTCTGGCACACACGGATTTTTGCTCACTCAGCAAAGTACACGTTTAAGRAGAGACGTCGTTGATTCAGGGGTATTAACACAATAAAACGCGCGTGAGCATGCGTATGGCGGGAGAAGGGAGGAAAGTTATGATTTCTGCCTCTCAGTCCGCTATCCAGCTGCACCCTCACATGAACTGAGCATAAGGACAGTACTTTGAGTGCAAGAAAGATACCTATAGCAGAGCCAGTGAGTTTTGAAGTCCCAGCAGCATTTTGTGTCAGATGGCTGATCTATATTTATTCTGCCAATGCAGTAACTGCCCCTGGAGAGCATGCTCCACTCTTCACCTGACTCAGGACATATGGAAATATGACATCTGCTTACTGCAATAATACTTCCACAAATGTGATTGTGAATCTTGGAACTAGAGCTGAACTTTTCATCACAACAACTAAATCTTAATTCTGCTTTTCTCTTGAGAAAAAAAATGCCCGGGGCTGCTGTTTTCTCCAATATGATTGTAAAACGCTGGCTATATGCGTACCACATGGAAAGGAGGTAGCAATGTTATTAAACAGACCTATTTGCCATGGCATTTACCTCTGTGGCATGAGAGCAGCTTACAAAGAAACATAGCATCCTATGAAAAGGTGAATAATCCTTTCTTCTTTTGAAAAGGAAAACAAAAGCATAGAAAAATTAAAGAATTATGCCAAGGTCACCCAGCAAGTAAAATCAGGAATTCAAGATGGATTTTCATTCCTACGTCTGCCTTAAATTCTTCTGACATTAAAATCTATGAATTTTAACTCCAAGACTGTATGGTTTGATCTGAAGAGAGTCACGTAAGTTTTCCTTGATAAAAGCTTAAGAAGTAATGCCTTCTTGGTTAGGGGTTCATTAAAAGGGAATTTAGCTTATTCAAAAGTTTATTCAGATCTGGTCCCACAGTTGAACATGTCTCAGCAGAGCTAAGACGGACTTGTAAACCTAGATGAAACTTAATGTCTACTACCCAGCAATGAAAGAGTAAGAAGCTGTCTGAAATGAGAGATTAATTTCAGCAAGCCTCTGCAAACTAAGCCAACCTAATTTCACATAGGCTTATGCCTCACTTTCCTACTGTGCCTGCCCTCCAGCTCTTCTGTTTTCCATGGTAACTAGGCCAGCTGTCACCTAGGAAAATACCCTTGGGCCAACTTAAAAGAAAAGTTTTCTCTTACTAATATCTTACAGCAAGCTTTCCCTGGTACATGAGCTTAACTTCAAATTCCCACTTCTCTTTTTACAAAGCCAATATTTGGTGGCAATAAAGCACTGAAATGGAAGGAAGATCAGAACCAGACTAGTATTTAAAAAAGAGAAATCTAAAGATATTTCCTTGTCTGCTCTGCTCTTCTCTCCTACCCTTGCAAAAGATAGTATTGCTATATACAAGGGGGAGCAAAAAATGAATAGAGACCAAGAAAAGAGGAAGAAAAATAAAACCAGAGAGGAAGAAAGAAAACAGGCCTAGAAAGAAGTGGTATGAAGATAACAGAAACACTCTTCTTTACAACGTAAATGCTTGTTCTTCTGTCCTGCCACTGACAGGAATGAGCTGACAAGAGCCGTCTCTCATGGTCTCCTCTGCTTTAATTAAATGAAAACATGGTGGGTATCATCCTGTTTGAGGAAGACTGCAGAGAGCCTTATGCATAAGGAGAGCTGCAGTCTGGAGAGATTTCTGCCTTAGAAGAGTCAGAATCATAAAAAAGATGAAAAAGCATTATTGGGACTCTAGAGACTCCACTATTGAAAAGTCTGATTCTCTGTCTTTTGTTCCCTGAAAACAAATGAGTTTTGCTAGTTATTTTTGAAGTGTAAAGGACCATATGTCTTCATGATGCCACTTTATTTGAGCTGTGGAGGTTCTCTCAAAGTTATTCCTTTGACAAAGTCACACACACATGCACAGAAGTAACAAGTTGCTGTGATCTGACGATCTGATCCATGCATCCTTTGTTGTTGTGCAGCATTGGTCCTGCTACTGAAGCCGTACTCTTCAGTAGGCTTCCCTAATGAGATGCCACATGGCAAATTGCCAGAAAAATGAAGATTCGACATCTTACAGAAAACATACTCCGTCGGATATGAGGGGAAAACTTAAAACAGGAAGTTGTGCAATCTTGTAATTACACTGAGGTACTGTCATTGCTGAAACACCTAAAGCAGTACCTGCTGAAGGTTCATTATACCTCCCTATTCCTGTGTAGGCAGTGATCTGAAAAAAATTCCCTTTGTTAGATATTGGGAAAAGAAGATAAGCAGAGCCACTGGCTAGAGCAGAGATGTCCAGATGAAAGYAGAGATCCAGAAGAGACAGATATGTCAGGAAGTAATGTGGGATTGGGACCCTAGTTCTTCTTGCATCTGTATTACCTGCGCTTAAAACACAATGGAGCTACAGGCAGGTTCTTCCAGAGAGGTAGAAGTGATGCTGCCTTCAAAGAAACATTAACTCTGCATGTATTTAGAACGTATCAAATATTATCCATGCTTCCTCTGCTGTTGGTATCTGAGCACCTTGTCTGTAAAAATCTGAGACTCTACTTGAAAGATAACAGCTTTGATTGTAGACATTGTTAAACAAAACAAATTCTTGTAATTGAGTGCAGAGCAAATAGGAAAATTAATAGCCCATCTCAAGATCTACTGTTCTGCAGAATAAATTCTTTTGAATGACATAATATTTGCAAAGCAATGTCACACTGTCTTCCTATTCTTTCCACCTCCCACCCCAAAAACCCACCCAAAAAGGGTGGGTCATAAGAATGGTAATCTGAAAACTCTAGGGTTATAAAGTACCAATCTGGCTCAGAATGCATGAATAAAATCTGGAACTGCTCCTAATATGAGCAGCCAAAGGCCATAATGACCTTGTAGAAAGACAATTTTTGTTTTCTCCCTGAAGCTACTTCTATATTAGTATGTAAAAAAAGTAAAAAAACAACAACAACAAAAAGGCAAAAAAGTGCATACAGCATTTTAAAGTGAAGTTAACCAAAGTGTTGCGGTATAACTCGGGTTTAATTCTGCAGTTTCATRTAAATCTTGATTGCCCAGTGAATGCAGAACCATACATAATTAGTTCTGTGTCATACATTTTGTTTTATAGTATCATGAGGGATTTTTTGTTCCAGCTGTGAAGCTAATGGAAAGCTACAGAAGCTATCCAAAGCCATTTTGGTAGACATAAACTACCCAAACAATAGGCAGATGAAGAAAAATATTTTCAGATTCTGCTCAGTGTATTGCTGTGATAACTGTGGCCTAAATTCAGATACAGTACAAAGCTTAGCAACTCTATTGGCTTTAGTGGACTGCTTGAACCTGGATTAATTTTGCGTCTTATTTACATGGTTTGAATGTAGAGTAGCTTAGTCACCTCCTGTATCCAATTAATTGCTGGCATATTTGGACATCATCCCATTAAAGCCATTGGGTCTGCTTGTTTTAGTGGTGATTATCCCATCTAATCCCATTCATTGCAAGCTTCCAATGCAGTTGCCCACTGGGAAGAATACAACAATTTCTGTTATGCCTGGAATGAATGGCACATTTCAGTTCCTGTGCCACAAATTTACTCTAAGCTATTACAGAGATAGATGGTTTGTAGCTTTCAGGCTTGCTGATTCTGGTGTTAAGTAAGATAGTGCATGAAATTCTGACAACAATATGGCATTTGTTCCAAGTAGAAAATCCGCAATTTTGAAACAAGCACAGACAGGGACGTACCTAGTTACGTGAAGAAAGCACTGGCAAAAATGGAAACAGACTTTTCAAAATTAATGCCAGACTTGAATGCCACGCTTCTCATTGAATGCAAGATAATACTGCCCCTTTTCTAATCTTCATGCAGATATTAAATGCAATGCATTTGTTAAGCGGCTTTTTTTTTTTTTTTTTAAATTCAGAATACTGTTTATTGGATGGCAAAGTTAATTATTCTATTTGATTCTCTTTACTGAGACAGTGGTACTTTTTCTATTAATAGTTGAGAGCAGTTAGGCCTATAGTTGCAAGCCTGAGCTTAAGTCACTCTTGGCCTTAATGACACTTCAGGCTGAAGGCATTTCATTTCTGTAGCTTTGGATTGATGCTTTATTAGGGTGGGATCTTCGGCGGACTGTGAACCCTCATTCACGGATTCTGAAGTTATTCAAGGTCAGCACTGTTGTATACAGATGTTGTTGGAAACAACCATTAATTCTGTTGTGTTGGTGTTCTGCTTGCAGGTATTTTTTGTGTTCATGATAGTGTGTTAATAAATTTGGTCCTCTGCTGCTTGCAGACCCCACCCAATGAAGAGAAGCAGACTAGAAAGAGACTGACTTTGCTAACAAATTGTTTTATTTTTTTCTTTTTTTACAAACTGCAGCAGAAAGAGACATACGCTGTTAGCACTTCTTTTTACTAGACAATTCTTGTAGCACTTATATTGATGTTAACATGTCCATTCAACAAATTGGAGAAGACATGTTCTGAGGGTGATCATTTCTTCCTTAGACCAGGTAGCATCTACTATCTGGTAGGGATAGTGGTACCTGTGCACCATTATGCTTGCCTATTCATCCTTGATACAGTTCGTTTTCAAGGTAAATGCTCGCTCTTCTCCAGACAAAACCAGTTTTATCCGGGGTTTATTTTCTTAATACAGAAGTGTGTGCAACTAACTATATTATGTATCAAATAAAAAAAATTATCTGCTAGGCAACCTTAGCAGGATTTGGCAACTTACTTGCATAGTGTAGCATAGCCTTTGTTTTCACTAATCTGCTAATTTTTGTGAGTCAGCAGGACATGCATTCCACAGTTAAGGCATTCAGTGGGACTGGGGGGAACTGAGTTAATTGAATCTACTGGATCAAGTGATTTGTCTGGATGCAAATTGTGTTGCCTTGTTCATAAAGATCTTTGAGAGAAGACTAGCAAATAATGGCAACTAGTCCCTTGGCTCCCATACAAATGTTGTGTTTCTCATGCCTCACCAGCATACTTTATAATAAGTCTGCAACAATTTTTTGTTGTCTAAGGCAGACCAACATGTTAGACATCTGTTCTAAGTTATGTTATAAAAAAAGAATCAGAAAAACAAAAGCAAATATATCGCATGGCCTTTTAAAACAAAATTTCACTTTAAGCAGAGGTATTTTCCGTTCAAGGGTAATGCATTGAAAAATGAGTCTATAAAAGCAGCTCTGTTGTATGAGAAGCAGCAGGTGAAACTGACTGCAGGTTTCTTCTGTGAGAGATGTGAAAAGCCAAAAGTGGACAGGTGCTGCAAGCTATGGAACAGCTGCTGCTCTTCCATCCTGGAGACTTACTTGGTTAGAAAGATTCAGAGAAAATATTGTACCACACTTCATTTGGTCTACTCAAGAAATGTAAACTTTCATTCTCTTCTTGTTCTAGAATAGAAAGAAAGAAGAGCAGAAAGATCAGCAGATGAGGCAGAGTTCTGCCAGCCCTCTTGTGCCTCTCCCTTTCTGCTGGCTTTGTATGCAAAGAAAGGGAGAGTGAAAGGGAGTTCAGTCGTGGTCCTCCCAGTCAAGTGGATGACCTCTCACTGTATGTCTATAAAGCTATGGGAAATGCCTAGTACTACAGTCATTTGGAAGAACTGCTCTGTCCYTTCCACCTTTGTTGTACATTAACTCTTCTGCCTAATTGACTTTGCTCCCTGTTCTCCTCAGCAGAAATTGTGTTGTTCTCAACATGTTAGGCATTTTGTGCATCTCAGTTGTTCGTTTGTTTTTACGTCTGAYGTTTTGTTGCTTGCCATGCTCCAACAGGTCTACACTGAACAGTGCTGCTGTTTTCTGTGTTTTTCTTTCTGACTCGTAGTACATAAATCACACCTTCCTAGAATTTGGTGTTAGTTTAAAAAGGGRAGTATTATCCTCTATCTATTTTTTAAAGGAAGTTGACAGAGATAGCCTGTATGTTTCTCTTGAATAACAAAGGACCTTGAGAACAGAGCCACTTTAAGGCTTTCCAGCAATGTTAATGAAATTAAATTTTGCKGTCCAGTGAAGGATTATCTCACCAAGGCTGTGAAGGAGGCTGGGAAGAGAGATTGCATTGCGACAAGTGCGAGTGTTCCTTTCTGTTCTCTGAAGCAATAGCTGTCATCCTATAGACACATTCCTGGGAGCTTCAGCAAGTTCAGTTATCCATCCTAGGCACTGGCAAAGAGATCAGAAAAGCCACAGTCATGTTTGCCAGCTTGGGACTTTGCTGCCTTAGAGTTTGGCTATGTCTAAAGAGCTCATGCCTGAGCAGACCAACTAGAAAGCRAAAAAGATGAGTTCTGCAGACTTGGCTGTACTCTGCAGAGGAGTAAGGGGAGTTGCGGGCGTAGGGGATGGAGGAYGACGGGTACTTGTTAGAATCTGGAATTTGTTGGAGTTCACAGTATTTGTGCAGTACTTGCTATGTTCATATCTCTATCAAAGGGATTATTCCCGTTATCACTGGCAGGGAACTAAAAACCTTGTCCAATGTAATCTTGGGGAGATAAAAGAAAAAAACTAAGAAAGGTTTTACTTGCAACTGAGTAATTAATAGCAGCAGTTGCYCACTCATCCTCATGGCCCATCACAGGCTCGATGGAGGTATTAATCTTCAGCTTCACATTCTTGTCATCTCTCTCATCCCTGTATCTGCAAGTAAATTGCAGTGAGATTAAGAAGCTGCAAAGCCCAAATGCAACCCCACTGGCAAACCACCCCTGTAACTTACTCTCCCATTTAAGAATGCAAACAGTAAAATGTTTTCTTCAAGGAGTCGAAAATGAAATCTGTCAATGCTTCAGGTGTGTGCCATAGCTCCATGGCACAACGGAGCACAAAGGACAGTTTAGGAGTGTTACAGGATGTCTAACGAAAATCAAGACGGATGGCAACCTCAAACATGGAAACTGTGCGGTGGTAGWGAAGTGTGTGTGCTAATCTTTGATACAAAGGGCTTTGGAGAATAATTTTAAAAAATTTTGCTATAATGAGCAGCAGTGTTGTACTAATGTTCTCATCTTCTGTGACTTGTCCTGCCTTCAGCTTAGTGAAACAGAAAACAAACACAAAATAGACCTTCACAACAAGGCATATTGACTTCCTTGGTCTAGTTTACCAAAGATTGACCAATGACAGTAAGTACTTCACCTTAAAACGCTAAGGCACCTCATTTTCATGGTCTCTGAATTCAAAACACCTTAAGCAAAGAGTACACAGTRTGTGTGCTGGTAGGCACAGCTTTTGTGTAATAAATACCAGACATCACGTGGAAACGAATTAACTAGAGTCACTAGTCTGACTTTGACACCACATGTAAATAATCCAGTCAAACTGTACCTCGCTCTTTCGTAGCAGGTAGAGGCTAAAACCTGCAGTAAGCTACTGGAGATCCTGGCCTTTTCTTGGGTTTCTTTTGCTACAGTGTGGATTAACAGGCTACCTGCAAGCTAATCTGTCCTGTCAAGCATTACTCCCTGGTTCACCCTGCTCCCTTTTCTGAAGGAGACAAGGAACAGATGTTCAAGCAGCAGAGTTGTCTGAGCAGCCTCACTCTTCCACTTGTCTGCCAAATCCAGCTCTGAGAGCAGACAGTGTCTGCTGCAAGGCCTTCAGAGCACCAGCTTCCCTCTCTCCCCACACCACAGAAGGAGAATGAGGCCAGCTCACCTGTTTGGGTAGCAAGATCCATCCAATCTCATTCCTTTCCTTCCTTTTTTTTACCTCCCCCTTTTTTTTTTTTAATTTCTCTTTTCTCCATAGCTGCTGGTTTTAGCCCTGTTTCTCCTTCTCTGACACAGCAGCCAACTCAGCCTGAYTCAACCCCACCTTCCCTTCTGCCCTGTGGCAGAAATCTCTCCAGCACACTTGTGTTTCTGTACCCGGAAAAAACATACACGCGCTTCTGCAGCTGTGAGTGCCAGAAAATGGGGTTGGAGCCACCTYGCCAGCCTGGAGTGGATGCATGCAAAAAGGAAGAGAAGCAGCTGCTTGCAGGAGGAAGTCAGGGGCATCTTTCAGGGCACCCCAGAATCTGACTTGGACCCTCTGACTGTGGCTGAGCAGGGGCAATCTAGTTTGCTTCTTTACTAAATTTCAGGTCAGCATCCTTTTCTTTCCAGCCCCGTTGTGCTATTTCCCAGAAAGTTACCTTGGGACAGTGTCGCTGAATTGCTCTGGCCTTGCTGAGAACAAGGGCATTTGTCCCAAATCAGAGAACCCTGAAGAGTGAGGAAGTCTCCCTGTTGTTAGGAGCAAGATCCTCTGTATAGGCCTGGCAGAAAGCCAGGCTTTTATATTGAGTTCTGTCTTGCAGAATCCTGTGAAAATTGTCAGGGGAAAAAAAAAAAAACTTCACATATTCCCTTACTGGCAACCTTGAGTTTTAAATCATTCCAATTTTGTCTTCCTCTGTCACAGCTAGGCATCTTGTCCTAACTTGAAAATTTCATTAGTGTCTTGAGCATTTCTCCATCTTGCAACCTCAGAAGTTGCAGACTTTCCTATCTCCACTGAGTTCTCGCAACGGCAGGGTAAAGATGTATGGGCCAGAAAACTGGGAAGACAGAATTACAACTGCATATTTGTTCAGTTGTTGAATAAACATTTCTGCAAAGCCTACAATGAGTCATCACATTAAAAGCTGTCCTTTGTATCCTTCTTGGGACTGCTTTTATAAAATGAATATAAAAGTCAGATCCAGTTAATCCAAATCATTTCGCAAATTAACATCTGCAGGCTTTTAAAAGCATGCCTACCCCAGTGGGCAGGCAGGAGGAACTTGTGCTGCCTGTACCGCAGTCACCAGACACATTTTGAGTGCAGAGCCCTGAGTCCCTCCTGGGGCTGCTGAGGAAGCACATGCACTGTCAAAAGCTGCCGTGTGGGTTCAGGCTGTGGAGTGTGTGCTGGGCTGCAGCTGGCATGGAAACGGATTTTACCAGTGAGATCATGACGACTGCCTCAACTTTCCCCATGGACTGGGCCCAAGATGGGCGTGTGGCAGGATTCAGACTCTATACATCCTCTGTCCTCATGCACCATATACACCTTATGCATAAGCTATCTGAATCTGGCCCATAATCAGTTCTCAGGTCGAAAAGAAACCTTTATATCGTATGTGTATATAAGCTTATTTTCTGTGAACACTCAGCTGTAAGAATAATCAAAAACTGGATGTTCTAAGTTGATCTGCCTTATGCAGGGAGTAACTCTGTTTAAAATATGAAAACATTTCGGTTTTGCTATTTTGCTTCCTGTATGTGAAATCCTAAGCTTTTCATTTTAGGGAATTAAAAGTTGTTTTAATGTTCTGTATATCTGAAAGGATTAAAGGGACTTCTCAAACATGAAAAGGTAGCCTTTCTAGATTCCCTAAATATGTACTGTTAAAAATGGAGTAGGTGAATTAATGTGCTTTAGATGCTCAGGAGCTGATTCCAGTGCAAGCCTAAGTGCAGACAGAAGACTCTGCACCAACATAACCTGGCCAGTTGAAAATAGGTATCACAGTGATGTCGTCTTTTCTTAGTTACACTTGCACTTGTCTTTGCAGGGCAGAAGTGAATGAGTTCATTCTGCCTATGCTCCAAGAGAAATGAAAGCTGTTTAGCTGGACTGAGACTGAGCTGGGCTCTGCTTCAGTGAACTAAAATTCCTGCCCATGTGACAGTTTGGACTGTGCCAGTAATGCTTTTGCTTGAAAAATAATCACCAAGCTTGTTCCTGACTTGCTGTTGAAGTGGACAGAGTATGTTTTTGTTTTAAATCACCTTGTTTGCCTACAACTGAGCTAAACGGCCACTGCAGAGTGTGATTCAGTGCCCTAAACATAGGCTGTTTTACACAGCGTAGGGCGTCTGAGACATCTGCATGGGAGTAGCACACATGAGATGTTGCCTTTAGTGGGCCCATGCCCTTCCAAGGCAGCAGCTGGAGGCCAAATAGGGTTTCCTAGGATATGTAAAATGGCATGAAGTATATACATTTAAGCAAATTAATCCCATCCTGTGGAATCTTGGATTTATTCTGCTTGAAATCTGGAAGAGTTAGTTTATTCACCACCATATATCCATGTGCTCTCAGCCTTCTTCAGTTTGTGGAGGGTTCAGGATAAGAATACAGCTGTCTCTATGTGCTGGGGTTTGCCTTCCACCAGGCACTGCAATGACAATATGTATTCCTTTCTGATCCAAAAAGTAATTATTTGTTTTTACTAGTCTACAGAAAGAAATGTCATTTCAATCTCCTCCAGAGAGTGCCAACGATAAACTTCTCATATCTCTTCCCTTTCATGTCTAGACATCTCTGATAGAAACACCACGTATTCTTTTAAGATTTTTCAGTACGTATAAACCCTTAGATGTTCAGAGGTTTTGTGTAACTGAAAAGGCTTTTCAGAAACCAGTAGGTAATATTATTCTGCATTGAATTATATAGGAAAAGAGGACCTAGAAGAATCATTGCCTTATAATAGATGGCAAGAATCCCTCATCGCCAAAAGATGCATGGGCTGCAGTAGTAGTATTGTAATGCCGTATATATGATTTGAAGGAGTTGAAGTGTCTGCAGGAATTAGGATTTTTTAAATATCAGTGCTTGATATATATCTTGTTCTTGCTTTCTGTTATGTGACATATTTGTATGCAATGTGCCTCGAAAGTCAACAGCTTCTCTGATTTCTGTCCTGTGAAAACTAGCATTAGGGTAGTTTTCAGGTGGGTAACCTCATCAGGTAAGGGAAACTGCATTAAGATTCAGACATTTATAAGGAGTTTAAGGTTTGTGATGTTCTTAAGGATGAAGTTGTGGGGAGGAAAGTTTGGACAAAAGCAAAGAGCGATTCATCAGTCCTTCAGGCAAAGGGAAATCCCAGGGGATGGGCAGGATGTTAGTAGCAATATAAAGCTGGTGGTTCCATCTACACTTATAAAAATAAATCAAATGTGTACAAAACCTCTGGCCCACATAAGGAAAATATTTCCCAGTGATCAATTCAATTAACTAAAAAAACCCCCTAAACTCCACAGCTTTCTTGGCCCAAATGAATGTGTAATTAGAGATGACTGCATGCTAAACATGGAAAAAAAAAATATGTTTTTGGTTTTGTTTCTGACTTTTATGTTGGTTATAACTCCAGTTCCAAAGCTTTTACAAACTTCGGTAGAACTAAGAGCAGAGTTTTTTCTCTAGACCAGTGCTTACCAGTAAAAAAGGAATAAAGTGGGCTCATTTCGCTCTTTTTAGCAGTATAGCCAATTTCAGAAATGTCTCCTCAGCTTAAAATAGTGAAAGTTTCTAGAGCTGATGATGTGTCTGAGACTAAAATGGTCTTTACGTGCACCTGCTAGCTGGAAGATGTGCTTGATTGTGAAGTGTACTGGCAGGAGAAAAAAAAAAATGGATTTAGGGATATGTATTTAAGACCGGACTTCAAAAAAATACAACTTATTTTCACTTTGTAAACTTCTCTTGCAGAAATAAGGAGGAATACAGGCACTGCACTCTGTATGACAATAAGAAATGGCAGGTTCCTATTGATTCAACACACTCGGAGTCTCATTAGTTATCAAATGGGACTTGAGTACTGCCAACAAATAAACAACATTTTTTTTCATTCTCTGCTGCCCAAAGTCACTAAATACAGATTAGTCTGGAGTGCATTTATTGTTCCTGCTAGGAGTGGTATAAAATAAAAATCAGKTTTAGATACACAGATGTTTTTTCCCCTCCTTCCTTCAGGCTGTTGAAGAATGCACAGAATGAAGTTCATTTCAAAATCTGGTACCAGAAACTACTGGCTGCTCTCCAATTCTGTGCTGGAAAAACCCTGAACTATGAGTTTTCTAAGGAGRGGAAACTTATCAGAATTCTGGAAGACATTGCCAAAAAAGTAAAAGCTGCCAGTGACCCAAAAAGAAAGGTTTGTTAAAAAATATCTCCCCTTCCACCTAAGTTTCTTCAGGTAATTTTATTTTTTCTCAGGTGACACCTCTTTCCTATGATGCCCTTTACATAAATAAACCCAAGCTTTGAGTAAAATTGGTAAAATTTTGTCCTGCTCTGAAAACAAGTAAAACACATGTATTTGACAGGACAACTCTCATCACTATTACTCTTGAGGTCAGCAGATCTTTTAAGTCATTTAAATTTCTTCATCAATGATTTTTCAACCAGACTTTAAGGTGGTCCGACATAATGGCAACAAAGCTGATTAGCATTTTACTGAAAGGAACGCTCACATTCAGCACCTGATCCCAAAATATTTGACTCCTGTAGAGCTGCAGTGTTTCTTGAAAACTTTGCTAAGAGTTGTCCTTGACAGGCTGAACATCCTCATTTCTTAGGAAAGCCAACCAGAGTGAACTGTATTTAATATCTCAAATACAGTATTCAACAATTAATACTGTATACGTATCTGCAGAGATGCATTCCTGGCAGTAGAAGGCTTGCAGTTGTCTTCTCCAGTGGGTGCAGCTTTTGTATTGCATAGCTATATTTCCAATTCAAAACTGTTAATTTTCTGAGACAGTTGTTGTTACTTACCTGATGTGTAAAACTGCTTCTTACTGAGATCTCAGCAAGACAGACCAGAAAGCCAAATAAAAATACACCTACCACTGTTGGTTATTATGATATTTATCATGAATTCTTTTTGCCTTGTTAAGGATTCAAGGATGTTCAAAGGAATTTTCAGAAAACTTTCAGTGTTGCTACTGAGAGCAGCAAAGCAAACATGGAAGTAAAAAGACAAAAATATTTGCAAAGAGAAAAATCCATGTAAAAAAGAAATAGTGATACATTATACATTACTGATGCATAATTCTGATTTTAGAGATTAATCTCAAGGCTGCAGTTACTCTGATACTGAGAAACTCCCAAACCTTGCAGTTAACACACCTACAGTTAGGCAAGGGAGATCACAGTGTTGAGGCAACAAGCCACAAATTGTGAAGTTGTCCAGCAAGGCAAAAAAGACATGAGATGCAGCAGAGCAGGTGCAAGGCTAATCAGCTCCTAATGAAGGGTATTGAATCTGAACCTACATGACAGCATGAACTGATAGTGCATCTAGGCAGAAAAAGCATGAATGTGGAGTAAAATCACAGTTCTTATTTTTAATAACTGCACCTCATTGTGACCTCATTAGCTGCTATAAAGTTACATGGATGCCACTAGCTCCACAAATTGTATTGCTTGTTTAAAATACAGAAAGACAGTCAATGGCTTAAAAGCTGCTGTTATGTTCTTTCATGTTGCCATAATGATTCACATGTTGCAGGAGGTGTTAAAGGTGGAACTCAACAGACTTCAGCAGTTCTTCCAGGAGGTAAAGGTTTGTCGGCTTCCCCTGAATCCCGCGCTTGTTGTCCAAGGCATCGAGGCAGACGTAAGTCTAGCTTATGCAATGGATTATGTTTGTAATTTTTATTTATTTTTTTAGTATAAAGGGGGAGAGGGAGTGAATGGCTGCATTGACTGAGAAATAATCTTACTAGTATTAAGCATGAGTCATCTGGWAAACTGACATCTAGCCTAATCCCCTTTAAACTGGGGGCCTTTGTTGGAGGCAGAGGTGAAGGGGGCTGGTGGGGTGGGTGTTGCGTGCACGTCTCGCCTTGCACAGCAGCAGCGGCAGCAGAGATGTCAAACTCTGAGCAGCCTGCTCCCAGCTCAGCTGCCCTGCCGTGCTGTTGGGATTGGCAAGGGCACCTGGGTTCCCTGAAGGTGAGACCTGCTCACCGTCCTGCCTAGGTAGCTCTTGGTGGCAGTTTTTTTCTCATCTGGGACTCTCTCCTGTCATGTGTGGGAGCAACTAAAGGTCTAGAGCTAGAGCTCTCTTTTTGCTGAGGTAAGACTAGGCACATGACTGAGAACTGCTAAAATATTAAATATTCAGAGTAACTTCCCTGTGTCTATGACCCCTATTAAAAATGACTTAAGAATAAAGGAAACAACAATGCTCTTTGGTGTTACTTGACTTTACTTTGACCACAGTACTAAGACTCAGTTATTCATTGTTTAGAAATGTTTTCATAAACAATATTATGCCAGGAATAAGCTGTTCCATCTCTGGAGAAGGAAAAGATATCCAGCAGCAAGAGAAAGCAAACCTGAACACCCATATATATTACTAGTTATAGCCRCCTAATTACAGCAATTTGTGCTTTATTTTTGTTCACTGGCTCATTATCCACAGTGGACCTGATTCTAAGAGGTGCTGATTCCTTCAATTGCCTTTGACCTGTGATTCTCCAAGTAATTGCTATTCAGCCTTGATCTCGCTGAGAACAGAGGTCTTCCAGCACCCCACAGACTTGGGCCAATTGTGTATGATACAAGTCAGAAGAATTTGAAACCTGCTGCTTCTCGCTGCTTTCAGGCTTTTTGGAAATAATGACTAATGGGAAGGTATCTCACCATACAGTCATGCTATTTACTCTGTACCAGCTCGGCTGGACAGATACAAAATGTTTAAATATAAGTCTCTGAAGAGAKATTTTTTTTTCATTTTTCTTATATCATTATAGGCCATTATCTTGCTATAAATATATGCAGCTTCTTGATTGAACTGTATGTCAGTATAATCATGCAAATCAGAATTTTTAAGTGCTTATAATTACCTAAATGTAATTCATTTTAGTATCATCTATTGATTTTACTAGTGGCAAGCACTGCTTCCAGCTCTATTGGTAATGCATTATCTCACAGTAACCTTTCAAGCACTTACTGAGACATTTCAATTGGCAAAATTCCATAGGGGGTCAGGATTTCATCATCAATAATAGCTATTGCTCGTCGCAGAGGTATGATGTGGCTAAGACAATATTTGAATGCTTGCACCATGCTTTGAGATGTTTAGATGAAAAGCAAGAGACATCTGTGTCTAGTAGCATTTTTGTTCAAATTAGCCTCCGTTGCACTCCACCCAGTAAGGACAGCAGTAGCTCCTGTGGGGCGCTCATTATTTCTAGAAACCAGGCCATTAATTTACCATTGTCTTTGGTTGGTTTTTTTTGGTGGGTTTTTCCCCCCCCTTTTTTTTAATGATGATAATAATACCACCCCAACTCACGCAGGATTTGCAGCGCTTGGCTCATTAATGCTTTTTGAAGCCCTTTGAGGTCTTCACGTGGAAGGAGCTGTAGGGCATGAGAAGTCAGAGTTTATATTTAATTAAGATAAATGCCACATAAAATAGATWGTGATTTTCAGAATTTCCTGTATTCTCTGCCAGAGTGAGGTCACCAAAGAAATTAGCAGGTTCTTTGCTTCCATAAAGATTGTATGATTGGGCATTTTTTTTTGCAGAAAATAATAGGACCAAAGGCTTTTCAATGCTGTATGGATTCTCATTAGATCAGTCTTATGTACTTCATCCACTCAGTCCTAGCCAAAGTTTATCGTTAATAGACCTGGGTGAAAATGAAAAACAGTTATTATGGAAAACATCATCCGTTCATACAATCTGATTATTGAGTGAAACAAATTGTCTGGGAAAAAAAAAAATTCTCATTTTCCTGACCCAATTAAACAGTCAATAATATCAAGAATTATTTATTTTTGTTATCAGTGTTACTAAGCAGTATTTAAATATGGTACCTTTTTCAGAGGTATTGTATTAGCCTGATGTTATGTATATGTGACACTGTTGTTCTTCTCTCTCATCTTTTTTTCCCTGAAGTCATGTTCATATTTTACGTCCAATGCTTTTCCATTAAAAATATCCTTCATCAATGCAAATGCTCCAAGTGGAAACATCAATGTTATTTTTAAGGTATGTTCTTCCTCTAATCTTCAGTTCCTTTTGTATGGAAAACGTTGATTTGAAATTCACCTAATTTATGCTTTAAACCTTGAGCCGGAGAATGTTTGATTTGGCTCTGCTATTCACTTTTTCCAATTATTTTTGACACGAGAGCTTTTAATGGAATATTCTGAGGCAATACACTGAAGTACCAACTTTTTGATCGGTAGAGAATCAAATGGCTCACTCCTTGCAATTTTTTTTCTTAGTGGAGACAACCAGGCTAAAATATGAAGTTTATATTTTAAACCTAGTTTATTTATCACGCTGGAGTCAGAGAGCAAGTCTCAGAGAACGGATAGTTCAGAATGACTGAATCCAGTAGCCTTGTCCATATGTCTCTAACAAATCAAAATACTGGAGTGTTAGAGACTGCATTTGAAACACAGAACTAATTCTGCCCCTATCAGCCAGCGTGGGGGAATGGGCTGAGGAAGAGGGAGGTGGAGGGAACAGCAGAGGAGCTGTGTCTCATTGGAGTTACTTGGAGAAACTGACTCTGAAAGTAAACTCTGGTTTATTTTCCAGYTGTCACCTTAAAAGCTTCGGAATTCAGGACAGTGCTGTGTCCATCGGCAAAAGACAATACGTGCAATCTAAAGTTACTTTCAAAAGAGCAAAAGTCTTCCATAACAGTGGATACTGTTTTCAGAGAACACTGAAGTTCATAAAATGGCTGATGGATACAAAACAGTCAGTGTTGCCGAAAACATTATTCCTAGATCTTTTGCAGTATCATGTTCCAAACCAGAAGCCTAAAAATCGGTAAAAATATATTTAAAAAAAAAGAAGTTTTCTAGGCCATCTTGAATTAAATTGACCTTTAGAGCAGCTGTGATTCTCAGGAATAGAACTATGCTGTCCAGGCATGTTAGGGGAGGCTAGCAATGTTAAGTTTTTCTGAACATTTAGAAAGCTGGTTCTTATGCTATTTCATATGAGAATCAATGTTAGATAGACAGGTTCCTACTTACTTGAGCAACTTCAGCAAATGCCTGCCCATGCGGCATTTAAACATTTGTGCTGGTTTTACCTAGACAGTATTTTCCCTGCTCAGTAACATTCAACAAACAACCAACTGTCCAGTTGCTGTAGTATTATAGCTGGCATCACCTTCACCTGTCAGCAAACCATAGTGTTAAAGCATCTTTTACTTGTACTATAGTTCCATTGTTTGTTCATGATGGATGGTGCATAAATAAAATGATAAAAACTGATATCATCCTAAATTGTCTACTGACCCTATATGTGAGGAAAGGAAGGAAGATAGGTGGAGAGAATAAGATTTTTCTCGGGTTTAGGTACTAGGAAGAATTAACTGGAGTTAAGAGCACATTTGAATGAAAGAAAAACATTTTTTTTTTTTTTTTTTAAATAATAGTTTATGTTTCCTCAAGTACTCATTTCATAGTATTAAATGTCTGTAGATTGGAATGCTTATATAAAAAGAATGTAGGGAGGTGATCTTGCCCCTGTACTCGGCACTGGTGAGGCCGCACCTCGAATACTGTGTTCAGTTTTGGGYCCCTCACTACAAGAAGGACATTGAGGTGCTGGAAGGTGTCCAGAGAAGGGCGACGAGGCTGGTGAAGGGTCTGGAGCACAGGTCTTATGAGGAGCGGCTGAGGGAGCTGGGGTTGTTTAGCCTGGAGAAGAGGAGGCTGAGGGGAGACCTTATTGCTCTCTACAACTACCTGAAAGGAGGCTGTAGAGAGGCGGGTGTCGGTCTCTTCTCCCACTTAACTAGCAATAGGACAAGAGGAACTGGCCTCAAGTTGCACCAGGGGAGGTTTAGATTGGATATTAGGAAAAATTTCTTCACTGAAAGGGTAGTCAGGCGTTGGAACAGGCTGCCCAGGGAAGTGGTGGAGTCACCATCCCTGGAGGCGTTCAGAAAACATGTGGATGTGGCGCTTCAGGACATGGTTTAGTGGGCATGGTGGTGTTGAGTTGATGGTTGGACTTGATGATCTTAGAGGTCTTTTCCAAACTTAATGATTCTATGATTCTATGATAATAAAAGAATAAAGCACTTAAAAATACCAGTAAAAGTCACATGTATTTTAGATGAGGCGGGGAGGAGGAAAAAAAAAAGCAGGGCTTTTGTTTTCACAGGCCATTTACTCGGCCATGGTTGAAGATAATCTCTTCATTACCTCTTGTGGTTACAATTAAAGCCCCATTTCACTAAGATTGTTACTTGACCGACTGCATGGGGAGAGCAGTCAACACTGCATCACTGTTTGAAGCTGTATATGAATCATGTCATGGATAAAAATATAAATTCATGATAAAATTCCCCTTCAGCCTGCTGCAAATACCAAGTTGTGCAGCTTAACATTAGACACATGCTGTCATTTGCGAAAAGGGATCTATCATTAGGTAGACTTTAAAATGTAACTAAATTAGGATCCTACCTCTGGATTAAATTTTCAAACTCTTAATAATTGCATAGGAATAATAAGCAGAAAGGCTGCTGTTAATCAGGGACCATTTGTTACTATCTCAGTAGCTGCCAAAACTGTTTCTGCCTATATGTGCCATTTAGTCTGTCCTCTTCTGACACAGAAAGATAAGTAGCAACTTTGAAGAAAAACAAAAGGGATTTACTGTAAAATGAACGTAGCTATTTTGCTGAGGGAAAAAATCCAAATGAAATAGGAAGCTATTTCTATGTAGTATTGAAGGAGAAACCTGGATTTCTTGTGCAATTTTCACAGATAGGTGATGATCTACGTCAAGATATGCTGGTTCTGCAAATTATTCGAGTGATGGACAGCATTTGGCTCCAAGAGGGACTGGATATGCAAATGATCATTTATAGGTGTTTATCTACAGGAAAAGGCCAAGGTCAGTTTTACGTTGCGAAAGTTACCTGTATTACATTATTCATATCTCATGTAAACAGCAGTATACAAAAATCTTCCCTTTAACTTTTATTTTCATGGGTGTCTTATTTATCTTCCTCTTTAAAGAAAAAAAAAACTCAGAATTTCTGTTACTCAGGCCCTAAATTGTATACTTGCCTACGCCTGAACCTTCATTTTATTTGTTCATTCTACCTCTCCAGAAATAAGTACAACCAAACTCACTGAATTTTGTAGCAACTTAGGCTAGAATTTTCCAAAAGCCTCAACACCATCAGCTTGCACCAGATTCTTAAAAGTAACTTCACACATCAAAAAGAGAGCTTTGGAGAAAATTGGCCACAGCTACTAAAGTTTTAGTCCAGTGTGATCCTGCATAGATGCTTAAATGAACCTATGTGTCTGTGGCTATGGGAAGTACCTGTAGACAAATGATGACAGCTTCGCAGTGTTGATTTTGAAATATTACTCTTGCGATTTATGCTGCTTAGGGCAGGCCTGACTCATCTGAAAGCTTTATTTCTCTCTTTTATGGTTGTTATAGCAGAGCTGTGGCAGGGATACCAATTACTTGCTGAAGAAATTTACTGACAGCAATAAGCTTACTATTTTTTACTGACTCTCCAATCCTTTTACTGAAAATAATCCTTGTACAAATAGAAGACTGATGTATCCAGATTACCTGCTGTACAAAAACTACAAAAAAAAAAAATTCATTGCTTTCTGAGCCACAAAGAGGTAATGAGAGAGGATGAATGATCTGAAGGAGCTAGGAGAAAGTATAGATGAGTTCACGCACATGGCGGGTGGTTAAGGTGACCTGAAAAAGGCTCCTCCCTTCTTTGTAGGAGTGGAAGTCAAAGCTTGAAGGCTTCTGCTGCAAAGGCAAATAATACAAGAACACCATTTCTGAACATAATATTATAGTCTCTTTCATATACTAACACTTAATTTGTTTTTTGCCAAGAAAGCTACAGGCATCATCTACAAATAATATTCTCTGCCTGACAGTCTCTTCCTTTCAGCACCATAGCAGCAGAAAAGCTCTCGGTGTCTGACAGATTTTCCTCACAACGTCTTTCTTTATGAGCTACAGAAGTGTTAACATAATTGATTTACAGTTAATGATTAAGGATAAAAGGACCAAGTGACATGCCTGTGGCCGTACAGGACATATGCTAAAGTAGCCTTGTGCACCCAGGTCTTCCAAGTCCTAGGCTAACGACTTGCTCCATGGGCCACATTTTCTACACAAGGGAGATAGGAGATGATAATTTCATAGTCATGGGAACACGGAAATCACTTTTCATAGAAATGTGGAAAACAGATAAGGCACTGGTGGTATCCCACTTTCCAGACATGGTGTAGCAGAGGAGCCTGTCACCAACTGAAACTGTTAGAGGAAGCCCTTCCTGTAATGCAGGGTTGGGGGATGACGTGCCAGGGGACCACACACAGGGACAGGGACAGAAGGCTGGCAAGCCAGGTCTCAGTTCCAAAAMAGGAATTAAGTGCATGCAGAGGATTCACATGAAGCATTGCAAAATGCTTGGCTTCTCTCTGCACTTCAAAGTCCCAGTTTATGCCACCTTGGATCAGACTAATTTCTGCACTATCTAGTATCCTTTCTCCCAGCTGTGATCAGCATCACATACTGCAGAAAAAAAAAGTGTAACATTTGAAATAACTTTGAAGTAACACATATGAAATAACTATATATTTCATAGTAAATATCTGATCCTATTTTTTATAGATTTTTGTTGGCTTTGTATGTATTCTACCCAGTTTGAATCTTGTTAAATTGTTGGCCTTGTTGGTACCTTGAGGCAGTTATTTCCATAATATTGTTATTGGTGTTTTTATTTCTTATTTGCAGAACTGCCACTTTTTACTAAGTGTCCTTTGTTTTTTGTGTCCAAAGAGAAAGAGAAAAACAATCCTGATCTATGTTTTCTATTATATTCATTATTTTATAAGTTTTTAAGCAGGTATTTTTTCTGCACRGAATGATCCAACAGTAGGCAATATGCATTGATGGTCTTCATATCTTTTTAAAGTTGCAGGTTTTTCATGTGAACTCTTTTCTATCTGATTAGGATTGGTACAGATGGTGCCAGATGCTACCACACTAGCGAAGATCCACAGGGAGTCTGGTCTGATCGGACCATTGAAAGAAAACACAATTAAAAAATGGTTCCGTCATCACCATCCTCTGGAATCAAGTTACCAAGAGGTAATCATAATGAAGCTTATTATACATTTCATGTTTTAGCATGGGAAAAAAGAAACCAAATGGCAGTAAGCAGCAAAAACAAATGACTCAAACACAAGACAAACAAGTCATGTGCATAGAAGCCAGGGAATTGACTTAAATGCCACTCTATTTCTAAACAGATATTGCTCTGGATCAGGTGCATTGTAAAACATTTTCTATAAAAATGTATCATAGAGATGTTTTGAAGTTTAGTAATAAAGTGAAGAGAAGCTGAAGTAGAAATTAAGTATTGAACTCAAAAACATTTATTTTTTAGGTCAGCTCTCTAAATATTATATTTTATATAAACCATGCAAAGTCTCGGTGGATTTTCTGTATTTGGAAATGACCATGTCAACACCCACAGTTTTAGAAAAATGTTTTATCAAAACTACCTAGTCATATGATACATAAGATCATGCTTTTCATATCACATTGTGGGATCCCATGTAATGCATCTGATTTTATGAAATTATGCATGAGCCRAAAAATTGGAAATTTTATTTATAGAAGCAGAGGTTTCCCAAGGAACTCTTTCTATTCATTATTTGTTGTCTGAGCATGTTCTGAGGCCCATGAAAAACCTTTTAATGTTCGTGTTGCTGGGACAATTTTTAGAACCCTACTCCATCCCCACAGTACATTAGTAGCCAAAATTTTAAATTTAAAGGGAGTTTTGAGTGTTTACCACTCTGAAAATGAAGTGCTTTTATAAGAGTTTATTAGTAGATGTATAGCATAAATATGTTTGATAAACTTTAGTAATTCTGTAATTATTCYATAGGCGTTTGTTCATCCACATTTTCAGTAAGAGCACTTAAATTCCTAGTATATCATCTTGATTAAATTAAACAGGAACAATCTGTATAGAATTTTCTTTTTTACAAGTTTGTAGGTTTACAATGTTATGGTAGAAGTGCAGCCAACATTTCGATTGAAAAGTGAGATACTATTAGTTATTGATTGAAACCTGATTTCTTGCTGCTGTTGCTGTTTGTAAGAAGTACCATTAATGTGGAATATTCTAAAACCAATTTCTACCCATTTTCTTTCAATTTTTTAAACATATAAAATACAGTCAGATCTGATTGCATAGGGCATGCATAAAATTACTACTCTACATTCACCTTGCACTCACTGGTGAATGAACCTTTCTGGTTTACTCCTTAATAATTTTTCACTCATACAATACTGTTTCTAAGGTGCTCAAAAAACTCATACAGAATAAGCTTTAATATCCTCATTTTACAGTTGGGTGAACAAAATCACAGAAAGCTTAGGTGTTTTATCCAAGGTCATTGAAGTGAGTAAGTAGTACAGCTAGACATAAAATTCACCAAACTCTTGTGCTGTGGCCTGTCTTCCACAGTGCTGTCATCCGTATCAGGCATTGCAGGTGGCACCCTGCATCTACAGGGAAATCCTCAATGCCTAAATAATGATTTACCTTGGCTAATGTAGGTTTTGTCCAAAAACATAAAGATCACAGATTAGGATTGTTTGTGTTTCTATATAAATGAATCACATTGCGATTGAGATTCAGGGGAGATTAAGACTTCTGAATAAGAACGGCATTTTCAGTTTTTAAAATGTAGTAGGTGAGATTAAAAAAGACAGAAGCTATTCCTTATGCTTTGGGGTAGAGGAGTGATCATCATTTGAATCAGGAATAACCCTCCCCTGAGAAAGGACACAGAATTTGTGTGTTGTGAAAGAGGTTGGGTAGATTCTTCTGCTAGGAGAAGTCGCAGTTTTTAAATACTTCACACTGAAGTTAGCAGAAAACTTGGAATCTACCTATGAGTGTCTGGTGAGCAGATCATTAGCTTGTACATTTTCTTATGTCTGCCGTGGGCACATTTTTGGCAAAGAGGAATGCCACAATATAATATTGTAAAGAGATTCATGAGATAGATCTGAATGAGGCAGTCTAATTACATGAAGCAGACTAACCGTGAAAGTACACATCTCCACCACGTAAAAGAGCATCAGAGGAGTAGGTTATATTAAACACAACTGCTAGACTGGTTTTTGGTTTAATCACTCTCTTGGGTCTCTCTGCAGGACACTAGGTTTAATCCCATAGTCTATTCAGATTCACAGATGCTATGAGTAGAAAACGATTTAGCCTTTCTTTGTTTCAGTTCATTTCTGTAAAATGGGGTTTAACTCTTTGGGCTGGAATATTGTGAGACTTGATTAATTAGGATTTGAGAAAGACAACTGAGTTCTGGAGAAAAAAGACCCATGTAGGTACAGAACAGTACAGTGGGTGTGAAGTAACCTTTCTTTACAAAGCAAATGGTTAAAGTTGTGGATTTCCGACTAATTTCCAAACAATTGTTTTTACAATATACATGCAGGCTATTGAACAGAAAATCTCAGCTTCCTGCCAAGAAGCTTGCTTTTCTTAGGTACTTTTCACCTTAGAAGTTTTCCATAGAATTCCAAGTTATCTGTAAAACACAAGGTGAAAACCTCATGCATAAAATTGTTCTTGCATTCTAACTTTGAAATTTGTGTGTTACTTGTTTGAGTACCATTCCTACAAACACCTGTTTGTTAAAATTTTAGTAACATGCATAACATTTTTAGAACCACAATTTTTGGTTTTCTCGTTAACATCACAAACAAATACTTCTCTGTATATTTCCAGTAAGTACTTTTGTTTTACTAACTAGGCAATAAGGAATTTCTTTTATTCCTGTGCTGGCTGGTGTGTTGTTACCTTCATTCTGGGAGTCTGTGATCGACACAGTGACAACATAATGCTGACAAATGCTGGACACATGTTCCACATAGATTTTGGAAGATTTTTAGGTCACGCACAGACATTTGGAAGCATAAGAAGGTTAGTATCTATAGTAATGCATATTAAACTTTAAAGCAGTGTTCTGAAATTTCAGTCTTATCAACACCTATGGAAAAAATAGAAATGAGATCATGCTTTTTTTCCTTTCTGAATTTTCCAAAACAACATCTTTTCATTGTTCACAAAACCTCTAAAAAATATAGGATTGACTGGAAAAAGAATTAAAATTAGATGTTGGAGATCCCCTTTCAGTCTAAAAAAAAAAATCTAAACCCTTTTTTGGTCAGAGATTTGAATGATGCAGTTCAGTAGTGACCAGAGCAGTAGACTGGCCTATGCAGAAAGAATTCTGATGTCCCTTGTTTTTTCCTAACAAAGAAGCATTCCTATAATGGATCCAAAACCATAGATGTATCTAATTGACCCCTTTCTTCCCATATCCAGAGAAGAAACCGAATTTTCCAAATAGACATGGAGAATAATTACATTATGCCTCTGTGGGTAAAATTGCTAACTTTTTCATTGTCTTTTGAAATTTTACATCTAACCACACTGAGCTCAGGGGCTGTTTTGCAAATGTCTGATTTTACCTAAACAAGACTGTGATTTTTGTGTTTGTATCTATCTGTGATGTAACTATCCCATGATAAAGATAAATAAAATTGTGTGATCATGTATTCTAGTTCGTAACGTGTACATACTATGGAGGAACGAATTGGGATGGAATAAAAATAGATAGGATAATACCAATATGTGCAAAACACAAAGAAGCTGTTATAGCAGAGTAGAGAATGGATAAATTATCCCTAATACTGACAAGATGAGTAGCGTGTGTGGGGGGGAGTGTCTTTCCTCCATGTTTCCTAATAATTTCCAGAACTGGTCCCAGAATTAAGTTTGAACTAATTGCTCTTTTTTTTTTTTTTTTTTTTTTAAGTAGTTGTCATTTTTTACAATGTGACACAGAACAGGTGCTGTGAGCTTACGTATGTGCTGCCTGCCTGAACAAATGGGGGAATTTAAGCTGGCCTTTGACTATTCTAGACTTAGTGTGTTAGACAGAAATAACAGCGTGGGAGTATTGATATGAGGGAAGCTGATGGGGCTAATAAGTACTTCTGAGCCAGGCAGTCAAAAGATTTAGTTGCAGTGCTCAGAATTATCATCAATCATTCAAGATATACTCCCTTAATCCTACTTATTTGCTGTGGAAAGAATAAAGCAGAACAGAGTGATAAAATAAGATACTCATGCACACTCTGAGTCAAGTGCTGCATCCCTCACTCCAGCAAACCTCCTTTTGGAGCCTAACAGGAATTTCCTTGAGCAGTAATTTTACCCGAGCAAAGAATTATCTAGTTTGAATGACAGGATGAAGCAAATATAGGGGGGGACACAACGACCAAATTTAAACAGAAATCATGTAATAGCAATAATAAAAATACATGTTAATTTTACTGATTTACAACTCAGTCATACTACACCTTCTTATAAAGCATAAGAAAATGACTTAAAATATAGTCACTTCTATAAACAGCAGCCATTTTTTCCTGTTTTTCCATGCAGTACATTGTTTTTAAACTATAAAATAAAATAATGCATTTTAGGACCTCCATTCATGGAATGCCCGTGTGGTTCTTTATTAAAACTAGGACTCACACTTAACACTAGGTTTTGAACATCATAGGACAATGGTTGCCTTCCTCATACCTACATGGAATTGAGCAAATACAGTATTAATGACTGTAGTTCTCACGAGCTGTAGCACCTTCATGAAATGTAACGTTATTTGTAACACAGGAACACAGGGATATCACATTTCTACATCCCATAAATTCCAGGCGCTCTCAAAATTTGAAACCCTCAGTGGCATTTGTATCTACTCATTCCCACGAGGCAAGCTGTGAAATAGTTTAGCCTCTGGTTTCTTTAACAGCTCTTTATATTAGATTTTTATTTGAGTTCTTTGCACTCCCAACAATATCATACCCCTAAAATAATATTGATAAAATGGCAGCACAATGCTTTCAAATCTTTAGAATTATTAGTGCTGACCATTAGGGTTTCATACAATAGATGCTATACACATATTTGTGAAGTTCTATAGGTAGTTTTAAAGAATGAAAAGTAACTGATACAAATCCCTATACATGCAGCTGGTCTTTACACACATCACACAAACTTTTTTTTTTTAAATGGAATCTATGCAAATGAAGGCTTATAGAAAAGGAGTCCTGTCTGAACTGTTTAAAAGAGTTATTCCTTTCAGAATTTAGGAAGCTAACTTGCTTGCCACAGTTGTCCATTTTTTGTTCTCAGGGAGTGCTTTTTGCCATTAACAAACTCTTATTCTTCACAAAGCTTCATAAGGATAGTTCGTCTCCAGTATTCTGCACACGGAGCACTACTTCTGATGCAAATAAAGTGAAAGGCATGCATGGCAGCTTTGAGAATCGCACGCTGTCATGCATGGGCTGCAGTTCTTTCTATCAAATCCAATATGAGTCTTCAGAGAACCAGTTGAAGCTGGTATGATTCATGCAGTCATGCTCACTTTTGGATTCATGATGGTATAACACCCCAACAAGGGATTAGTTAACTTTTCTAATTCCTGCCCTCATCTTTAAATGATGTCCAATAAATCTGCTCAGTTTTGAGTCCAAGGCACAAATCAGTAGCTCAGGTTGTATTGATTTCAGAGGGAAGAGGAATTAGGAACTTTCTGTCTTTTCCAGTTCCATGTACCTTCCCAGTGCAGCAAATATGTTAAATAGTACTAATAACCTGTCTTTACTTCGGTCTAGGAACTAATGTTTCAGAAGCATTAGAGGGAGACATATGATGTATCTAACCAATAGCATAATAACAGAGCTTGGCAGAAGAATTATTCCCAAAGTCCCACAGGGAACTTTCCTACTGAACCATGAGATTTCATTATCTTATTTTTTTTTAAATCATACTGGATGACACATTTTGTTAGTGGTAATAAAATACTCCTTTCATTCTCTAATCCAGCAGCCACATTTGACCCTACATTCCCCTAAAGCAGTGAATTGTGCAGGTACACTTCAAACTATTTTTCATTTAATTTCATATAACCATCCTATTCTTTATCTACTGGGTATTCTGTGGCAATCATCTTAGACCCACTCCGACTTAAATAGGTGTAATATTATCCAGGTAATCATATGGGAGTAGGTGGGTCATCAGATGGTATGGAAGAAGGTGTCTGGCTCATGGCTATACCTGCCATGCTTTCTTTGCTTTTGTTTTCTTCTTTTCAGTTCTGACCAGTTCCTTTTGAACATTTCTTCTTTGGTGCATTAAGCAGTAAGAGATTTATTTAAATCCTGTGCTAACTGAACTAATCCTAACTTCAGCAGTCTCATCCCCTCCACCACCAGTCACTTCCAGCACTGCCATTATTTTTACAGTCAATGATGTGCAGTCTGAAACCTGATGGCAAGTTATGCAGTAGTCCAGCTCATGGCACACTGTATATTCACCTTTTGATAACCTAGGTGTCCATTCTTTTTTTTTTTAAATATCCAGCCATCTTGATTATTTACAACACCCACTGGCCTTTCTTTTCCCTGATCTGAATCACAGAGACCCTTTTGTTTCTTTGCCAAACTAATCCCACATCTTGGCATGGTTTTCCCAGAAGTTAAATCTGCTAAGCTGGTTTTCTCCCTCAAAGTTAATTACTAGAGGCAGCCTAACTATTCCATTGGGAAATTCCATTTTTTTGAAGGAAGTTTCAAAAATATGGGAAAATTATGTTTCCCACACTTCTTCCTATGTCAGTGTTTTCCTGTACTGAAAAGGACTTAAGAAAGTCTGAGCATGTAGAAAATAGAAGGGTCTTTTTTTATTTTAAAAGTAACACATTTTATTTTTAGTGTTAATAACCTAAAATGAGTGTTACTGTCTCACTGGAAGTGTTTATTTGGAAAAAAAAAAATATGTTCTTTTCAGGTATTTCTTTCTAAAACAGAAAAGTTGAAATACAGTATCTACATTATTTGACTACATCATATCTACATGTGTTCCATCTTTTTCCTAAAAATAGGAAAAAGTGGGGAAGAAGGAAGATAGGAATTTGAGAATTTCACATTTTACTTTTTTCTTTTTGCCTTTTCAAAATTTTATTTAGGGTACTCATCAAAGGAAGAGTCTAAAACTTAAAGTATATTCACTTTTCATTTTCTAAATATGTGCATGAAAGCTGTTGGACTAACCTGTATTACCTGCTGAAAGACTTCAATAGGAATTTTCAGTATGCCTATTTATTAATTTAATTTCTGCAGTTTAAATTTATTTTTCTGACATGATCAGTCTGGAGTTATTAGTCTATGTGAACTGGTAACTCCTAATTCTTTGGCACTATCCACTTTCAGCACTTCCTGTATGCCACCCTCCAAAAATCTCTGACTGAAATCCTGGAAAGATTTAATTTCATGACTTAGAGCACCTTAGTAGCCCCAATGATCCTAATAAGATTATACAGATGCTTAAAGATAGTCATACACATAAGTCTTTGCATAAAGACTGAAAGGTGAAATATGCATAAAGACCTAAAGGTGAAACAATGTCACCTACAAGGTGACAAGGCCTAAAGGGGCTTGAATTTATGAGGCAAGAAGTCCATCACGTCTGAAAGTCAGGTGTCTCTAATTGCCCCAAATTAAACACCAAAACCACAAGTTGAGTCTGAGAACATACGAGCAGCACAAGTTGCAGTCATGAGTTTTGGATGCACTTCTGTTATCTTTGTCTGCCTTGAAAAGTAGGTGTTTATTGTTGCTGTTTTGATGCTTTCTCTAATTATCGAGCCTGGATAGTAGTTTACCCTTTGCCATTGGTTATTTATTTTCAGTAATAGCCTCTTGTGGAGGGCATTCAACTAAAGCTTTTTGAAATCAGAGTAAGTTATGTTCACTGTCCACTTTGTATCCTTAATTTTTTTGGTTATCCTTTTCAAAGTACCCAGGCAGTTAAGGGAGGCACTGTTTTTCCCATGCAGTGTCTGTACAGATTTGACCCTATCCAATTTTGTTCATCCAAGTGCATTGTTGTTCTGCTGAATTGAGTCCCCTGGAACCCAGTTCTCATCTGCCGCAACTCTCAGTATCCTTCTTAGCTTTTCATTCAGTCCAAGCATGGCATAAACTGCTTTCCTGCCTTCAGGAACAGCCGCTTTCTTGAAGGAGTTATCATGTATTCTAGTTAACGATTATCTGGGCTAGAGAAATTGTTTGATGCCTTCAGAGCCACCAGTGGAATTCCCTCCACTTTGGGAGATTTACTGCACATGAGTTATTTAAGTGACTTCCTATCAAATTCCTGCTTCAGAGATTTCTTCCTGCTCTCTTCCCTTCCCTCCTTCTCTTTCTATTAGTCACCCCATGATTTTTTGTAGAATGTGACTCTGGAGACAGGAAGTTTAACAATAAAACAGAAATAAAAGGGAAAAGAGACATCATGTCCACTGTCCATTTTGATTATATGATTTTGTTATCCTTTTCAAAGTATAACTGTTTACAGAGACATATGTTTTCTCTTTCCTGCTCCCATCAGAAACATTTTATTGTATCATCTCTTTCTCCAAAAGCTTTCTATACATACCTTTTTATGTTCAGGGGAAGCTGTTCTCACACACAGTCATGTATACATCAAGCACTTTTAAATTAATCTCTGTTGCTTGGTTTTGGTATTTTTTTCTGCTTGTTCTGCACACTACGCTTTTATCCTTCATCCTTAACTGGAAAGCATACCGATATGTTTAATTCATATAGGATTTCATCCCCTGCCCTAAGGAATTTCTGTGCAATTCAACTTCTTCATCGCTGGTTTATTTCTCTATTTTTCCTGGTGATATACAAAACTCCTGCAACAATCTACTACTGTGTTTTCCAAATAGCCATCTCATACTGAAAAGACCTGTTAGCTGACTATTCGGTAGGTATGGGGTATAAGCCCACTTGTTCTATTTATTTTAAGGTAACTTTTAGGTCTGAGTTTTAAAATCTTTTTTTTAGTACTGAGGGTCAATCAGAACACAAAAAGCAGCTGTCCAGCAATCTCTGTTAACAAGAGGAATTGCTCCAATCTCCTTGTGAATTAACTCTCAAGTGTTTTATCAAGAGGATTAGTAATAAACTCCTAACAAACCTGGAAAATTTGATAGTCTTAGGAAATGGTATAAGGCATCAGGAATGCTGTACTGAGCACTTTCAAATATAAGTATAGAACGTGAAGTATATAAAGGATTTAAATCCTCCTTGATACTGTTATGCAGTCTGGTTGCTGGTGACTGAGTGCAGGCTGCTTTATATGTGTCTATCTGAATATAGGATCCTAACTTAGCTCAGAAAGTGCCTGAGCTGGACACAGTAGTGCTTTTTAACCAGCCCATATAAGATGCACATGGTTGCAACAGGACAATGTTTAGAACTATTGAAGAGATGTACATTCTCAAAGCAGAGTATACCTTCTTTCAGGGACAATCTTTTTTTCCAAAATATACAAGCAGCTGAGCGTACAAAGTGATGAAATTCTGTGACATTCTGTGACCACATTCTGTCGTCAGACCGCAGGATAACTAGTGATCACAGCAGAGACTGTGGCAATGCAGCCATAGTGAAAATCATCAAGAGATGCCTCAAACTAGTTTCTGCTTTCCCATCACAAATCTATTGCCAATTTTCTTGTTACAAGGTAAGGTTCCAGATGAGTCCTTGTAGCAATACACACTGCAAATAGTAGGTCTACACTAAGAACTGTAACCACGCCTAACTTCAGCTGTAAACATTTGTGTTAGCTGTACTGTCACTTAGCATAGTAAACCTATGGGACCAGGTGTAATCAAATATCCATGATTTACAAACTCGCTAACTTCAATTGGCCCAGGCAAAGGGGCACAAATAAATAGTTACTATGGCTCAGTTTACATGGGGAACTAGATGTTAACAGAATGATGAATCAGAGCCCTTATCTTAGGTGAGGATTATAGCTTGTTTTCTACCATATCCATTAAGCATGATTAAATCTCGATGTAACCAATTCAGTTACTGACAGAAACATAAATCTTTCAGAATAGGCCAGTCCAATGTGTGAAATATTTCTTTTACTACTGATCAAAATAACGGGTATGTCCGACACAGTGATTTTACTGGAAAGCTAACATTAAGGCTCTGATAGTGAAAAATAATGATAATAGCAAAGTTGATATACACATAAGAAGAACTAACTTAATGAATAAAAAAGACCATAATGGTTTAAGAACTGTCCTCCGTTACCTAAGGAATTCAGGAGATYCTTTCTAGTTTGATGGTTCTACCTCTAAAGATAGATGTTAATATAAAAATAATGTCAGTAAAACTGTAATCAGAAATGAGATTTCAAATTTGTAGTTAGAAAACTTTTTATGCAGTACATATCTCAAACAGCAGCAGAAATGCAGAAAATAGAATTAAAACCATGTTATCTGGTATGGACTTGACTTCTGGTCATTTGGTTGAAGAATGTAGGTAAAAAATATTAGATGCATATTTTGAATATCCAGGCCAYGTAGTTTACCTAAGCCAAGGATGCTCAGGGCATTCAGGAATCTTTCTGTGTAAGCATTAAGGGGATAAGCTCAATGCTAAATTCAGACCAGTTTACCCAGGGCTACGTCCAGCTGAATCATGAAAACGTCCCAGCATAACCCTTCCAGGCAACCTGTTTCAATATTTAATTATCCTCATAGTGAAGGGTTTTTTTCTTATGGCCAGTCAGAAACTCAGCTGTTTCAATTTTCTCTCTTATTCTTGCCTGGATCCATCTGTTCCATAATCTCCTATAGACACTAGAAGACTGCTGTTTGGTCTCCTGAAAACCTTCTCATCTCCTGGGTAAACAAGCCACCTTCCTCAGACTCTCCTCGTTGGCAGGTGCTCTAGCCCCCAAACATCTTGGTGKCCCTCTGCTAAACTTACTTCAGTTTAGCGACATCACTTAAAATATATTTACATTGTTTAGATTCTATGCTTGCTGGAGACACTGTCATCTCCTATAACAGGTTTGTGATGGGACTGACATCTTTCAATATTTTCACTAGTAACCAGTATGATGGGATAGAGAATTTGTTTGTTCATTTTTTAGTAGAGGCCTATTATAAGAGGTTTAGACTGTGATGAAAGTTRGGATTAGCAGTGGTAGGTAGTTTTTCAGAAAGGGATCTGAGAGTTATACTACAGACAAGTTGAATATGAGTTGATGATAGAATATTGAATCGGAAAGCATGAAATGTGAAGTAATCCTTTTGCTTCACGTRACACTGGTAAAACTTCAGCTGGATTATTTTCAACATTTTACTTTTAGAAAGATGTGGATAAGGAGTCCAGAGAAATTACAAGGAGTCCAGAGAAAAGCAATTAAAATTATCAGACATTTGGAAAACAAGATTTATGAGAAAAGGTTGAAACAATTGTCTACAGAAGATTGAGGAAAGACATAATAACAGTCTGCAAATACATTCGAGGCTGCTGTAAAGAAGACGGGATCTTCATGTTCCCTTAGGAAAGAACAAGAATTAATAGGATGAAAGCACAGCAAGGTTAGATTAGGCATTAAGAAAAAAAACTCTGTGAGGGGAAATACTGGAACAGAAATTTGATAGAGAGGTTGGAAAAGAACTCTGTCCCTAAAAATCTTTGAGAATAGGCTAAATAAGCATCTCAGAAGCATGTTTATAGTTGATCTTGTCCTGGTAAGCAGAAAGATGGAGTATCTCTTGTGGTCCCCTTTCCAGGCATATTTTTTATGACTCTTTATGTGCTTGCTTGAGACGAATTGTATTTTGCAGTTGTTCACTGTTTCATTCTTTAATATATGAAAGGAATACGCTTGCTCGTGGTTTTTTCTTTGTCTACAAATATATATGACTACTATGATTTGATATTTTCACTTGGCTTAGAGAAATAAGCACTCATGTTCATTTATCTTGTGTGAGTGTGTTCTTCAATAAGCTTTTGGCTGTTGCTGCAGAGCAAAGGATGTCAGCATTCAAACACTCCCTAAAAGCTTTTCCTATTTTACTGGATACATCTAAATTCCACGTAGTCATGCTGAATACTATCAGTCACTCTTGACTCAGCTGAAATGGTTTTAAAGCAGTCAGGGAATATATAGGGGCGTATGCTGCTGAGCAGCTGATTTTTAAATTGCAAACAGTTCTGTATGGTTTCTCACACACTGTCTCCTATGTCCATATGACAAGTTGGACTACAGCTGTTTTGATATTGTATTACTGTGTGTGCCCTGAACTTTTCCATAACTACACTATTAGGAAGTTTAGATTGGATCAGAGTAAAGGTCATTTGTTGTTGATTATCTCATATGCTTTTTCTACTTCATATAAAAGGAAGTCAGTTTGGTACCATGAGATTCATAGTAGGAAAAACTAAAATCATTGTTGATCTTACAAGCTTTGTTAATCAGTTTACATCTAGTGTTTCATAACAAATCCTGATGATCTTACTGGTCTTCTTGGAAGGCAGCATATTTCTAGCCTACAGTGAAGTCCTAGTAAATGTTCCCATCACCCCAGACAAAGTTTGTTTTTGCATGATGATCTCTTCAGTTGCTTGAGGTTTCCTTTCTTTCCTCCCTCTCATGACATATCATCCAAACATTCTTAATCTCCAGAGGAACTGCAAAACACATTCCCATGAAAATCCTAAATCTCTAAAAGCAGTACACAAGAAAAAAAAAGAATAAAAACACTATAAAACTAGCCTTGCTTCTCACTGAATGACCTGAGTAAACTYTTTTGTCACAGCCATAGTAAAGTATAAGTCTTTAAGGTCCAGGACTGCAATCAGACTCTGTCATAATCGGGGGTATTGTCTTTTTGACTGATTTCTGTTATAAAACCAAAGGGCTCATTAATCTCATCTAGGGCTTCAGTGGGGAAAAAAAAAAAAAGAGTGAGCGAGCTATGATAAGGTAGCTTTAATGATTTAGGGAGACTTATTGGCTATACATCTGTGGTCTATCTAAAGCCACACCAGTTCTCTCAATGAGGCTCTTTTTTCTAGAAATGATGGTACCTGACATTACCATTATACCGTAGAGGTCATTCAAGAATGCTTCAATTCTGTGTTTCTTTAACATACCATAAAGAAAAAAAAAGGCTTTTGGTCTTCTACAGAGATATGGTAAAAGGCTTTTACTTGAAAATGCTTCATCATACCAGTTTTGTTAAACTGATGCCAGTCATTTCATTAATTTGATGGAAACAGCAAGTTGTAATAGATAGAAATTTTAGGCCAAGGGGCTCTTGTCCCGTTGGCTGTAACACAGTCATTGGTCTTTGAACATCCTATGGATGTAAAGTATCATAGGACTTAGCTGTGATCTTGAGGGTATGTTTTGGGGTAAGAAGTATTTCATGTTTATATCTTTTTGATGACTTCATGTAAGCAAGCTATGTAATAGATTTATGTCCAAATGAGCGATGTCTTTCATAGTTATTATTACCAGACCTTTGGATGCATTGCATATCTTCTGCATAAATGCCATCATGTAATATGATCTTAGCTATGTGCCACAAAGAAGTCTGTCAGTTAGAGATATACTGGTTTAAATACAGAAATACAGGCTGTGCACAGGGGTGAGGTTCATTTGCACGTGTGTGTGTGTGTGATAAATTAGAATGCTCATGCAACACCAGGGAATGCATTGCTTTTTTTCTTATGTAGGCTAAACCAGCCTCTATTGTTTGCTGATGTAAATTTTCCCATGCATGATGGATGGTGACTTGACTTGGCTGTTTGTAATTTTGCTGGATCAATTTTTAGACTATCCCCTTCTATGTTTTTATATTCCAAAGGAGTTTGTGAAAGCAGCAAGGAACATTTTGCATCTATATGCAGACATTCAGGCCTGTCAATTGATTTTTCAGAATCCTTAATGTACTCTTCAGTGAGTAAGCGTCTCCTCCCACTGAAACTTTGCTTTTTAATATTATCGTGAGAAATTATTGTAGTGTTCCTTCTAGTGGGTCTTGTCTGCTATACTAAGTTAGTTTTATGTGGTTTTTTAATTTCAATTGCAAAGTGTTCCCTTTATGAACAGCTGGATCACTCAGACACATGCAGGAATGGAGCTTCAGCATCTCACTGCTTGCAGGGACTCTGATATCACAAGACCTTGAGCAAAACCAGGGAAAGCAAATTTCTACATTGTATTTTGCAGGTTAACAAGGGAGGATAGGCCTACCGCCTTAGAAGACAGTCTTAAATGATACTGAGAAATTTAAGAACCTTGTAAAACTGCTTAAAATCATCTTACAAGTAAAATTAATCTATAAATAATATAATTACTAAAATATCGGTTATGTGTTCAAATGGATCCTTTAACAACAACAGTAAGACAATTGATGAGTGTTGCAGTCATTGCATTATGTGGAAGTTGGCCCGCAGCCCAACCCGACAATGTTAAACATCATATTTCTTCCAGTAAAGTAATTTCTGATTGCAGTATCTGTTTTCAGCTCAAGTAGCTTAATGTGGGAGACTTGGACTAGCTCAGAAAGGGCTATGTTTTCACAGTGTAACTGTGTCTCTTGACGCAGTTGGACATCAGAAATCAAATATGAATTTTGAACATAATACATTGTACAGGACCTTTACAGCAGTAGTTTTGACTTGGAATATTTTATCCCAAAAACGTAAATGCAGAAAAGAAACAGATTTTTTTAAAACATTCTCAAGATGCTAAAATGCTTTTAAATCAGGATTTAGATTGGACTTCTGTCCACAGATAAGTGGAAATGTTGAAGTTGCTAATTTTCTGGCTCTATCTCTCTTTCTTATTGGCTTCAACAAATTGACTTCTGTGACCCTAATTGCATCAATTTATTTAATACTTAATGTCTATTTTAAATACCACTGCTAAACAAAAGATAAGCTAAAAGATGAATGAATGAATGAATGAATGAATGAAGGTTCTGGGAAAATCTTGCTCTCTGAAATCAGTAACAGACACGGGTTTGTAATTTTCTAAGAGCTACAGCACAAAACTACACAATAACTAGGTAACAGTCATACTGCAACATAACTGTCACACTGTGAACTCGCATCTTGCATAATACAGAAAAACGTGGAAGGAAAGAGTAGGAATGACTATTGTGGACCTTCATCATTCCTAGTACTACCTAGCTGAAATTGAATAACATATTAAAAAAAACCCTTAATGGCCAGGGCTGTTTTGAGGTGAACAATACCCATAGGAGGTCTGCTTTCAAAGTTATCTTCAATGTAAAACAGGAAGAATTTCCAGACATAAGAAAGGGAAGGCCACTTGAATGTTTCTTGTGACTAGGACTTCCAGCAGCCTAGAACCTCACAGCAACTTGACTTTCTTTCTATGATAATAGAAGGCAGGCATTTTTATAGGAAAATGAGGAAAACTCCTAGGAAAGCTTCTCTGTCTCATTTATGAATAAATCAGCAAGCAGAGTGGGTTCAGACTCAGCCCATGTTTGAGGTTTTAGCAAGAAACAGAGATCCTGAAATTTGTTTCTGCATTCAGGCTTCCCAAGAATATTTAGTTTACTCAAGTTCATTTTGAATTAAGGGTTAACACGCTGTATATATTTCCTTGGAATATAGCCCTCTAATCTGTTTACATGCCTCTGTATACACAGTTGTGATGAGTAAATCACTGCAGTAGTTTCGTCTGTGCAAGGATGCAGTATATCAGGCCTTTCTGAAACTATCAAATGATAGGATTGTTAGCAGAAGCCTGGCTAATCTGTTTTCTTCTGCAATAGCATGCCATAGCCACAAACTATGCTAGTGATAAGAAAAAAAGGCAAGACGTGGTATCAGATTCTGCACCTCATTTACTCTAGGGTGAATACAGAGTAACTGTATGGAAAACAAGACAATGCATTTAGGTTTATTCTGTTGTAACTTGGGTCAGAAACATCCCTTTAGAAAGTTGTATATTTAATGATAGCATCATATGTTGTATTTTTTTGTTGTTGTTGGATTGTAGAGTTGTAGATTTTTTCTTAAATTCACTTCTTGCCTAGTGGGGAGTTGATATTTATATCCCATCCTCTTTGAGAACAACATCTAGATATATCAATAGCAGGAGAGAACTTGTTTCCATGTTCACTTTCAGGCTGGAGTCAAGAAATTAAAGCAATTAAGGTTTAAAAACGAAAGCAAATAAGAGCCAGAAGAAAACATGTRAGCTCCAAACTTGTTCAGTTGTTGGCTTTCTCACTCGGAAGCTCTTGCTGTGAGACCTGTCTCTGCCCCAATTAGTCAGTGACACTAGACAAAGCAATAGAGCTGTCCACATTGAGGAAGGGAGAGATGAAATAATGAGGAAGGTAATACTGGAAAAACAAATGTGAATAATGAGTTACAAATATTAACTGTCTTGCATGATTTGCTATTTTCGGTGAAATTTCTCACGTAATTGTTCTCTTTTCAAGGGACCGAGCTCCCTTCATCTTCACATCAGAGATGGAGTATTTCATCACAGAAGGTGGAAAAAACCCACAGCGTTTTCAAGAGTTTGTGGAGCTTTGTTGTCGAGCTTATAATATTGTCAGGAAACACAGCCAGTTACTCTTGACACTGCTGGAGATGGTAAGAAACTTGACCATGAAACCAAAAATCAATTTCCTCTGGTGACCTCTTCCCTTTTACCACTTCTCTGCTGCCTCCAGTAGCACTGTGATTTGAAGAGGTATCGGCTGCACTGCAGGAAATGTTGGTGCTGGCACTTCCTGTGCAAAGAAACCTATCCAGTTTCAGCACTAATTTCTGAGAAAAGAAAAGCTAAGCTGTTTGATTTTTTCCTTTTTTTTTTTTTCTTTTTAAATACATGCTTTTTTACAAAATAGCAGAAAACTGCAAAAGAAGCCAGGGACAAGTTTCACATTCAGGAATTTCACTGAGCCCTTTTTCTAGGTCTTCTAACAATCATGTACCAATCCCATTCATGGTTACAGCAAGACAAAACAAACTAAATATTTCACAATGTGTGATGTGACAGTGCCTAGCAGCACTGCAGCTAACAGTAATGCCATTAGAATGTTTTTTTGCACATTTCTACACTACTTTCTTAGGATGGCAAACACAGGAAAGAAAGAGCACTACCCATACTAACACAGGTCTAAAAATCTTTTTGTATAGGATTTTAAGACCTCTTGGAGTTTTCATCCTTTAAGTATTCCTGCTGATTCACATGCTGTGGCAGATTCCATAACTGCTTTATGCCTCTATTTACTTGTGTGTGAAAGGTTAACGATTTTCCCCCTTCACAGGTAGAATGAGAATATTAAATTAACTAACATTTGCTAAGTTGTTTGCCTAAGATATTAATCTAAAACTTATGTCCAGGGCCCCATGCAGAACCTAGGTGACTGGTATGTGCATGAAAATATCTACACAACCTTATGAACAGAACCCCTGTTGAGGTTGGGGTACAGCCAAGAAGTTCCTCTGTAAACACTGCTCTACCGTCTCCAACTTCTGCAGTGGGGAGGGGAGAAATGGCAAGAATTTGCTTATCTTGTTTCTGTCTTGTCCGTGGATTCTCATGCAGTGGTACAGTGAGTGATTTCCCAATATGGAGCAGGAAGGATTGCCCCAGGTCTCTTAACCCTGCTTCTAAGTAGTCACAAAGGTGCAGCAAAACTGCATTCCTGTCATAAAGCATAATTCTGCACTGAAAGCAGTACAGGGTCAAATTGTAGGAGATACTGCCTAAATTAAAGAGCCTCTRGAAAACTCGGGAGCACCCATGCTCCCTCATCCACAGCAGTAATCTCTGCATTTCTGAACAGGTTGCCTAAGACTGCATGCTGCAAATATAACTACATCTTCTGCCCACATCCTTCTTCCCTGTGAAGTCCCTTTTTCTGCAATCAACAGAAATAATGATGTTAGATTACCCTGGGATAACAAGAAGAGAGTGTTAGGAAAATGTTCCTGGCAGGAGCTCTGAAATAACTAGCTATCTCTGCCTGGATATAGCTCAGGTTTGTCTATATTCAGGACATGCTGCATCTTCTTTTGTTTCTGCTGATCTTTAAGGAGAGGTAATAGTGCTGAGTTAAAAATTAGCATGGAGATATGTTTAAACATTTGTCAACGGGCTTGAGTTCAGTCAATTGTGTTGCATTTCATAATTGAAAAATAACTGGCAGCATACTCACACCCCATCATTGAGCACTTCATATCAAAAGGAAATTAAACAAACAAGACAAGCTTGCGAACGCTTTGGTTTTGCCAGTGATGTTTGGAAGGGTGAGTCTGGTTCTGCACTTGAAATGGGGTGTTGCTCGGAAACTGCAAGTATCAAAATATTTTAGTTTCATGGGTTGTTTCTAGAAMAGTAAATAGACTGTGAAGAAGTTCTACTTTGAATTCATTTCCATGCAAAATATCAGATGTTATCATGAAGGAGCAACATAAACTAACCACTGCCTCTTTGTATCAGTGACATTCTAAGATTTCTCTCACTACCTGGAAATCTGCATCATTAATCTTTCCTTCCCCTCCCACATTCTGTTTTCTGAGATGCTATCTATAAAACATGGCTAAAAAATCTAAACAATAAGGCTATTTAAAAAAAAGTACAGTACTTCACAGGAGTGGTAAACTGTGCTCTGGATGGTCAGTAACTGTTAGTGGTTCTAGCAAACTGTGATTATGAACAACAGTTTGGGTTTTTTGGCCCAGTTTGGGACTTGATGCTTTTTTTTTGGTGGTGAGCAGCATATTTCTAGAGCTGTACTGACATTTGCTACTGGGAGTAAGAAACAATCCATGAATTTTCCATCACTTTCAAAACCAGAAACATCTGTGGGAGACCCAAGAGTCTGCTGGCAGAGTTCAGCTGCGTAAATGCCTGTAGTTCATCGGCTTTGCTCTCATTAAAGAATTGATGTGAACTATTATAAAGAGGGTGATCACAGGAGACAAACATCTTTCAATTAGTTTAAAAAAAATGCAAAATTCGTTGCTGTTATAAAGATTTTTCAAGTAGAAAATTATTAAAAGGGATTTACAGGTGACAGTAGATAGCAAGTAATTGATCCACTTGCCTCTGTTGTGACAAGAAACAGGTCGACCTAATAGTATAAAGCAGGAGACAGTACCTAGACAGAGCAGATCGAAGACTCAAGAATCCCATGTCCCCATACAAGTCATTTCACCCTTCTAAACTCAGAAACACCATTTGGGAAAAGAGGATCGGGAAACACCCCCGTTTTGGAGGTCTAACGCCTGGAAAGTACATGCCAGGACTATTCATTTTTCATGGGATGGCGGGCTGAGCATCACACACCAGCTCCGAATCCAGGCCCAAGGAGAGCACAGGCAGCTCCACTCAGTGAGTCAGAAGGCCTGGGATAACCAAGGGTGGTAGGTCAAGACATATGTGTGGCCAAACGAGGGGAGCAATGCAGGTACTTAGGCATCTAGTGACATTTGAGTTGCCCTAAGTGGCTTGTAGTTGTTTTCTGAACAGTTGTTCCATACCTTGTCTAATCAGCATCTAGTATCACTAGTCACGGTTTTCGGAAGCCTCCTCCATCAGGGGACTGGAAGCATGAAAGATATGTCACACGGAGCAAAAGGGATGAAGCACTATAATAAGCCTCTAAGACCCCTTTGCAGCCAGCAAAGCACTGTGTAGGTACTGGCCAGCTAAAGACGTTTTTTTGCTTAAGCAAGTGGTTTTCCACCTTCTGCAATGCAAAGAACCTAAAAAAATTCCTGTTTTTCAGTKGCACTGCAGATCATTCAGATTATGTTCATATCTGGCATTGTTCCCTTTTCTAATGCAGGGCAAGAAGCTTAATTTGCCTATGCAGCAACTCTCTTTTTTTTTTTCTAAAGGGGACAGGAGTTGTTATCTTTTAGAAATCGGTTGAAGGCATACAGATAAATAGCATTGTAYGTCTTTAAGTGCTGAATGTTGTTATTGTCCCTGCTCTCAACTCACTTAAATTCACCTCATTGAGCTTTCTCATTTTCTCTGCTCCTTGCTAGCCAGAACTCTGTGAGACAGCACTCTAACTGTCCAGTGGTAGTATAGATTGGGTCAGATACGAAACAAGATTTTCCTCATAATGCCAAAAAGAAAATATAAAAAATATTGAAACGTGACTTAAAAATATTGAGAAGGTTTGAAGGAATAAGGAAAATATCCCTCCATCTCTTTTCCCCTTACACTATTCATTTCTCAACCAAACCCTAAAATAAAAGCAGTGCTTCCTTTCTTCTTTGCTGTTATCCACAAAACTCAGTGGGTCTTTCTGTCCGAGCTAGACATAAATATCAATGAAGAATGCACAGCAGTGACTGCAAATTCAGATACGTTTCCTTCCAAGCACTGTGAAGGAGTGATTTTTTTTTTTTTTTCCGTTACACACAAAGCACTGCTCTCAACTTACTGTGGTTGTTGAGAAAAATCAGTAGGTTTTGAAGTGAGTCAAAATTATTTTTGTTGTTGATATTTTAAAATGGCTGGAGAGAGCTGTATGGACAATTGGACACACTCACTTGTCTACTCTACTCGGTGTTTCTTTGCAAGGGGAATATTTGCATTATTTGTCTTTCGAAACGAATTTGGCCAACTAACTAGAACAGATCTGTCCCACATCCATGAAGAATGATACACTTCTACAGAGGGCAGTTCTCTGCACCCAAGTCAGGGCTCCTGTCTAAAGGAACCTTCCTCCTCCATTGACTGTAAAGGGAGTGAATCTATGATCCCTTTGCAGGCAGAGTCCAGAGCAGTGATGGTGGAATCAGTAGTTACAAATGAGAAGGTGATGTTGCAATAAATTGGATTAGGACTAGGATAACTGTGAGCATAACAGAAACGTGGTTAACTATTGTTCAGGTGGCTGAATTTGGTCGCTTTCCCTTTATCACCATTAGAAGGCTATGAAGGAAGCTTAGCAATGCACACATCGAGATTATGATATCTGAAGAGAAAATAAATAACTAAAATGGGTCAATGATTTTGACCCATGCCTCTTTCCAGCACCTCGGTATGAAGTTTTACAATGCAATATATTCACTTCAGTGTTTCCAGGCGTTGCTCTAGCATCAGAACCACTTTTCAGATCAGCAGAACTYTGTGTTTTACAAGAAGTCCTTCTGGTGTAAAAACTTTCTTTTCCCAGTTAGCCCCGTTTCATTTAAATTTCTTTTTAATTGTTAGTGGACTAATGATATTTCTTTACTTTTAAGATGATGTATGCAGGATTGCCCGAGCTAAACAGCATTCAGGATCTGAAGTATATGTATGATAACCTCCGTCCTCAGGACTCAGACCTCCAGGCTACAAGCTACTTTACAAGGTAAAACCAGAATATAATCCAGAAACCTTACCTCCTTCAGGCATGAAGCAAAGCTGTCAAATTAAAAAAAAAAAAAAAAAAAAAAGGCAGTTTTTCGGTTTTGTTAAGAGGTTGTAATCAGTGAAATTACAAAAAAGGATAATTGGTCTTCACATGTTTACTTTAATAAAGTCCATTCCTTATGCATGTTATAACCAGTCTCCTCAAATTTCTGGCAGAAACAGTTGTGCATTTGTGGTACACTTGTAACAAGTCACTTATTCAGCGCCTAGAGATTTCTTCGGCTTTCATGGTGAAACCATCCTGGCTTATTTCTAGTCAGCTTCCCTCTCTGCTTTTAAATGCAGCAGCTACATGCAACACGATTTGAACTGCATAAAAAGGTTCAACTTGTTAATGGACTGAGTGAGGATCTGGAATTCCTGCATTTTACTCCCTTTTCTGTTCTTCTTTTGACCTTCTGTGTTGCTTCAGGCAAGTTACCTCCCCTCTGTTAGCCATAGCTTGTCCATCTGCAAAATGGTACTGATTCTTCCTTTTAAGCACTTAACAGATCTATCACAGAAACGCATTGTTTGTGAATATATGTATGTTTAAAGCTTGATTTGTGTTAGGATAATGAAACCTTTCACTTGTTTGTGATAATAACTGAGGATTATTGATGAGGAGCTGCAGATGACCTCTGCAAAATCAGTCTGAAGCCCTCAGTCCTGATCTTTTGGGTCAGGCCTCTGCATTACATATAATTCCAGCTGTTTATGTGATGATGCTCTAGATGGAGCCAGTGGAGACTGACTGGATTTAGAAACTCACTTTCCCGTTCTAGGCACAGCCTGAGAAAATCTGTCCCTGTCAGACCCTGTCCTGTGCAGCACCACCACCGTTTCCCAAGGACAGTCTATGAACTCACGCATCCTGGACACCACATACATATGCAAAGCAAGCCAGACTCTTCTGACCTCTTCCTCTGGCCCAAGTGCAGGGCCACGTACCCAGGTCACAGCACTGGACTCTGAGTGAAGGGCTCCTTTTAAGCTCAGAGCCCTAAAGGACACCCCCATAAGGCAGCACTRTTCTCTGCACTGTGCAAAATGCCTTGAGGCAAGAGCAATCCCCCTACCCTTCAGTACAGCCAGAGGGCACGTCGCAATGAATAAATGAGATGAAAGCTTGAACTGGACCAGCTGAGCCAGTCTCATTACTATTACAGAGGCCCATATGAAGATTTTGGGCAATTTGAATTGTGTTGTTTATAAGTCTCATTTTCGTGTATTAGAATCGGAAACTGAGGCTGCAGGTTCGGAGAAGTCTGGGACAGAGACCTAGAGAGTTTAAGGAAAACCTTTCTTTGAAGAGAACGGGGGGAACCTCTCAAACAAAACTATTGTTCCATTACTTTACACACAGCAGAGCACTGAGTTCCTTCTCCTTTAACACTTGTTTTTTTGTATGCTTTCCCTCTTGCCCCTTAACAAATTATTTTATTTTGAAATTTAATTACAGCTTCACGTTTACCATCTATTCCTACCTTATCCTTTCCTTTAAAATTTCACATATTCCCAAATTACAGACTTATATTTCCACTTCAAATGGGAAGCATGCAGTTTCTAATTAAAACGTAAAAGTCTTGATTCTGTCAAATAGTTTGGGTGGTTGTGTCTGTCCCTCATGCGTAAAAAACCCAATTCATTTAATTAGTGAAAAAAGGCTAGGATTTACATAACAAATAGGGAAACGTGAGTCTTCAGATTGAAAATTGCATTAGTGTCATGCAAAGCTCGGAGCTAGTGCCCAGCACTCTTCTGGAGATGGAAAGGATCAGTATGCTTTTCAATTGGGTAGGACTAAAGTTATGGTTAGGGTTAGTATCACCACAGTCTTGCCTAGCTGGAAGATGAAGGATGAGGGCTGAGTTCAGGACAGAGGTGTAGCTCCACACTCTTTCTTGGAGTTGGGCAAGGTGGTTGTGGTGTTTTGAGGGTTAGGGTGAAGGACGTGAGGGACTTCAGAGTGGGAATTCAACTGCAATCTTACTCAGCCAAAGCATGTGGAATAACAGTTGGCATTAGGAAGGAGATGTGGCTCAACACTGTTTTGGAAGTCAGAAGAGTTGATGTGCTTTGTTGCCTGTTAGAGAATTAGGATATCCTGTTCAGCCCAGAGAGACTATAGGTAGGTCTCAGAGGCCAGCATGTCCTCCTTCCCATTGGATTCCTTGTTAGGGTTGATGTTAAAGTAATGAAGGCGTTCACAGTGAAAATGGCACTCAAGTCCTGCTTACCAAAAAAAATGGCATCGTGGTGCAGATCTAGACAGTGCTGTGGGCTCTGTTCTTTTTTGAAACTGTATTTTCTGCTAAAATGTTTTTAGTGAACTCCAGATCTACTGTTCCAATTTCCTTCAAAATGCTGAAGTGTAGATTTGTTATTGTCCATAGAGACCATTACATCACGTAGAACAGTCAGATATTGCTAGGGTGCATATTTTGTTCTTTAATACTCTTAGGCTATGTTTGTATTATATATGCTCATTTGCAAGAAGAAAGTCTCTTGTCATCAGCTCATGAATTTTATGGAATCTCATTTCTCTTGGTGCTTTTTTTTTCCTTAATTCTAATTTCTATTCATGTTTGAACATAATTTGTGTTAGTTCAACACATGTATTAACTAACATTTCTACATGTCTAAACATGGGCAGAATGTCAGACTTCATGTCTAGTAGTATTTTAGCTTCTGAAAAGTGTATCCAGGCACTTTTCAAAATAAAGACTTTATGATGGCCTGGTACCCAGATCCATGCAGAACTTAGCCCTCTGTATAAGCATTTTCTAACTTGCCCCCAGGAATGTTAATATATTGAGGGTTTTGTGAGTTTTGCATTACTTATGTCATCTTTATTCCTGTCCTTCAGAAAAATTCTTCCCTATCTCCTTGTTATATAAAAAGTCCGGGTGCGAAAAAATCCAGTCACTGACTTGTCATGGTCACTCTGTAGCTTATTCCTGTATCTATTTTTCAGGCTGTCCTTAGAAAGCCAAAGAAATTTAAAGTTCTGGTTATTAGCATAACTTCCAGTAGCTCTCAAATCCTTCGCAATTTGTAGCTCTTTTTGCTCCATAATTACTTCCAAAAACATTTTATTTTTTTTAAAAAGTTCTTTTCTAGATGGTCATTGGAATGTTAAAATCTGCCAACAGAAAGTTATGTCTTGTTCTAAGTACAAGCTAGTTATTGTAATCTTTCAGATTTGATCATATAATGTGTATCTGCTGAAAACCCCAATCTTCTGCTAGTGAAAACAGGAGAACAGTATTGCTCTGTATTTTTGTAGAAATAGGTTGCTTTTAGCAATTGTCTGAGTTTGRTTTCAGCAATAATACTGACATTGCCTCTACTGTTGTTTAAAAACAACATGAAGTGATGAACGATGTCAGAAATATTCCTGGCAAAACAATGTTAATTTGTTCTTTGCCGTCACCTTTTTAGCCAACGGAATAATGCTACCGGAGTTTGGACTGTAATGTACTGGCCCCTTTCAGGATCATAAAGCGTCCTGTGTTTTACCAAATTCTTTTCCTCTCACTCTTGATTTAAGACACGTCCAACAATCTGCGGCCTCATTTGTGTACTGTATTCTTCTCACATTGGGTCGGTTCACTGCTATGAGCTGATGAGCAGCAGTCTAAAGCCTCACAGCTTACAGCCTTCTGGAGGGTCGCACCCTCAGATCGTGGATAAACAATGCACCAATTGAGACTTAAACAAGAGTTTCTGTGTTTGCTTGTCGGTTCTGTGCACCTAGTGCCAAATGAAACATTGTTGTCTCTCCAGCATCTGCCCTGAACTCAGTTTGATCCTTGAAACTCAATTTGATCCTTTCCCCTCCCTCCTTTCCTCTTCCCCTGACAACACAGTTTTACCAGAAACTGGAAACCCATCTTACCTCTGGATATAAGTTTCCTCTCTGGTTTTCTGCAGATGCCTTCAAATGTCAGCATGGTGTMGCATGCTGCCTGACATTTTTAATGTGCCTGTAAAGGGAAGTATATTTAAAATTATTTTTAAGGGATTAAAGTTAGCCTAATGCAATGAATGGATTTGATTTCAACTGATTGCAGTATGCAATCTAACCCACTCATAGAAGCCCATGAATAAGAGATGCACAGTGGATCTGACAATTACCAGCAAAGCACCATTGCATATCTCCAGCAGCCTGAGTGAGGGGGATGCTGCTTGGGTCAGCTGCCACCTTTACTTATTTAACAGAATCATTTGTTAGGTACCTGTCATTGCCCAGGTCAAGCGTATCCTCTCCAAACCATGAATGCCAGCAGTTGCAAAACTGGACAATTCACAGTAACTCCTTTCAAAACATGACGCTAATCTCAAACTGATCAGCTGATCCCTGTTTCTCAGSTGGCTGCAGATTTTCCAGCAAGAAATCTCCCAAACAACTGAAACACCAGTAAAAGCTAGTGGCTTCTAAAAGGGCATARACAAAACTATGGTACTCAACTTATCTCCTTGGTGTTCAACCAGGTTGTAAAGATCGTGGTATATGGGCCTCAAAGGAAGAGAGGCAGACTTCCTCCTTGAATTTATGTCRTTTGAGGCATTCATACTCTTGTACAAACCCCACATGCCACCAGCTCATGGGAGAGGAATGTCCTCTGTTCTGGGATGGGTGCATAGGTGGACTAGTAGGGAGACTAGCCCGGAAGATGTGCTTCAGGAGAGTACATGATGTGCTCAGCCCATGGGATCAGAGTTTATCTGAGGTAAACGTGGATTTTAAAGCCTAGCAAAATAAGGGGTAAAAAGAATATGATTATTACCCGTATACTATCACAGTGAGAAATAAGGTATTAAACTGAAGGGTTATCACTGTTGTACACAAAAAGAATATCAACTGTCCATAAATAAATGTTGCTGAAAATTAGAAAAGTTCTGACCCTGAACGCAGWAATATTCTGGAAAAGTTTGTTAAGAGCTGTTGGGGGCATACTACCCAACTTGTTTTAAAATGGAGCCTAGTAAATTCATGGGTGGAAAAGTTGAATACAAATGAAACACCATGTTCATTAACATCTGAGAACCCCATGAAAATARATTTTGCTCATTACACTCTAAATTAGTTCAGGCCTAGATGGAAATGAGAAGCAGGATGCCATCAAGGATGATAAAGAAAACTATTCTGAAGTTTGGGGTGAATACTTATTATTATATATACCAAGACTAAAATCTGGATAACTAGTCAGTAATAATGAGTGTATGTGCTCTTAAAAGGCTGTGGAGAAAGGCTGGTGTGTCCAAAAAGACCTAAGCACCAGCCCTCAGAATACYTGTCCCATAAGAAATGTCTACTTCCTAAAAATCAAGGCACCAACTATCACTAGTCACTCTTGAAAACGTTAGCCAACCTTTTCATCCATCTCTGTTTACACAAGCAGCCAACCAGTCTATGCATGTTTTACCTGATACTATAATTTGCCAGTTCTGTAGAAAGACTGTGAACCAAACCTGAAATTCAAAGTCAGTTCAGCAGGTGGAAAGTGGAAAGTCATTACTTTTCAATAACCCCGGATATTCAACTCGCTTTTCTGAGACGTAGGTCAGCCACCAATCTGCATGGTAAATGGATATTGTCATGTGGAAAAAAATAATTTTTCTGCCTGAAAACTGTGTTAGCAATATTGTGATTCACGATTAATGTTATTCTAGTTAATGACAGTTTCCTGTTTTCTTCTAATTAACCTGTGCTTTTGATGGCCTTCGTATAAGTCACTTCAGTTTTCCCATCTATAGACCATTAGGCACTAATTCTCTAAGCAGCTTGGGCTGCCAGAGCTCTGAAATAACTAAGAAACTTTTTGTCATCTTTGTGAAGGCAAAGCCAGCTTTAGGCACAGGCGAAGATGGTAATGGCCTAGGGAGCAAGAAGATCTCGGCAACGAATACCCGTGACTTTACCAACTTCTTTGCCTATGGCTAAACTTAGTGTGGCTGTAGAGAAAAGAAGATGTATGGGGATCTCGAAGAGTTCAAGGAGAAAGTTCCACCACTGATCCTTAGGATGAACTTTAAAAATTCCAGCAGAAAGGGGAATCAGATTACCACAATGTGGTGAACCAGGTCAATGAACTAATCCACACCAAAAATAARCTGCAAAATTAAAAAAGATAAGACACATGGGTTTGACGTACCCCACTGCTGCATACATAGTTAGGAACCAGCKTTTGGGAGGCTGTGGGAAAAGGGTTCCCTTAAGCAAGTTTGCCCTTGAAAGAAGGTACAGAGAACCATAACCAGAGTTGTTCTACCTTGCTGTGAAGACACACTCTGAGAGGTCATCAGAAGAGCAAAGAGACCTTTTCAATTCTTTCTTGATAACATGACATAAGGATTGCTTAATATTTTCTATTCTAACAGGGAGGACTGCATACAGAGAAAACAGAATATCGAGACAGGGCAAAAACAACGTATACTTCTGTTTTTATTTTACTTTAAATGTAATCATTTAAAATAACTCACAGGGAAAATCTGCAATGATGACAACAAAAGCCTCTATTTAGGTTTAAAGTATGTGATTACCAATCAGGGTGTTAAAAGTATTTTAGAAGTTTAATGGACCCATGGAAAGACTAGTGGTGTTCTGATATCAGCTGTTCTGCATAGTGATGATGTCTGAATTAGTGCTAGTTTATAAACCGAGGCCTGCTTTATGTGAATTATAATGCACTGTATTTAGCTGTAAAGTTAATATGCCTCTTATAGTAATATTGCAAATTCCCTAACTGCTTTGCTATAATGTGGCCCAGTTACAGATTCTATAACCTAAATCATGCCTCAGTGATTTAGGAAGTGTTTAAACTATGCATTAAATTAAATACATAGGAGTTAAAAAGGAAAAGTTCACCACAGATGCAACCTAATTAATCAGCACTTAATTGATTTTGTACTAATATTTTGAAATGAGATTTGTTATCTTGTTTTCAATTTGAGTGTTAATTTGTATCATTTATTAAATAGTCTGTATGTATCTGTTTTTGGAGAATATAATTAATAATTAAGATAATTAACTTAATCAATTCAGGGATACTTTTCCTTGTATTACATTCAGAAAAACATATACATCATCTTTCCTCAGTTTAGTATGCCTAATTGGTGTATGATAAATTCACACAGTATTTTAAATGAAATCTCGATTTGGGCGGGGCGAGCTGGGGAGCTGTCTGCAGGTAGAATGGTCTTTTTGGTATGGTTGCATCTGTGAAGCTACAGACTTTAGCCAGAACATCTGAGATCATGAAAATTAGGCTAATGCGATGAATGGAGTTGATTGCAGTATGCAATCCAACCCACTCACAGAAACCCATGAATAAGAATTTAATTCAAAATGACAGGTGAAGCATTTGCTCAGCTTTGAACAGGGGTTGATGAAGGTGGTTAAGGGTATTGTCAGCCCTTGTAAGCTAGTTAGATACAGTCCAAAACTGGAAAAAAAAAAAARAAAAARRAAAARWAAAAAAAAAAMCTCCTGACAGTTTGGTAGARGTTTGCTGCCATATGGCCTGAAACTAATGGGATGTTATAACATCAGAACCTATCCAGAATATCTTCAGAGAGCTGTAGAAATAAGCAGGGGAAAAAAAAATGTAGCATCACAAGTTAAATAGATCTTAACCAGCAATCGAATTCARGGGGGCAAATGTTTTATAATGAGTACTGCATCTTACTCTTCAAAGACCAGTGATTATGTTGCAGTGTTATTTCTCAAGTCGAGTTCACTTTGATGTTAAAACACATTTGCAGTAGATATCTACATGTATATCTAGTTATTTTTTTATCTATTGTGTCTTTTCTGATGAAGGATCTTAAAACTAGGAAATTAGAAGTGTGTTCTGGCTCCCCTTGCACAGGGATGAGATGGGGGGAAACAGGGGGAGAAAATTTCTTTCTTTTTTTTTCATCTTAAGCAGCTCCACAGGGATAGAGCTTTTAAGAACTGGGTAGAGGATTTAGCAACACATCATGCACAGCTAAATCATGAATTGGATGCAAGAGCCTTGTGCAAACATGTGTAAGTCCRGGTGAGGTTAGTGTAACCAAAAAGAAAGTGCTAGGGCACTCTCTCCTATCTCTCTAAGTGAACACATGTTGTTCTACCCTGGAACTCCTCAAAACACACATGGAAATGTTCTGTCCGTCTCTATTGTCCAAAAGATGGCTGATGGTATCCAGCTCATGAAGAATAACTATCCCAAGGTAAGCCATGAGACAGGCTACGGCAAGAGCGCTCCTTTAAGCAGTAGAGCTCAGGGGCTGGATATGCTGTATAGCTGCAAATAGCAGTGACTGGTGTGTATGTGGGTACATGTTCATGTGAGGTAGGTTTTAGAATTTGGAGTTTTTTGGTTCTTGCATCCATGAAACCAAGGATCAAGAAATGGAAACAAAACAGGTGCATAACTAGTGCCTCTTCTGTTTGTTTGTTCTTCAGGAAAATAAAGGAAAGTTTGGAGTGCTTTCCTGTTAAACTCAATAACTTGATCCACACGCTTGTACAGATGTCAGTGACAGGCTCTGCAAAGCCTCCAGCTCCAGACACTGTCCCCCAAGAATGGATGATGCTGGATGCAGAGAAGTCAATTGCAAGAGCCACCATTTTGGGGTTCAACAAAAAGTCTGACTCCGTATGTATTATGTTCTTTGTTTGCCCTCATCTACCTTGATCTTTAACGACTCTTCTGTGAGCTTATATACTCTCTCTCCTCCTTTATAGAAGATGTGCTTGTGCCGTATTAAAAGGATCACAGGATGAACAGCAGTGCCATAAGCTACTGGAGAGAAGGAACACCAGGCAGACAGCTATTAGCAGGGAGCCATTAAGGAGAACAGTTCATGCCCTATAGTGAAAAATAAATCAAGAGCTAATTAAAGCATCTAGAAGGAAAGCATGGCACAAAATTAGGAAGCCTAATAGGCTGTTATATGATGCTTTAATGGTGCATTATTAGTTTTCACACACTGCAGTGATCTTTCAGTGTTTGAGTTGTATGCTATCCAGGCAAGTTTCTCTCTCTGTGCAGCAAAGACTATAAATTACAAACTGAATTCTCTGGCACTTGGCACTACATTAAAGAAAGGTTTTTCTTTGTTAAARTCAGCCTATATTTTCTCTTGTACATTTTTTTTTAATGTGCTTCTCTGATCATTTCTCTTTTCTGCCTCTCCCTTTTCCTCAATACAGCTATATCTCGTCCAGGTGGTGCAAACCTGCAATGTGGTCACTTTTGTGGAAAAATCATTCAACCAGTTCTCAAAACTTCACAGCCATCTCCAGAAGCAATTTCCGTCACATACCCTCCCAGAGTAAGGCAGCATATTAGCGAACGTTATTCTGCTGTTAAATGGTTCTCTCTGTGCACAGATAAAAATGTGAGAAAATGTACAGCAGACATATTTTTAGAAACACAAAGGCAATGCAACTTATTCTRTCAAGCCTTCTATTCAGCCCCGGAAGAAACTGAATCATAGATCATTGTGGCAGTCTAACATTTATATATTTTATTGTTCCTTTTTTAATGGGAGGAGAAGGGGGGAACAGTTTGGGCCTGACACAGCTATTCCTGAAATYAAAGGGTAAGTGGTATTGACTTCATTAAAGGCACGATAGGGCCTTTAATAGTTTTTATTTTCTGCATGATGCTGATCAAATCTCATAGCAAAATCCATATATTAAAGCAAAGTAGGAATGTTCACACTGGGTCAGAACAGAAACAAGCCAATCTGACATTGGCAGGTGTGATCAACATTTTTACAAAAAGATGCACATATTCCCCAGCTGAGAAATATGCAATAATCTTTTGTACTATYCTGGCCCCAAAACCCGATACTTTGTGCCTGCATCTTTCAGTTTAGTGTCTCTTGAAAAATATGCTATCATTAGTTGCAACAATTTTGAATATTACTTTTTATCCATGTGCATGTCTATTCCTGCTTTTTATATCCAGAATTTTATTTCTTCACAGTTTCCTGGGACAGTGAATCCCACGGTTTATTTCTGTCTTATGTAAAACAGCTTTGCCTTATGTAAGATTGTTCATGGCTTTGGTAATATAAGTGGAGTTACGTATTCAACAAATATCATATACATCATACCGCGTACACCATTGAAAACAAAGTAGTCTTCTCTCAAACAGTCGTGCTGACTCACTTGATACAAGCCCCTCTTCAAGCTCAATCTACAATAAAACATAAAGCTGGCCAAAAAGACAAGCAGTGTACTTGAACCAAGTTGAGATTCAAGTGATATGCTTGAAAAATAGAAAGGTCTTTGAGGTTTGACCTGAAGTAAATAGCCACAAACAACATGGTTTTGACTTAAAAAATAAAGTCCCTGGATTTCAGATCCAAATTTGATATTCCCCCAACCTTGTGAGAGGCATTCAGTTAAATGTCTTTAGGTTACGTAATTCTAGAAAATCTTTGTCYTACCTGAGGGGATTTTAGTTGACTCCAGTTTGACTCATTATGACTGGCTCACATGAACTGGTTTGCAGCAGCTGGTGAGAATCGGAATTTCACTAAAGACTGAAAGTRCTTGAACCATGGTTTTGATTTCGAGATATTTGCACGCTATTAGGTTGTAAAATAAAATGTTTAACAAGTACGTATTTATCATTTTTTCCTGTGGTGAGCAGAGCCCTTTGAAGGAAAATGTATTTCTCTTTAGAAACGCATAGACCTCAGAAACCCTGTAGTGAATTTCAAAAATAGTACTAGCCATTTTTCAGATAAATCTAACTTTAATAAAAACCCTCACAACATTTTCACTGCAAAAGAGAGTTCCAGAACTCACAGAGGGTTAATCTGCATATACTGAGGCTGTGTCTAAGAACTCCAGAGTTTTATTGTCATAATTCAGTCCCAGCAGTAACCTGTCACTGTATGACCTTTCCCCAAGACTGTGWTAAAGTCATTCATTTTATGTTGTTTCTTTATATGTAGGTTCTTTAATGTTAAAGTTTTGGTTTGTTTTCTAACAGAACTTCATTGGCTTGAGGCTTTTCATGTATTCCAGATTTTATTCTAATAATAAAACCCTAATTATTTCTTTATAGGAAGTTATCACTGAAACTGCCATACCATATCAGACCATTAGTCTGTCTGTGTATTACAAAACTCCAGCTCTGGCTGATGCCAGATGCTTCAAAGGAAGCAAAAAGCCTTGTTCCATAATGTAACCACAAAATCAGTTCAAAAATGTATGATTTAAAAGTAAAATATCTAATATTACTAGTATAATTGGAACTGCTAACAGAAAGGACTTGGTTACTGCTTTGTATTGATTCATGAAATTGTATATATTCATGTCTCATTAGGAGGAAATAATGCGATATGAGTCTGCTTCATACAAGTGCTAAATACTGGCTGTATTGCAAGAAACTAATGGCAAAGGCTCAGAGTTCTCAGCATCTGAAATTTTGCTACTGACATGTAAACATTCAGCCCACATTTACAAGCCAAAGCACAGCTGCCCCAAGCAAGCCCTTGCACTCTAGCACCTTCCTTCTTATTTGGTTTCAGACAGAGTATTAATTGTGTTTAATTATTGTTTTTTAAAAGGTCAAACTTCTCTTCACCCAATAAAGCATTTAAGTGATGTTATTTATATACAGAATGTTCTTCAAGCTAAGTAGGAAATGGAATCCGCTATGCAGGATGTCTGCGTGTGGCACAAGTTTATATTTTTCTARTCTACTTAAGGTAGATGCAAAGCTCAAAATCAGCATGGGAAGTTAACCTTTTCTAACACAAGTGTGTTCACAAGTGCAAAGTCAGGTTCAGCCATAGGTGCAATTCAGCAAAAGCATGAAGGCCTTTTAAAGAAGCGTTCAGTGCTACCTCAAGGTGCATATTGTCCTTCACTGCAGCAGAGTTATTGGTGCTATCAATCAGCAGTTTCTCTGTCCTCTGTTTGGCCACTGTGCTTAGGATGCATCTTTTGAGGGCCTACATTTTACAGCCAGAGTCCTCTCTTTGTGTTATACAGTCTAATTAATTTTAAGCTGCTTCCAAACAGATCCTCCCTACCATCTCTTGAAAGAAGTCCTTTTTGTGCCCCAGAGGAACCCAGAACATTCACAGGCTGTCTATGTGTGCCAAATGACCTAGGCTCTATTTTTATCTATGCAGCTCGTATAWGTCATGATCCTGGGTCATATCACTTCCCCCGCCTCATTATGTGTCCTGCCACTGTAATTTCRTGAGGCAAGAATCACCTCTTACTATTCATTTGTACAGTGCCTAACTGAGCCCTGATCTTTCAGTGYTATAGGCAAAAATAATCAAAAGGTCATACATACATACAATATGCTGCTATCATCCTGGCCCCTTGCTGTTTTAATTGCAGAGTAAGTTATGCCAGTGCTGAGTTCTTCCTCAGAAGTAGTACACAAGATGGGTAAAGATCTGTCTGCTCCTAAAAAGAATTACAATATCTTGTTAATCAGTATTCTCTTCATAAAAGGCCTTCTGTTACAAAACAAGCTTAAAAAAGTAAATTAAARATTGGTCTTAAAATTAGACCCAACAGGTCTAATTACAGTTCATAAAATCGAATTGCATTGAATCTCTTGGTAACAAAACCTGTGGGTTAATCATCTTCAGTCATTTTATTTTCACTAAGTAAGGCTGCTATTTGCCATTTTTACAGTTGGGTGGTTTGCAAAGCTGGCCAGTGTTCCTCTCTAGGGATGGGAATCCAGTGCTCCATGTGTTGCTATTTGTCTGGCCTTTGAAAAGCTGATGACCTTTTATTGCTGAGCTGTGGAATTGGGTAAAACCTGTTCAAAGTAGGATCTGACCAGCTGCCTTTCAAAAGGCCGGCCAAGTGTCTCTTTTCAGTGTGTTGCACTGCTAGATGGCTTTTTAGTCATTTGTCTGAAGCCTTCAGATATCTCTTGAGATCTAGTGGATAAACAAGGTTGTACCAGAAAAAAAAGGATCGTAAACAAGACACGGGTAACTATTTACAGTGGTGATGTAACATGAAATACAACCATATCAAAACTTCTACTTTTCTATATCACATAGGTTAGAGGACATAAAGCATAATATTAGTTATGAACCCCAATATTAGCAATCCGTATCACAAAAACCATTACATGCAATTTAGCACAGCTAGCTTTTCTAATGCTCCTTGAACCTGAGAGAAAAGTAGTCCTGGTCAGGGCAAGGTTAATATAAATTGATTATGTGTAGTGTTAAAAATCTAACCTTTTGACTGATCTAATGTGCATTGTCTCTGAAATGCAAAGATGATTCAAGTAAAAAAAAATGTGGGGTTTTGATATTTTCAATCACCAAAGCATTAGAAAATTGATGTAAGGCCATTCTATGCATATGTGGTTTATTTACTAAACTGAAATGAAATTAATCTTAATAAAAATTCAGCAATAACATTACTATTATTATTGTTATTGCTTTTGTTGGGATTGATTTTGTTACTGTGGCGATCGTTTGTTTTCATATATTACTTTTATTATACCAGCGCCTGAAATTACATATGGGATCAGGGACCTGCTCTGAAAAACTTATCTACTCTCTAAATGGCTGAGGTAAAAAAGCAAGCAATGATATATTCATAAAATGTCACATTGTTGCTGCAAGGCTTTGGTATTCAATATTCTATGGTAGGGGTTTGTATAGCATGAGCCCTGGGCTGACATCAGAGGTCTGTTGTGCTGTGCACAGTGCAAAAAATGGGGAGGGTAGTGTTTTCCTGGGATTATAAAGGGCCAGGTTTTTAGAGGTATTTAGATACTATAAAATGCAAATAAGTGCCTTTTAGGGGTTTTTAATTTTTTTTTAATTAATAATTTAGACAGAAAAAGGGGTTCAGTGTGAAACAGAATATGAGCAAATTATTAGAATAACCAGAGTCAGAGGGTAAACGAACCTCTGGACACTGTACCCATCCCTTCCCCTACCTGCAAAACCTCTTAGAAAGTGTTAACTTCCTTCTGTTAAGGAGAGCTGGAAATATTTTCATCAAATACAGTACAAGAGTTATACTTACGAATATTCTTCTTTTTCAGGTTTCCCCACTCGTGGCATTTACCTTTTACAGATCTTGAACATAAAAGAGTGAAGGATTTGAATCTCTATCTGAAGCAGCTATTAAGTGGATCCACGAAACTGGCTAATGTGAGCACTTCCAGTATTTATTTTATTTGCATGTGACTTTTAGTAGCATCGTACCAAAAGAATCAGGAAGCTTTCCATGGCCTCATTTGAAAAAAAAAAAAAAAAAAGACATAAATGACACATTTTCTAACACAGCCGTTTTGAGATGGAGCCATTGTAACATTCATCAGAACTTAAGACAAAGACAAGGATGACTGAAAAATAGTTTATTAGACCTGGCAGGGCATTTTTCAAAATAACTTCTCTTCCTCTCCTGCCATCCAAAAGTAGTGATTCACTGAATTTTTGACGGTAAGGAGTAGGTTTTGAGGAATGTAATGTCTAAAAAAAAGAGTAAGTTTTGAAATATTGAAAAGTCTGATTTTGACAGTTTTTAAATGAAATGTTCCATTCTTTCAGCCCAGAAATACTCTTCATTTCAAAATTTAGTTAACATGTAGAAGAAATTGTTTTGCAAACATTAGACCAAAACCAGAATGTTTCAATATTATCAGAATGATACATTGTGTCCATTAAAACTGGTGTTTTCCCATTTTTTATTCATTATTGTTTTCTGAGGTTTGATGTTCTCCTCCTATTTCAAAATGGAAAGTTGAAGTGGTAACAAGCACTGACTCTTCATCRTCTGGCCCAGGACAAAGCCTTATGCATCTCAGCATCTTAAAAGCCTGGGCCAAGAGCAACTAACAGGCCCCATGTGCCACAGGAGGCTGTTAAATCATTACGCTGCGTCACTTCGGAGCTTGAATGGTCAAGTACTGATAGTGACACCAGGGTCTGAGAGAAAGGAGCATCTCCCAGCGAGCAGCCGTTGTCAGGAAAGCTGTCAGAGGGGCAGGAAAAAACAGTGTTTTACATTAGATCCTAGGCTTACCTAGAGGCTAGTAAATTCAAGGGAGGCAAGGCACGAGCTTGTGCATTGACCCTGCTGTTTCGCTGTTGGCACGTTTTCCAGCAGAGCCTGGGCCTCTGCCAGGTGAGCCATGTCATGTCCCGTGGCCGCAGGGCCATAGCACAAACTGGGGCTGGTTTAGTTTAATAGCGTAGACAGTCTAGGATGCCAAAAGAGGGTATCACAGGATGTTTTTTCTCCAAAATTTCAAACACCTTGCAGGAGGAGAAAAATGTTTGCTGCCTAACCATGTAGCTTTCCTAGCTGTGACTGTGTAATGGAGATTAAAGAGGAAATTGTCCATATGTAAAACAAACAGGAGTTTTCTTATTAATAGGAATATAAATTCTGTGCCCTGAATTGAAATTGAGAAGATTTCCAAAGAGGATAGATAATATCTGTCTGTCAGAGTTACACTCAATTTGGTATGGACAGCTGACTTGGGTGCTTGGCTCCCTTGACTGACCTTGCCAAATAAACTGCACAAGTTGGGGTTAATTGTTGTGCAATTTCTGTCACTCACATTAGGGTTGTGGGTTTATTTTACATTAGCACCTTTTGGTCACAGCTGAGGAAAAACTGATATAAGCCAGTGACCTAGAAATGAAGAGCTCTGTATCTTCTGCTGTGCTCTGGGCTGCTGTAAGGTACATGGATTTTCAATTTGGGCCAAGCACTGCTGTGTAGAAGCCTAATCTACGGTTGAAAAATTAGACTGCTTAAAGCCCTGGGATAGTAATAAAAACATTTCCCGGTCACGCACAGAAGCTCTCTTCTCCCTCCTGCTCCATGGTAATCGGGCAGAGCAGGCTGCCTTGCAACGGGCTTCCTAACGCCTTTCCTCCTCCCTTTATGGTCCTGCAGCATGCACCTGTGGAGCTGGGTAAGTTCTCCCAGCACATTGCTGCTGGGACACTGGGACACAACGACGAATAGGGTATTCAGAGGGAACTGTGGACAGATCTGCTTGGGGACATCCGCTGATGTGGCTCTGAACCAGCCCAGGGGGGCTGTTCAGACATGCTGGACTATGCAGTTGCAGAAAACTGTTCCAGTCTGGTACAGCCTATAGTGCCGAACCATGAGGACAAGAAAACAGTTTTGTGCCTAAGAGGGCTGCACAGCTACTGGTGTGCTGGACTTGGAGGGCACAATGATAAATGGAGTAATGAGCAGATTCTTTCCATCTGTGAAGTGCTATTGCATGCGGGAAATCATCTTGCTTACCACCATGCAGCTAACCTGCAATTCTAAAAGATAACCTTTAAAGTTATTGATACTCTATAAACATTGAATCATTATTTTTACTTCAATATGCTTCTCCTGCTGGGAGATGTGAGAAATTTAGAAAATACTGACGTGTTCTGACCCACTTAGAACAAGGAGACCAGTCAGTGGGTAATCTCCTTTGTATTCCCAGCTGAAGGCTTCTTTTTTACTTTTCCCTGTGGTATGACTCTTTTAAAAGTGTCATGGTGTCTTCTTGGTTTTACTCTGAGCAGAAAGCCAAGCTAGGAGGCTTTCTTGATAAAAATAAATACAATTATTTTGTCTTTTTTCATGCCTTGGATGACTATGCAGTCAAATTTATGCTTTTTCTCAAATTGCTAGGGAGCCTGACCGAAACCATTTAGTGAGTTGTCTGTTCTCATGCATTACCAAACTGTCACTCCTATGAAATAGTAAAACTATGTAGGAATAAATAATTAATTCAGAAATTTGTGAAGAAATCTTGTAAGAGCAGATGCCTGTAGAACAGGGTTCCCTTTGCTTTCTTGACACAGTCATTTCTTTCTGCTGAATTGTACCTGTGTGGTATCTTAGCTGTATTGTAGCTATACGGTATGCTGGAGTATTGTCTGAGATGGAGAGAAGAGCTTTTATTTCATTATAAAATACCCTTGCTATCACTGTAAGCACATTACCGTGATTGACTAGACACCGTTTTCAGCTCTGAAAAGTTTAGTCCAGCCCACACAGGACTGACTACATGCTTGGTTCTACCAATTCATTAATTACAAATCCTAGAAATAAAGAAAGAATTGGATTATATGCAAATTGCTTCCTCAGTCATGCCTTAAGTGCATGCTTTTTAGTCCAGACTAAGTTCTGATTATGAAAATTGTGTTATAATTAAGAGTAGGTCAGAATGTCACTGACCTTTTCTCCTAAATGGTTTGAACGAAAAGGAGAGGTGGAAAATATCTGCCTTCTCATTTGCACTGTAGCCCAAATGGAATTAAAAGTTTCTTCAAATCCTTCTTTAAAGAACAGAAACTTCAAGCCACCTTTCTCTATCTCTGAATTTTAGTATCAGATCCAATAAATGCAGAAACATCAGCTGATGGAGATGTTTGCTGTTGGGTCAGTTTAAATGCTTAAACGTGCTCATGCCTATCCCTATTCAAAGCAGTTTTTTAAGCCTGTGGTTTGCTTTGAGCATAAGCCTCATTCATTGACTTCCTCTTAGCCATTCATTGAAGAGTTGCCTAGAATAGGAGTGCTTTTCATAAATTCAGGTTAACACTCGGTTATAAATAACTACACCACCAGGCTATATGCATGAACAACAAGCTATATTCATTACATCAATCATTAAAATGCAAAAGTTGATGCACCTTCATTGTCATATTGAGTCACTTAGGACAGGATCAAAACCAGGTTTCAGCAGCTTGTTTAGTTTCATTCTACTCCTCCCAAACCAGTGGCTATATGTGAGATCACACTGTAAGAATATTTAGTTTTGTGCCAGTTGCACCATTGCTGACTGGCTCATCAGCGGCAATGCATTGAAACGCCTGGGTCTTCTAGATCAGCAAGGCAACATACTCAACAATGTYTAGATTCCTGGAGTTTTGCTTCATTAAATGGCAAAACAACCAAGTGGTGCCGCCAATAAGAGGTGAAGCATCAAGAAACAATAAATTGAAGGTTGGTAACATGGAGGACAAAAATATACATTACCAAAGTATAAATCAAATCTGTGACAAAAGGCAGCTGCTGCTGACCGCTTTTACATTTTTCTCTACTTCACTCTTAACTCCCATTGAGTGGTGGGCTGAATGGAGATTGCAGCCCAAATCTCATAACGTGTCATAAAAATCAGGGCTGCTGTAGTGGCTTGTCATTTTATTACTGTATTGTAGGAGGGTTGTACACTCCCTGGGGACACAAAAGCAAGGTAAGGCTCCATTAATTTAGTCTGCTCTTGGTCCTGGTGTCAAACAGCAGCATTCACAAAGCTGAATGTCTTCGTGCTTATCTTGAAAAGACAACTTGCACCTGGCTTGGGCATTACAACTGAAAAATCTAAAACTGAATCTAAAGCAGTGTTTTATATAGCAACCGTGTGCATTTGGTACCATCAGCCAGCTAGTTACATTCTCTGGATAATCTTCCAATCTCTCATCATTTAAAAGAAGTGGCATTTAATTTGTGGATATTGTTATTGATAATACAGCTCAGACACTAGATGTACATACTSATCTTGCAAAACTACATAGCCTTAAATAAACATACGTTATTTGTCCCACATCTTGCACATAGATTGGTTTTGTGTGCAAGTTCAGTGGAGTTGGATCTTTGAGGGGGTTTACTTATCGTGGKGGGGGGGTTGGCAAACATAATAGTAAGTGCAGGTGGACAGTAGGCTAACCAGTAAAATGAAATTAGGTATACTGGGGTTTGACTCTATAGAAATTTTGTAAGTATCCAAATTAACTAAGGACTTTGGGGCTAAAGATAAACCTAGTGCAAGCAGGTAAGCAAACAGTGATGCTGTATCAGCTATGGATAGGTTCTATGAACAGCTTTATGGTGACTTACAGACTGTGTAAAAGGGCTTTAAAGAGGATGTAAATGGAAATGATTGTAAATTAAGTTCACTCATTTTCAAGCATACAGTGAAAACCAGGACCACAGCGTTGTTCTAAAGTGACTAATGTTTTACACTATAAAAGTAATCAAGTTTGATAAGAGCTTCCCATATTTCATTTGTATTTTATTCACTGGCACTACTTAGGATTTGCAGAGATGAGAAAATAGCTCCCGCGGTGCCCGTATGGAGGTACATAATGCAGTGGTACAAAGTGCACCCGAGGTATGTGGGTCCCTTAAACTCCCACCASTCCCGCACTCCTGCAGCAAGGCATCCAGCAGAGCCAAAATGGGGAGGGTTCAAAGTCCTTTCTTTTCCGCTGTCCTTTCCTGAAGTTATAATAGCTGCAGCAGGGTCAGCTTTTTCTGGTTTCTTTCTTTCCTGCTGATTCTCCATCCTGTTAAAGTATAACAGGTGCATGGGTGTTCTCTGACCCCAAATCTACTCTAACACAGCTGAAAAGAAAGCTGAAAGCAGAGGAGAGGCTGCTTTTCTTTCTAACGAAATTAAATCTGGCTTGAAATCTGGCTGTGTTTCACGAACAGCAGAGTGCTTTTCTAGTTAGTCTGTGATGGAGAGCAGTGGACAAATTCTACCATGCTACAGTGGTGCTACTGGGAGTGTGCCAGCTCCCCCGATGCCACTGAAATTGCTTATTTCAGTTGTATCCTAGCGTACATGAAGGTGGAATTTGTCCCTTTTGAGATTAATGGCTGAAAAAAGGTCATGYGTGAGTTCTAGCCAGACCAACACTGATACACCCCTACATACCTGGCTGCTCCCCAGTAGGCTTATGTTATTGAGTGACCTGGAAAAATATCAATGTTACCTATTAAAGATTATTGTCTTATTAGGTAAGAATGGTTAGACAAATGATAGGAGGCTTTCCTAAAAATCCCTAAATGGGCAGTATTTTAGGGAATTTCCATTGACCAATTTAAAGGTAAGAATTCCAGGGGAAAAATAGTAGGTGAGTGCTCGTGGTCATTCTCAGTGCCTGCCTATCTGCCAAGACTGTCACAGGGTCTCCAAGATTCCCACCTATGGTCACATCTTTGTAACAATTGCTTGTTTAGAAGTGGACTCTATCCACCTAAATACAGCAYGCTTTTGATCATACATGTGTTCAAAGCTCCGATGTGCCTGTTTCTATTTAGCAGTGTAATTAGATGCATGCTTAACCCTAAGCATATGCTTCAGTCCCATTGACTGTGGTCCAGCTGATTGAAGTCCCATTGATTTAGGAACACCTGAAAGTTCAGCATGTGCTTTGGTGGTCTGCTGGCAAAGGGTGAACTTAAGAAGGTACTTACACACTTTGCTGGTGGAAATCTAAACGGTGGAATCCTGCAGCAGGCAGATTAACACAGTTCAGGGAGAAATTGCTGTCTTATGAATAAGTGTGCAAAATGCTTATTGCCACATACGCATAGGAGATCTCCCCCATTACTTTTGAAGCACTTCGCCCTGGATAGACTGCTATATCTGCCCCTGCAACATGACCTGTTCAATTATGTTTTTGTGTTCCATTTGCCAATGTTAGCCTTGCTGCTTCTCCACATGCTTCAATACCTGTTGAGTACAATGGACACACAGACAGGGAAAGCTTTGAAATCAGTGCTGTGGCACCAGCAGTGTACATGCCTGTCGTGTTCATGCCTGATGTAAGATCTGCATGAATTCCACTTCTGTACTTAAATGACCAAATGTCATTTTTTTCAGTGTTGTCTCCTTYAGAAATGAGAATTTGGAACTATTACCTGAAACAATCTTTGCACGTTCTGTTTACAAACCTCTCTGTTCATATATTTTCATTTATTGCTGAAAGACTAAGCAGAGAGGAAGCAGAACACCAGGCTGCTCAGTGTGGAATTTTTTATTTCTCTTTCAAGTCAGTTAATGTATCCTTCCTTCCACCTCCTGCCCACTTCTCTCAAGATCTTTGAACTCAAAGGGCTACTTAAGTTTCTCTGCTTATTTTCATGCTGTCAAATAAAGACTGAGCTGCCAAAAATATACTCTTTCAACCCTTGAGATTTCCTACACTTGGGACTTGTGCTGAAAGAGCAAATGGAGGTCCCACAGGGAATAACTTGGCTGTTTAAAGCTACTGGAAACTGAAGCAGGTGTATGGGCTTTCCCCTGTAAGCTGTCTTCACAAGATGAGAGAATAATTATTCCTGCTCAGAACAGACAGGTATATTGGCAGTCCACTRCTAATAGCTTCAGGATTTGTCGTTCAATTCAAGGAAAACAATTCTGTTGGTTTATCCTTTTTTTTTTTTTTCCTGATTTTTCTTTTAAAGAAAATATCAGTGTGGGAGGAAAAACTCCAAACAGTAGAACGAAAAATAAAAGGCAACTGCTAAAATAAATCCAGATTGCTAAATCTTATCTCTATACTGAACATACACATCTTGTTCCTCTGTCTGCTGTAACCACATGTTAACTCCTCACTAGCTGCGTTTGTCACTAAACTCTTCCTTTTCTTTTTTCCTTGCACAAATCATGCCACATCTTGTCAAATTGAAACAAGACAAATGCTGCATGAAGTACATCTTGCCGATAAGAGACACATTATTTTCCATGGCCTGGAAAAAAACAATGGTGACATTTTAATGCTAGAATCTGAAAAGTGTCTTGTTCTACCCATTCATTACAGTGTCAGTCCAAGTAACATCAGTATGAATGTAGCAATTCTAACCGTCTTAAAGAATGGCCATTCTGAAATACGGCTTTATGAAAAAGCTAATAAAATGCAATTACTGTCCACCTTTGGTTCAGAATCATAGGAGTCCATTTCAGAATTCACATTTTTATTGCCTTGCAAGATACTCAAATCTGGGGATTTGGTTTATTCTTTTAATTCTTTACAGCTGAATGTAACTACCTGTTATATATGTTCACTAGAGCAGTACAGGTCAGTATGTAAAAATAAAAGTTATAGTGCGGTACATAGGTGGATTACTCTTTTAAACAGTATGGCGAAATACGATCATCCCCTTCACTCCATGTTGGTTTCTGGTAGGAGTTAACTCTCTATGGAGCTTTTCAGTGTGAGCGTCCATTAAGCTGCCGTGTGAGGGAGGTATGCGCAATATCTAAACCTCGGGGAGGCACACATTAGGTCAGATGCTTGGGGTCGGTCCTGTGCCCAGGGCGAATTTCATGCTGACTACACAATACACAGTAAAGATGTTCTCCTGCATTTGTTTCACAGATGGGCTGCTCTGTAAAAGTAGTTGCAGCTGCTAATACATATCTCGAGACACTGGAGGTCAAGCAAGAATGCAAATCTATGGCCCACGTGGCACATTGCTGTTTGGAAGTGTGTTGACAGAAAGGGGCCACATAGGCACCAATGCAGCGTCCATGAGCCAGTGGTAAGGGGCAGCACTGTCTTCCCAGTGCCTGAGTAGAAATCATTCCCTGGGGTCCTTGCCCATGATCAGAGGGGAAAGGCTCCCCTTTCTTGCTAACTCTAATATATACATTAGAAACCTACCAGCAATCTGCTCGTAGGGGAATAATTTAAGGAACAGAGCAAAACATATGATATTCCCTAAAGTATTTTTATTTTCCTTCAGAATGAGCTTGTACTCAGCTTCTTCCTGAATTGGTCCAAAAATACCTTGGCAGAAGATTCATCATCTGTGACCTTAGGTATGTGGATTACCAATCTTACTTGTTTTCTAAGAATGACTTCTTTAATAATATTAAATATAATAATGCAAAGATGAGTCCAAAGTGTTTAGATGGCTTTTTTTAAAGATAAAGATACCAACAAATAATTCCTGATTTCTCAAGGTCTCTGAAAATGTGTAACTAATGTGACCTGTAGCTTTCTTTCACTTTGACATATTCTCCTCAGCCTTGCTTCATTTCTTTTTGAATAAACATACCTATATGCAAAGTAAAAGTTTATTTACACAAACTGTGGCAGGTTTCTTGTTTTACAAAACAAAATCTTCAGAGAAGAATCTGGAGGAAAGGATCTGAGTCATGACAAAGCACAATGTGTGCTTGGACAAGCAAAGAAAATCAGGGATGTCTTCTAAAGTAATTTTCACAATGAGTGGAGCAGGTAAATAACAGAACATTATGTTAATGCTGAGGCGTACATTATTAATGATAGTGGTAATTCACTTCTTACTAAATGAGRTTCTGCACTGTTCCCTTAGCCTATCTAAATACTTAACCCATTTCCCTCTTCTGTCCAGCACCTAATTTAATCTAATCTCTAGCATTAGAGCATTAAGAGCCAAAGCATAAACCATAAAATGTAAACTGTGAATGTTTATTGTCTTCCACTGCACTAGTTCTGCACTGAAAACAATCTTMTGTAGTCAGTTTTTAGGCAAAATAAAATCAAGAAGCCTGCAGCTGCACTCTGCACCACAGCAGTTCAGCTGGTTGTTATGTGCTCCAAGTGATAGGATAGTTTCCAAGAGGACCAGTTATCCACATTTCAGAAAGGAGTGCAACTATCTCTGCATATTTAGTTTGCATGTCCATTAAGTTAATTTAATCTCTCTGCAGACAGGGGCTTCATTATCTCTTTTGCTGGGACCATTTTTTTTAATCCATCAGAACAAAGTAAATCCCATTCTGGCYTCTCAGCCTTTGGAAGATTCCCCCTGTGTAGAGTTTATTTGATTAGGGCATGCCATTATCATATTAATCCATTATGACTATTGGAAATTACTAATGGTTGTTCTAACTTTTACAAAGGAACGAGGAGATAATGCAAAGATGTCCTAGGTGCTAGGAATATACAAGGCTAAATCTTGTCACAGAAAATCCAAACCAGAGTTCAAATGTAACGTGTAGCCTGGGTCCGTAGGCTGCCTCTCTCTGGAGACTCTTTAACCAAAGATGCAGGCATGTGAGAGTGAACTGAGGCATAAGGGAGTTAAAGTCCCAGGTCTTTAGAAGGATTTTGACATTTCGCTAATATTTAGGTGCCTAATTATTACAGAGAATCTGGGTGTAAAAGTCTTATGCAAAAGCATAAACTAAGTCTGTAATAAAGTTGAGAAATAAATTACAGTCTCATAACTCYTACAGTGGTGTCCTGAACCAATATAATCTGAAGGGTAAGCCCTTTATTTTTGTTGTCAATGACATCAAAATCAGAGAAGAGAATAAAGAAACAGAGGTAAGAATGCGTTTAGTGGGTGTTTGATGAAAGCTATGTGACAGGTAACCCAATCTGCTGGTTCTCTATACAGTTAGTGGAGGTGAGGGTCACAACCTGGTTGGGGGAGATTAATGTGTCTCTGGCCTCAAGCAGTATGGTTACAGGGGGATTATTTTTTTCCTGCTCAGGAACTCTGCCTTTTAAAGCTTGGACACTTCAGTTCTAGACTCAGTGCAAAACCTTTGTTTAACACAGGAGAAAAAACAAACAAACAAACAAAMAAACCACCTCCCTTTGGCCTAGAAAATTCATCRCTATGATTCATTGATAGAATACCAGTAGCACACAAGGTCCAAATCAAGACCAAATGAGTTTAGACTCTGCAAAAACAGAGAACAGGAATAATGGCTGAGTTGCTCTGGGTATGGCACCACTTCTGGTCAGTGAGGAAGGGAATGCACCTGGTCGACAGTTGATTGCAGTGAACTGTGGAAGTAGGTGAGCTTAGCTTTAAATGAGCTAGCTCAGCTATCAGAGGAAGACCAGCTATGCATGTGCTAATTACCCACCTGAAAAATTATTTTCCTATATGTTAGTCTATGCTTTGCCCCTTGTTGTTGTAGTTGGGCTGCTGCCATACCCTAGCTAGCTCACTTAGATCTTTGCTGCATGGCATTCTGCACTCTATAATCATCCATCCTGTGAGGAGAAGACACAAATCCAGCTAAGGCAGGAGRTGGCTGATCATGCCAAGTTCCCAGGTAGCAAACAAGGAGTTGCTGGGAAGAGCACCATGGCCCTGGAGGCTCTTGTTTGCTGAGGGTGCCCTAAAACACTCTTGATTTGAAAATAAGCCCTGTAGTAATGCCATAGTCAGCCTGGGGCAGGAATTAAGTTCACTGAGCCTGCAGGACAGAGGCAATTTCCATGAAAAGAATACATCCTTCCCCCACAGCTTTCATTGCTTTATGAGCTTATAAGTGCCTTAATTTTTGCCTGTTTTGAAGAATAACTCGGGTTTAATATGGGCTGTAGCTTTCCATGAATCTGGTGATTTCTTTCTCAGCTTTTACGCAAGTAAATCATCTGTCTCTTAGTTAGAATCAATATAAAATAAAATGAATGCCCAATAGAAGCAGGTTATGAATTCTGATCAAGACAGCATCTTTCTCTTACACTGCTTTCATTTATAAGTGTTGTAGGTAATTACACTTACTAAAGTAAAATAAAAATTAAAATTTATGAATTTGTGCTGTGCTCCTAGCAATGAAGAGATTAAAAATCAGTGCTAAATTTACTTTGACATGAATACTGATTCAGTACTCCCAGTGGGGTGAATTCTGAATTATACTGAATATTGTCAGCATTTCATTATACTAAGCTCATTACAAGGGAGTGAGAGCAGATATCAGGAATGATTTCACAGACAGCCTTTTATAAAGGCCCTTTAAAAAAAGGAAGAAAGAAAATCTACCAAAAACATTTTTATATCAATCTTATTTATTTTTCTCTTGAGTTTATATCTCTTGAAAATGTTAATAATTCAGACTGTTTTGCCAAAGTTATGAAATCATGAAGTCTTTGCTATTGGTTATAACAGTGCACAACCCAAGTCCAATTCTGGCATGTTTGTTTAGTGCTCCATGCATTTCAGTGGGCTTCTGTCCATTTAGTGCAGTAGAGAAACTAGCTCTGTGTCCTTCTAAAGAAAGATCCAAGCCTTTCAAAAAGACTGTCATACAGTATGCCTCTCCATGCAGAATCACGTCCTCATTAATAGTCCCTGAGGGGAGTAGGCTATTTTGCTCATGTTACGTAGCGTTTTGATCTGCTGCAGTTGGTCATTGTCTATGCAAAGCTTTTGCCACAAGTTGCATTCCTACTTCAGTTGCATTTAGGCTGTTTTACTGGCCACAAGCACCTCTTGCTGGCTTGCAGGACGAAACCAGTGAGGCAGTCAGTTCATGTATTTACAGCTGACTATCTGAAGCTGGTACACTGGAGGCTCATAAACCCAAGCTGTAGCTAAAGCAGGCAGATCGTTGGCTTGGGGCGTTCAACCCTGGSCCTGGAAAACCAAACACCTTCCAGTACCCTTTGGTGCCAGATGTCAAAACAGGCTGTATGTAACCAGGAAGAAAGGTCTAAGAAAAATCTGAGGGTGCAGAATACAGAATAATATKTAACTCACTAGCAGTAGTGCTGTGACAGTTAATTAATGTTTTCACATTGCTTTGCAGTCCACGTGTGAAATGCAATGTATTATTAAATTCTAGTTTCCCTATTGATTTTGTCAGTCTTCTGTGTAGCATCTTCCTTGCCGTTTATATTTSTCATGCATTGTGCAAAGTGTAATGCAGAGCTTATTTTAAAATGCTGCTAATGAAAACATTGCACAAAAAATAGAATGTAGAGCTGGTAGTTCTCCAACATGCTAGAAAAGACCATCGAGATAAAGAAAAGAACTGCATACTTGACTACGACGAAGATCATTCCACCTTCTGTAGAAATTTGCACAATAACTGCCTTAATTTTGTCATTCAAAAAGAAGAAAGGACCCACAGTTTTCTAGTGTTTATGTTCCTTGATACAAGAGATTATAAAMTGGTACAGTGAGTTTTTCTGCAGTAGGGACTGGTGGCTGACTTCCAGTGCAGAGTGCTGGGACACACAGGCACAAGTCATATAGAAAAATGCCACAAGCGCTCCAGGGTCCTCATTTGGTATTTGACAGCTTTTGCATTGACACCAGTGAGCAAAGAATCAATCCWTGGGAGGGAAATCTTGCTTCAGCTGAAGTCCGTGGAGCTTTATCCTGTGTCTACAACAGACCTGCATTTGGTCTTTGCCTATAATGGAGTGCAGGTAGAGCATGACAGTTCCTAAAAATGCAGGGCCTGAGCTCGAGTCCATCTGCCCAAGCTGGATAGACTGGAAGTAAYTATTGTATGTGTATTTTATTATCATTTGAAGCTAAAATCACCTAAACTTCAAAGAGGCTATGATTTAGCACTGAATGAGGGAAAACCTAAAATATAACAGCTGAGTGTAGCTAACAATAACTGTCTTATTATGAAATATAAGCGATAGAAGTTTCTTCCGTATTTATCAGATTCCCTGCACTCTGTTATTTTTTTCTTTTCCTTCCTTTTAATTTTTTTATTTTTTTCCATTAGTACTCAGTTTATCCATTGCAAAAGCAAATATTTTAGTAATAGCCCTGCCCACAGTGTCTGTTTCAGACTTCATTTTACATACTCAACTAGAAATACATTTTCGCCTCCCATGTTTTTCATTATTTTCAGCTTGGTTAGCAACTTATTTGCATTTGTTTTTTTCTAAATGAAAATGCCAACTCCTACAGAGAAATTCCTTGACTGGATAGAAACACTSAGACTATAAAACTTAAGTAATGCAGAAAAAGGCACTTGTAGTACTGGTAGGAGAGGAAAGGCATGGTGTTCAGCTGAATTCTAATGATGTAATTTAGCCTCTGAAATCTGTTGCTCTTGCTAAACTGCTCAGGATGACCCACTGCAATTCACAAAATTAACAGAGCCCCGCAAATGAATTGTGCCCTTATGTAAAAACACAACTCCCCTTGTGTTACACTGTGTTTAATAGTCTAGGATTCTACCTTTTCTGTTGCAACTTAAAGAAAAAAGGACCCACAACTTAAAAAAAATATGGTAAAATGGCTTTGCATTATGGCGGGAAGAACTGATTTTTGTGGGCTTTTTGTTACCCTGGAAAAAATTCAGCACCGTCTTGTTCATGGAGTTTTCATCCCCTATCCCTCCCTGTCCTTATTTGCATACAACAAGAAATGAAATAAGGTACAGTCTGGCTAAGTGATTTGTCAAAGTTCATAACAGAGAATAACAAATGACGGTCTGCACCTCGGTCTTCTACGTCCCAGCTTAGTGATTTCTTCATAAGATTTCAATTCTTCAAGAGTCTGTTTCAGGCCCTTCTCTAATTAGGATGTGATTAAAAATGTATTTTTGTAGTCTCTAAAGGGAAGAAATTGGAGATGGATTCATATTCTAAAATTCCAGTCCAAACATCAAAAACTCAGAAGTGTTGATATCCAGGCTGCCTGGAAAAATTATATTATGGCAGTTTATGTACACACTGTGTTATTTTTAATTCATTTGAATTCCTTTCCTTAGGATAAATGGCAATTGCACTAGCTCTCTGGCTGTCAATAGCGCATGGCACCACTGTAATTCTGTCTGCTTAGTGGTTATTTTAGCCTTGCTCCAGAGGTTACACATTTGGTTTCTTCAGGAAAATACAGCCCACGTGGCTTATTCATTATAACTTCCTCTCTGCTGCCTCCTCTGCTGAATAACAACAGAGTAAAGGCTGAGGAGAGGGGGTTTGATTTCTTGCTCTTACAACCCTGGCTGTAACAGCTCTGRTACGCATGTGGAAAAGAGAGAGCAAGAGCATGATGGAGAGTGCACAGGTGTCTGCTGAGGCTGAAAGGAAGATGTGGGAATCCTCCTGCTATTGAGGATGAACAGTCCTGATACTCTTTAAAAAGCCTCTTCTTGCTAGAGCATAACCCTCGCGTGTGATGGTAGTTCTTTCATTCTCATCATCCTTTCTCATTCCTTCTGCTTCTTAAAAGATATGTTTCTATTTAAAGAATTAATTACGACTATATTGTTTTTTTCTTGTGTCATTATCTCACCCTGCGGTGGGTTTAAGGCTGGTGTGTCAGCGGCAGATCCCARTGTGCATGCAGGGGAGCAGAACTTTTCTGTCTGGGGCCTCAAGGCCAGCTACTTCTTTAACAGGGAGGCAGGCAGGACAGAGCCCAGCTCATGAGACATCACTGTTTTRTCGTAAGGTTAGCAGGATTGAGTTCTTATTTTTCCAAGTATAGTAAATATATAATACTGGTTGTAATACAGCTTTGGTGTAATTYAATGAAGCCCTGTTTGCATAAGTAAAACCAGGCTAGTTCACACAGGCAGYGTCTGGACTGTCTTTGATGATGACCACATGGGGAGAACCCCGGGTCTCAGACCAAGTGGTGCAAAATGGCTCATGTCCACCCTGCTCAGGCTGCAAAATAAGAAGGTCAGATAGATATYGAGGAGAGGTTGTTGTGTTCACCGTTACCTGGTATGCTGTGGTAAAAGCCATCTGTATTTTCTCCGCTGTCTCTGTGGGGCAGGTAAGCCACATTACTTACCCAACTTCAAGGACACACCTTTTTCACAGTGAAGACAACTGGCTCAATGCCTCCAGCAGAAAGAAGGAACAGGATATGCTTAGTCATTTATTCCATTATGAGACTGATCCTTCTTGGTTGGAAACTAAAAAATGTTTTTTTCAGTGGGAACGGAATCAAACTCTGTAAATGCATCTTAGTAGAAAAATCTATGAAAGCAATGGGTTGCACCAAAACCAGCCTGGAACAGGAAAAATACAGAATGAGGAAGGGAGAATTTATATATGATAGATATAGACGTTGTTTCTGTAACAGTTGTTTTGAAACTGGTCTGGAAACTTGCTCTTTTTTTTTCTTTTTTTTTTTTCCTTTCTCCTGGGAACTGAAAAAAAAAAAAAAAAATCTAATTTTTTTAACCAGACAGAAGAATTGCAACAATACTGACTAGTGTCATCAATGATTGCCAACTCCCCCCCCCCCAATTATTTGTTACTCAAGCATAAATTTCCCACTGAACTTCAGATTGATGGCAACTAGAAGACAAAAAATCTCATTGTCAATGTATAAGCAGGAAAGAAAATGAGCACTGTGTGTCAGACCACTTTCTTCTGTCATGCTCCTTATCCATGTTTTCTAATTTCATCCCTGATTTAAGCATGCAGTAGGTTCKTTTTATATATTAGTTCATGTGTACTGCAATATTTTACAGAGGTACTTCTGCTGAGCTGCTAACTAAAAAATCAAACTATCTGGCCTTTTTTAGGTCCTCAGTCAACTGATCAGAAGCCTGGAGTACAATTAATCATATCCTACGAGAGGACCCGTCTGACAATAATGTTGAAACACATGAGAAACATTGTGAGTATTTTTATCATAAACTATAACTCATAAGTCCTTGCATTTGCAGAGTACTGTGAAAACATTAATCCTCAAACACCCTTTCTGGGACAAATATTTTTAACTCAAAATAAYGACAATGCTTTTCTGTCATGATTTAACACTTGCTTTCTTCCTTTGAGCTCACTCAATATGGTTACAGGTATGGGACAGATACAGAAACTGTGTTTCCTTGATGGCCAGTAATGGCCTTTTCCAGGCCATCTAGAAAACCAATTTTGATGACTGTTTTGGTCCTTTCAGCTGATGCATTTTGATACCAGTCAGACATAAGGCATCATGCAACGGCATGACTTTTTGTAGGATGTCAGCCTGGCCTTATTGGTTGATTATCCATACATTCTTTCAAGTCCAGCATKACTGGTCTATGAACAGGGAAGAGCTTGGCAGAGGGAGTAGTGGTATATTTTAAGAAGCAATGTCATTCGGTGGGGTGATGCTCAGCTTTGTAACATGCTCTCTGTCACAAGGCTAAGTGGTAAATGCTGCGTGTTCCTGGAGCCAGACTATGAGAGGGGAAAGCTGTCAGGGCTCCCGCAGCACGAGACAGATGAAATTGGCGGAGGAGGCTATCTTGAGAGATCTGGCTGGTGCCGTGTGCGATCCCTCCACCTCTCGGCTGAAGCAGCGTGTCTGCTGTTTCATAATGGGTTCGACCGCCTAGATGTGCTCTTGAATTCCCAATTGCTCAAGTCTCAAGTGGCAAAGAGATCCTTCACTATCTTTGTTTAGCTAGGAGATTAAAGCATTTATTAACTGTTGTGGGTTCTCATTGTGTACACTGATGTCGCCTACACCCCAAACTGGATTGCAACTGCTTTCCCTAAATGGGGCCAAACTGAGGAGCTTATGTGAGCACCAGCCAGTAATAAAATGAGGCTGAATGTTTAGTTAGTTGTATGAGACACACGAGGCTTACGTAGCTCCAACTGTCCTCTGTTGGCTGCTCTGGCTTCTGATTTGCAATTCAAGCATGTTCATTTTGGTCTATAACATCCAGTAAGTCTCTGTTCTGAGAGACTTGCCTTTTGTTTCCTGTGTGCCACCTTGACAGGTGAGATCAGCCTCTGCTGACAGGTCCAACTTATACAAACTTTACCTTCAGGATATAGTATAAGACCCTCTTATTTTGTCTGTTGTGCTTTTTAAAGCTAAGTGACTTTGATAAGCTTCTGGTAAAGTTCTAGTTGGTGGGAGGGGTAAATTTAAGTGATTGCCATGCTGATGATGTCACTGTGAGTTCAGGCAGATCATGTGGAGATGCACACAAACAGAGCTACAGATGTTGGAAATAGTCTTTCTCCTTGTTTCCATCATTTTTAGTGTATAGGCTTCTAACAGTGTTCTTTAACTTAGTAAGTTCCAGCCATTTAATTAAATGAAAATAAATTACAGCATAGATAGCTGCGTACAGCAAAAATAAAATCCAGGGTTCAGTTCAATTCATTATGGAAAGGGACAATACAACTTTAAGTTATCGCCTCGCTTTTGAAAGTAGGTGACTTAAATCCATTTTAGTGAGTTTGCAGAGAAGTTGTAGGAGTCCAATTCAGTAAGACTAGCAATGATTCATGACTTGAAAATAAGGTCATTGTTTTAGCAGCCTAACTTAGGAAATCATGTTTTTAAATCCTGGCCTTCCGATTCCTTCCTTCCATCCGGCCATCCATCCATCGTCATCTGATCTGAAATATGAAATAGTAGTGCTTTGGGGTACTGTGATACTGGACTGCCTTCAGACTAGTAACCTATAACGGAAAGGTTCTTTATCCCATTAATAATTTTCTCAGCTTTCCAGTCATATAGATCAGTCTCTCTGACATGCTCTCTTTTCTTTTTCCTCTCCTTTGCTTTTTTTTTTTTTTTTGGTTAAGCTGAACAGGGATTTTAAAAGTATGCCAAGATCATATCTTATTCAAGACATGTTAAAGCTATTTCAGGTATATTCAGTCTTTTGCAGAGTCTCACTAATTATATTTTAGTGGTTCATCTGTGCAGAGATTACGTTGCTGTCTTGTTTTATTTCATAATTTATAGTAAATAATTTTTGTGCTGCTCTTCCCCATTTAATTTATCTCTTTATAGAGATTTTATGATGTGTTCAGATGTGAAAATAATTGTAGTGGGCCAAATTAATCCCAAATGTAACTTCACAGAACTGACAGGAATTGTGATAGAGACTTTTGATCCATGTAAATAAATTTTATTTAGTGTTTGTGTGCGTTTACTTCTAGGGGTTTCAATAAGAGATCTAGATCCTGCTGTGCAAATCCTGTATTAGTATACAACACACAAGAGAATCCCTAGGGAGATGGTAGTGTTTATAGCCATTGTCAAGAGTCACATAGGTTTTTTAAAGGATGAAGTTGAAATAGTGCAATGCTATAGCTTTGCAGGTTGTTTTCATGAAGCTAACCCCGTTCATGTGGCGTGTCATAGACAAAAAATGCTATAGCAGTTGAGAAAGCATTGGTCTGGTGCAGACCTGCCAGAGGACTGTCTTATGTGGCTGCATGCGTGGACTCCACAGCGCAGGCACTTTTGATACGATGCATCCACATGTGCCAAATTTGCTGCTGATGTACAAGTCAGTCATCCCTAGATCTGCTTCAGAATGTTCTCTACCTTGTCCTCTCATCAACATTTCAGTCATGTGTTACGAAAGCCAGTCCTGCCCGAAGAAAACTCTATCAAAAATGATTCAAAGACCAACAATGGAGAAGAACAGCCTTATAGATTTTGCGACTGGAARGGACCATTAATCTAATCTAACCTCGTGTAAAGCAGAAGACATATTTTTTCACTGAGAAAATACTTGCATCTAGACCAGCAATGCAGATGGAGAAACTGTTTGAATAGAAAGACGTAAGACTGGTTGCAAATGTTTGTCTGCGGTTTAAGACTGTGGGTATAGAATGAAGATGAGTTCTGTTAAATACATATTATAAGATACTAACAATGTTTCAGTCTCAAGATTTTCCTCAGCAATTCATAGTTTTATTTGAATCCTGAGATTCTGTAAGTCAGGTGACTCACATCAGACTCACTGCTTCTACTTAYGATTTGAATGACATCACTATGACTGCTGAGGAAAAAAACTTTAAATCCAATTTTCAAAGACACAAAAGCCATGATGCTAATAAAATGCAATTTTCCAAATATGCATAGTATATAATTTTAAGTCGGCCTCTTAGGGCTTTACTTGCTCCACTCAAATGCAGACAGTGCAACACTGGGCACTTTATGCATGGGCAGTACCGTACAGGCAATATTGCCTTAATAAAGTGGAGCTGGGCTAGAAGGAAGCCTTTCTGGAGGGATGAAAACTGGAGAGGTTATGTGGAGAGACCTCTGAGTCATGGAGGATGTGGCAGCAGGAGGGAATGAGACARGGCAGGCTTATTCTACAAACGGAATAGCACAGTACCTGGCAAAGTGCACTAAGTGGTCTTAGAAAGAAGATACAGGAACCCCGGGGGAGGTTTGTTTTGGCATGTGAAAGGACTTGTTAGCTAAGAACAAAAGCAGTTGTGGCAGCACAATACCCAGAAAAATAGCAGCAGGCAGGAACAGGAGCACGTGGGGAGTGCTAGGAAGAAAGCCTTAGAGTCTACCTTAAAAACGTAGGCTCCTAGATCTGCATAGAAGCTGTGGGGGTAGATTTATGAAAATTGAAAGACACGTAGGTTTTGAACTTGAAATGCTCAAGTCCAGTTCCATTCATCTATATTAACCAACACAGAGAATGGGGGATATCAAGACCATACCAGATCTTGCATAGAGCAGACTAGTACAGCACAGCCAGAAACAGCCAGGCTACCTACTGCTGCACTGCTGGGCTTGCTCATCTATTCATTCAAAAAGGCACCAGAGGCAAAAGAAATAGCCATTTCTGAAGTTCAGAAAAGGTTGGCTAATATATTTCTTTTCCTGCTTCACAGAGCGCGAGAAGGGACCAGTGGTTCAGCGTTGGCTCAGGAGGAAGTCTGCTTTGTTTGCCGACTTCATTGCCATGACTTCAGGCATGCCCTGTTTTTCTAGATAAGCAGCTAAACTTTCAATCCTTGCTGCTAAACATTTTTGCCCACTACTTCTTGTGGACAGAATAACTCCTCAGGGGTAGTGGGAAGGAGAAACACAGCCAACTTATCCTGAACCTCATGCCAATAAATGTAAAATGTTACTAGAATTCAGGAAAGCGTGTGTGGGTGATGAATTCAGAACCAATTTTACAGGGGGAAAATTTGCTGGAAGAAAAATRAACTCCTACAGTACTTTCCAAAACTACTTCCAGCTTTCCTTTTATAAAAGCTCTGAAGCTGTCATGTACCACTTTTGATGATTAATGATTCTGGGATAGCGGATATGTGGGTGACGAATTAGTAATCATCTTTAGGCTTACACAGACATCCACCCTCTTTCCATTTTGTGTCCTACACCATCCAAGTACAAATTGCTTCCAAAAACGTTCGGGAGACGTGATGGCTTAAATTCTTTGGGAAGAAAGGTGAGAGCCAAGCTTTCCCTAAGCCACGGGGATGAAATCTATTTCTGAGCCTGCAGGGGCAGGGCTGTAGGGAAGTTCCCACGTACAGTACAGGTAGATGCTCCGCTGCCTTTGCTGGGCTTTGTCTCTAGCTTGAGGTGGGTAAGGGGCGGGGATTTTTGTTCAGTCTTAGTTGGTTCCTCTCATGGGCCCACTAACTTTTACACTTTATGAATATCATTATAAAGGTTTAAATGGAAAATATATTATATGCCAGCAATGCAATGCCTGCCAATTAAATAAAAAGCCACATTATCCTTTCAGMATATTATGAATGTATCCTGCTTTCTTTACTGCGGCCCATGGATCAGCCAACAGGGATTGGGAACAAGTTGCATAGGTAGTCCAAGCCTGGCGAGTCATCCAGGGATGGAAAACAAGAGGAAAAAATCTCTTTGAGCTAAACAAAAGTTATTCAGAAGGTATCGGTGACAGAATGAAATCAGCACTTTGGCTGATGGAGGGAGGTAACACATTCAGATGGAGTTCTCCCTACACTAGCACAGAAAAACAGAATAAAAAGCCATGAAAAGAAAGCTCTTGTACTAACTCTAGCTTATAAAGAATTTAAATTTAATTTTATATTCATAGAAAATGCTTTTACTTTAAAAATGAATGCAAATTGGCTTAGATAGACTATGTTCTCTTTTTGGACTGAAAATTAGCTGAACACCTATAAGCAAAGCATGCTACTACTCAGCAATAGTTTAAATTGGGAAGAGATGAGGTCTGTTCTTGTGGCACAGGGATTACTGTTGGATTCCAACATATTTGTTATGAAAGGTGTTTGACAAATATGTTGTACAGAAAGTTGTGTTATTATTTCTTGTTAAACCCTTTAATCTGTCACAGTCGCAGTACTGCCTCAGCTCTAAATTCTAACTGCTAATTTTTAAATAAGTAATTCCCTACATAGCTGATATGTGCTGAATAAGACAAAAAAACACAAAAAAAMCRAACAGTGAGCTCTGTTTAATAATATGAGTGATCTGGGAGATGAAGGTGAACATAAATTAAATTTGCCACTGGTTGCAAATGAGGAAAACATTAAAAATAATTGTGGAGACAGAGCAAGATCAAGAGAATAAAAGTAATTTCCAGAACCCTACAACCAGCTTGGACAAATGAAAAGTATTTCCTCAGGGAGGTATGGATCTATATCCCACAGTAATGTGAAGATAAAGCAAGCAAATGGTGAGACATGAGGTTGCTGTGAGAGATGCCAATGAGAAAGGCCAGATCCTGGTGTCATGGTGCAGGAAGAAAGTTCTCGTCTTTATAAGGCTTTGATAGTGAAATATTTCTCTCAGGACTTTTTTTTAGAACTAGAATACAAGTTCAAAGAACAGTTCTCAGTAGGATTACTTGGGAGTGATTGATTCTTCAGGAGTGATTTATTGTTACTAAAACTTAACTTATTTAAGAACAGACTAACAAGGACACAAGTCAATTGTGCAAATATTTAAGGGAGAAGACAGCAAGGTTCAAGAGGAATTATTTAGGACATTGAGCAAGAGTGTGAGTAGAAGTAATGAGAGGTAATTAAGGAGCAGAAATTGCATGTATCATATAATGAAATACTTTCTTACAGAGGGAGATGGCAAGCTGTAGAATAATCTAAAGAAAAGTGGAGGGAGTTCTGTGCAGTTTGAGAAATTAAAAATAGTCTGGATCAGGCGTATACAGACTTTTTTAATTAATTAAGAAATTGAGAAGAAAAATAGTGCAGGGTGAAGACACAGATAACAGTGTCACTATTTCTTTATGCATTTTTATATTCACTTACTATCTGTGCCGAGGCAAGGAGAGAAAAGAATATATATGTGACAAAAAGAAACAGAACAACAGCATTTGCCTGTGTTTCTTTTCTCAAAGGCTAAGTTTCTTTCATGCCCTCTAACAGGCAGCAATGGTGTTAATCTGAGTGATTTCAAAAGAAAAGCGAAATGGGGATGTTGTCTTATGTATTTGTTCTCCCTTGTGCTTTATTAAAGAGAGAAGAAATTCTGGGATCTATGTTTCTGAGGGTCCAAACTAGATCAGTCTTAGCCAGTGTCAAAGTCTCTGAGACTAAATATTCATCTGAAAATTAAATGTTCCAAGCACAACAATAATACAGGGTTGAAAGCAATGGAATTTATTCTTTACATTTGGTGGTAATTCTGGAATAAAAGCTTCAGAGATCTGTTCAWGAAACCTGCTCTCTGCATTTTATGCCCTGCACCAACGTTGCTTATCCATAGAATAATATAATTTTAAAGCATGACCGAACCTTGATTTCTTTCATCTATGCAAAAAAGCAGAGTTTAAATGACTTAAAGATAGCAATGCAGCATGTGGTTCAGGAATCTAGAACATATCTTGTCACCTCCTTCTCTTTCGGAAAAAAACTTCTGTGTGAGTCTTGCTCAAATCTTTTACTGGGAGTTGTACATTTAATACAGTCACTTTCTTTTATATTATTTTTGCAGCCTTGGTAACTTTTTTATACCCASATGGTGCTATGTGGAGCACCCAGCAATCTAGTCCTGAGCACTGGTGAAGTAGTAGAGGGGTGTCAGAGCTCAGGAGCTAGACTGAGGGACACAAGCCATTCTAAGACATCTTTTTCTTTTTTGTTAATTCAGAAACAGTAAACACACACAAAGCTGTATCATTACTTGCTGGAGCTAAATTCTAGCCCTCCTTGTCTGCTACCACTGAYGGTCAGTAAAAGGCATAAGCCTGTTTTACCTGACAGTTACAGTCACGTAGTTGTACAGACTATTCCCCATTTCATTTGGGATTGTGTCTATCCTAATATACAACTCTCTCTGGATCATCAAGACAATAAACTATTCTTTTTAAACAGGGTGTCAGAGCTATGTCTCAGTTCCTTACTTCTTCTTTCTGAAAGTGTTCTGTTCTGGATTCAGAGCTCTATAGAAATAAAGGCTTGGAAGGGAAACCCTTATGACCTTCTGGGTATCACAGGCCAGCTTTCATTTTATTTACTTCACTGTAAGTAGAGTTAGATGGACTTTTTTCTCAAATGACTGAAGCAGATAAGAAGCATTTTACATAGTTCTTAGGAAGCCCTGAGTCTTTTGGGATCCAGCCTGTTTCCCAGAACTGTCTTTCTCCTTACAAGAAAAAAACCTCTTTTAGTTAAATATTTAACAAATAAATATTTGTTCATTCAAAAAAATCCCACTGTCTGTGTGCCTTGGTCTAATTGGAGTGGGATTCAGTTTGAAACTAAGGTGCATACATATATGATGTGATGGAATTCAGTTGCCTGATCATGGCTGTTTTGAGTACCATGAAGTATCTTCCTTGACCTCCAATGACCGTTCCAGAATGGTGCCAGTTTCCCATAAAGCCTATCATATTTCCAACTCCTTACACACCTTTTGTCATCTGAAGTGACATGAGGCAGCAGTATTTTAGAAACTGCATCCTAGCCTAGATGCCTAAGCTCCCTTTTTGACCAGTGGAGACTTAATTCCCAATTCATTTTCCTAAACATATAGGAGATGRCCTAACATGTCCCATCTGGCCTCCAGCTGCCACTGCAGAAGAGGAGGGCCTCATATAAGGCTTGTGTCGTGTCTGAGGGTTTATGCAGATATCTTAAGCATRTTATGTGTCTAAAATGTTGCCAGACACCAATGTGTGGGCAATTTAACCAAGTCAACCCAGGAGATGTCCACAATATGTTGAGYTGAATCTCTTTCTGGCCTCCCTCCTTGACAGCATTACAAAGGAACTTACATACCTACCTCACATATACACAGGGAGAGGTCAACACCTCGACATTTTTGCCCAGAACTGGTGTGTTTGTTGCAGTGCGTTAGCTGTGAAGCTTCCCTTCCATCTCAGTGACTGAGGGTTAGTTTTTCCCATTTGACAGCCAGGAGACCTTGAAGAGTGTTGGTTGGCTCACTCTTTAGAGATTTTGTGACTCAGGACAGCTCTAGGCCCTATTTTTGCCAGCATAGTTCTCTCCGTTAGGAATGCAGGATACTGTCTTTTATTAACAGCTAGACTGCACAAGTCCTTGTACTACAAACAAAGCCGAACTAGTAAACCTGCACTTCTTTTCACCAAAATGCTGTATTTCATTTGGAGAGAAAGGGCTGGAATAAACTACAGTGACAAAAGCACTGTTTTTTTCGTRAATTAACAGCATCCACTGTTCACCCATTTGGTGCACTGACAAGCTACATGCAGGACAGGCAGGTTGATGAGGATGTTGAAGGTATTGGACTGCACAAAGTGCATAAGCTGTATTTGGAGGTTCAAATGAATAACACGGATAGAGCACCTCTGCATTTTTATCATAGTAAATGACAAAACTATCTGGAGGCTTGCTCCACTGACACYACTGATGCTACCAGATTTCTGAAAGGTAGAAAATGCCTGCTCAAAAAATGCTTTCCAGAACTTCCCTGAAACAAAATATATGTTGTTCTGAAACAACATATCTTTTTATTTCCGTGCATTAAATTGAGRTAAACTTCATTTCTTTTTTTGTTGCTTTGCCAGTGACCTCCRTGCCAGTGACCTCTGTCACAGTGTGTCTTCTCTGTTTATGTACATACCCGGATGCATGCATGAGATAGGAAAGAAATTAGGAATAGGAATGAAGTTGCTCACAGGGAAGAGGGGGAAAAAAATTGAGATCAGAAAATATAATAAAATAAAACTTATCTTGCAGAGAAGCAGTTAAATGTTTTCAAATTTTGTGTGAAAAAAGCATTTTTTTGGGAAAAAATGCCTTATTTGTGCAACCACTTYTGGCCAGTTGCTTTTCTGTTTTGTCTTGCCAGCAGCAGACAGTGCAGGGTGCACCATAGTGATATAGTGGATTATCTTCTTTTGTAATTATTATTTAATTACTGCAAATRTGATTTTATTTTGAATTTTCTTTGAAGTAATTTGAAAATATTTTGCAGCAGGAAAACTAAAGGCTTAGTAGCAGAGTGGAATAGAGGTGTTCAGTGCTTTGGGAAATGCAGAGCTCAAAGGAAAAACAAGGAAGGGTCTTCAGTCCCATGTTAGGATTTATGAAGTAACAATGCATCCGCCCGTTCACACAGCAATCAYATTTGTCCTGAAGGTTTATAGATCTTATTAATCTGTTTCTGAAGGAACCTCTTGCTTTGTAATATCATTGTCTTAACGCTGATTATTTTCTCAGCTCTTTAAATTTAGAATTAGCCCAGAGGATGTTATCTTTTTCTAAGGCAGAGGCTGTATTTGTTAATTAAACTGCAGCTTACAAAGACAGGGTTTAGCCTTTCTCTGCTAAGTTACACAGGGACTCAGAGAAAGTGAAAGACAATGTAGCAGCAGTGATGGCTTTTCCACATTTCTTACTAGTCTTAATTTAGCCAAGAGGCAGCTGGTAATTTATACAGGTTACTGGGGTGCAAGGCTGATTTCTTCTGTAGATTTTTTTCTAATCCTCCTTTATTGGATAATAATCAAATCTGCCTCATGTCTACACTTAATTATAAACATTTGCTTTGCAGCTGTGAAGGTTTTTTCTAACCATTTGCTATAGTGATATGATTTTTAAAGATACATCTCAATATTAAACATTAAGGAATACTTCATAGTTCTTTCTCCACTATGTAGAAGATAAATTCTCATGGCAGTGCATGTAAGAGAAAAACACAAGATGAAGGTAAAGGATAGGAAAACTGAGAGTTAGAGCTACTGGACAAAGTGAACAATTTTTTTTTTTTTTTTTTTTTTTTTTTTTTTTGGGGGCAGTAGCTGAAATGGGAGCCTTTCTAAAGCCTGGATCTCTTTTTTTCATTGAAGAAGGGGAAGAAAGCAACTGAGATTTGAAAATGTCCAGGAAATTAATTTTGGAGGAAGAAAGGTAGTTATTTATAGAGGAGGAAAGGTGGTATTAGTTAATGCAAGTTACCTTTGATCTTTTTTTTTTTTTTTTTTTGTCAAGATGGTTGAAAATGAAAAATAGGAAAAAGAACAGCAGCTGGAACTATCAAATGTTCAGGAGCCATCAATCTGTTTCACTCTAGGACAAAAGGTGGAAAAATATATGCATGTCTAACACTAAGAGAAACTGATGACATGATTTAAATTTGAGGCAATAGTCACCTAAAAAGAAAATTTGATGTCCCTTAGAAAGAGGTGAGTTTTAAAAAGCTTTACAATAAATTATCCCTAAAATGCATTTTTTAAAAATCATAAAACTTTCCTTAAAATTCATATGAGTAAGGCCCAATATTCATATTGACTGCTAAACTGCATAGTTCAATACATGGCAAATTGTGAAGTAGTTAGGCCTTTCGTAATGCTAACAAAGAATCCATCCTTAAGGAGAGTTGTGGATGGTTAGTAATGATCTAGGGAGAAAAGTCATTAGGATAATGTAATTCTTGTGGAAAAATTAATTGAATTTCATCCATTATTTCYCAGCTACAGCTAGTATATTTAAAATTAAATTACACAGGACATAACCTATCTGCGTGAGTTTCTGTAAGTAAATATCAATACTTTTTTGGTTTTGGAAAWTAAAATTGGAGTGAAAAATAGAACACATCCATAACACATACGTGTCTGTATTAGTTTTTCAGTATTGAATTACAGATGTGGAGAGAAGTAAATCCAAAGTATTATTTCCTCTTCCTCAATCCCCCTCATTCTTAAATATTTTCATCACCTTYTGCCTGACTTTAGAAGAAAATAAAATTTCAAAAATAAGCTGCTTTTTTAAACATATATACAGGCAATTGTAACTGAGCTCCTTAAAAACTTCAGTCTTTATCAAGGTCAAGTAGGCAGGTCATTCTTTGAGAAATTTGCTCTGTCATGGCTTGTTTGTATTTGAAGAAAGCACAGGGAGTCAGCTTCTAAATTCAGCTCAAATTTTGTTATTGGCAGATCAAAATCACTGGGGACTTTTTGTCCATAGGCATAGCGAGGAGAGCTATGGCATTTCTGTTGGGAACTTGATTTTATACCTTTCCAGCCTTATGGATTTTTATAGCTTGAATTTATTTACAAGCATACACAATCAAAGATTTAAGACAGTAATTTAAATTGGGAGTAACCTCTTTTAAAGGAAGTAAACTTCCTTTATTTTTGGCTTAATGAAATGCCTACAGTATTAAACATAAATAAATTCAATCTAAAACTTGTTTTTTTCTGTTCGCTTGATCACAAGTACATTCAAGCTATAAAGGTTTTGCAGCATACTTAAAGTGAAAAATGTCATTCCCAAGGTACCCTTTGATTTTCCTTCTGGCCTGGACTATGGACAGAAGTCAGTGATTTTTGATCCCTTAATAATAACAAAAAGGGGTTTTGCTGGATTTCAGAATTACTCGTAAGTCTGCCAGAAATCTTGCTCTGCGTTGATAATGTACCCCCCACAACAGACATTCTTTGGTGCAAATGAGACTGGGATTTAGGTCAGATATTCTTCATGTTCACCTACGTTTATAAATGTGCCAATGCAGTCTGAATTAGAAGTGAAAGGATAATCAGGGGTTTTGCTCACTAAATGTGACACTGTAATATGACAGAAGATATCATCTCTGGAAAGGAAAAAAAGCCTGAYGTTTTCTCCATTCTCCTTTATTAAAAAAAATGCTCAACTTACATGTAAAAGCCTGAGAAAGGACTAGTTTGCCTGAAAGCTTGGGATTTTTGCCTGCCATGTCAGTTGTCTTAATAGAACAGCTTACTTCAAATTTCACCTACTTTAGATTTAAAAATATATTTCTGCCATGTTAATCCCGCTCTTGTTTTCGCACTATGATTGTCAAACTGCCAAGATCCCTCTTTGTCCCTGGTAAGGCCTTCCATGGCCATTGCAAGTCTTGTCTCAAGAAATCCCTCGGTGAAGCAGGCTCTTCACAAGAAAAGATTCAGCTATTGTGCCAATCCAAAGGGAAGCCAGCACAAACTCATCAGATGAGCTACCCAGACTCTGCTCCTGTAAAGCCATGGCTGATTTGTGCCTGCTCTTCCTCAGCAGTTTTGACTGATGAGTGCGTAGTGGGACAGAGCCTTTTTAACAGTTAGAGACCCTCGTTAGACGTTTTGTGTCATATCAGGAGGCAGGGGAGGGCAGCTGAGAAGTGGAAGAAGTGATCTGGCTTTTGAAGAGTGCTCAGCTGAAGGTTTTTGATCGCTTGATGGCATAACAGTGACAMTGCAGATGGAAAATTGGGACAATTGTGGAATTTGGAGTGCCCTGTTTGCCTTTCCTCAGCAAGGGAAGATGAAGTGGGAAAATGTTATCTGTAAAGCAGGGGGAGAAAAAACCCAACACCTAACAGCCAGAACTAAGATCTCTAGTTGGAGTTCATGTGGCTGCAGTTTAAATTACCTCTAACAGTCTGGCTGCTGATTGCTACTATTAATGAAAAGTGGCTTTGTTTTAGTTCTCAAAGATCCCAGAGCAACTGCTCTGCCCTGAGTTTTCTTCTCTGAATCGCTAAAATAGTCTCTTTTTTTTTATTTTCTCTCTTGACCCTCTCCTCCCACTCACCTCTTTCAACATATATTTAGCTACATTCAAAGGGATAGCGAGGAAGTAGTTTTCCGYCCGTGTTTCATATGGCCACAGCACTACTGCAAAATGCCCTCCTTAGATTTTTGGGAGGAGTTGGCTGATGGGGGAAGGTTAGCTGGCTGAAGGCTAGATAATGTGCCAGCGTTGCTAGCAGGGTACAAGGAGCAAMTCAAAGGTGTAGTGACAATTTTATATTTTTTTCGATTCATCGCATGCGCTTCTGCATACCCCGGTCCTGTTAAACAATCACAGGGCAATCAGCTTGGATTCTTTCCCTGGCAGGTGAATGTCAGGCTGAGCCTGTTTTAAATGCAAAGGACGCTGCCGTGATCTGTGCCTTTGTCCTGAGGTGTGCAGTGGGGCACAGCACTTGTGACTACACACTGTCCTATCTCGGCAGCTCAAAGGGGAGCACGACTGCAGGGGTGCAGCCGTCCTCTCTGTTACCTTCGTAGCCCATTACCTACCGTCGGGGCTCCTCAGCCTGGTGCCCTTTGCCGCTGCTGCTGACCTCAACTTTTAAAATTAGCTCTGACATGSTCCCTGGTTAGGCAATACACTGCTGGGATGATTTATAAAGCCTGACATTTTACAGGACTCTCCATGTACTGTTTTTCCATGTTTGAGACAGGGATAATCGTGGTGCTGGGCCTCAGCAGTTGAGCTGATAAGGTCTTCAAGAATGCTCCCCCCCCCCCTTATTTTTTAACCGTATTATCTTTTTAGTCTGAAACAACTAAAATCTGTTGACCTTCAAGTTACAGTGATGCTTATCTATTCATTGAGAAGAGAAGATCTTGATTACAGTTAGGATCCTGATTGCTTGGACTGGTATTTAAGGCTATATTTCTTTCTTCTTCCTGATGTTTAAGAGACTGTTAATTTTAATGTTATTTGTAATCCTTGATTGACGTTTTAGTATAGTCCTAGATCAATAGAGATGGGCTTTCAAATGGACAGTGTAAATTATAAATCCTGCGTTAACAATATGGTACTCTGTCCTAGGAAGATACCTGTTAGTTTCACTGCCATTTAACGGCATTCTTATTTTGGCTATTGAATCCCATCTATCTAAATTCCATGTATATTTTAAATCAGATGTACTTTGGGGACTTAGCAATAGTAACATTAATTGTTCACCTAGTGCTGACAATATGTAATGATTTGAGTAGTGCATCCTTTGATGCTGTATAGTGTTAACGATAGCAATAGTAAATTTTGCAGTTGACCACATCATTTGCCTTGAAGTATCATTTCAGATAACAAAAAACAGGGATTTGTTGTCAAGAACTGGTTGTTTACACACACAAGCACTGTTTTTCTTCCCAGTAGAGAAGTTATTTATTGTCAGGACACCAGCGGTTTCTCCTATCACAAGGATATGTTGTTGATAATGCCTGTAGAAAGCCCCATATTTCTAGACAYGTACTGTGAATAATCAAAATCTGAGAAACTACTTTATCTGAGCTAGGTAAAATTACAATGGGAAATATAAATGCAATTGCTTGTGTAATGCTCTGGGTTCATCGGTTCCAAACATTTTAAGATGTCTTCTTTTTGCCTTCATTTTCATTTGCATCCTGTCACTGGATTGCCTATGAGTTGTCAGGTAAACTTGCTGCCTAAAATGCTGATAATATGATTAAAATTACTGATATTTTGATATGCCCCATTTTGTGCTTTCTGAYTGTATACTGTGCTACCAACACAAAGGTCTCTGCTTAATTATAAGCTAAGCACTAAGTGACATATGCTGGCAAGATACCTGTTCCATAGTTTTTCATGATTATGTTTCTTGTGTGTTATTTTAAAGCCTCTCATACTACCAATGTGTTTTCTGAGTTACTGTAATGTTGCTTTAGGAATAACCTTACAGCTGTTCAGAAGTAATCAAAAAACTCTCCACCCACCAGCATTAGCTTATGACTGAGCCTGGTTAATAGATTGGCTCTGATCTCGAGTAGCTACCATAAGATGGAATATCTGGAATATTGTTAAGTAATCTGAAGTGGAAAATTAAAGAGAGTTTGCAGCTGTGTGATAGAGATCGGAAAGACTGTTATTATAAGAATCCTGCCCATATCGCTGCAGGAAATGGTCCTGGCTCTTCTATAGTAATATGCTTTATGAAACACCCTTGGAAACAATCAGTTCTCCCCAGCATCAGCACTGCTACTTAGGGGTTAAAATCAATAGGAGCTTACTGGCTAGAATCCAGTTTCTATGCATTGCTCTGGAAAATGGAAGGACTAGACTTTGTATCAGATTAAGCTGAGTTAAAGTAGATTGAGGCTTAAAGGTTTTTCCATCAGAATGTAAAATATTAAAGATAGGCAATTTTACTCTGTTCTTGTATTATTTCATTTTTATTTTCCTGACTCAATATTAAGCTGAATTCTAAGAATTCCTGTTGTTCACTGCACTAGCACTTCAATTTAGCCAAGAGAATACTGAGAATGTAACATGTTTCTGTGTCTGCTTAAAGTCAAGATTTCATTTGGTACTTTTTATTTGTTTTCGTTGCTAGAACATGGGCATTCATATTTATGACCATTTTGTTTTTCAGCGCCTCCCAGATGGCTCTGCCCCAAGTGCACACGCTGAATTTTATCTTCTGCCGGATCCTTATGAGGTCAGTCGAAGGAAAACAAGAACAGCTCCAAAAAGCTCTGACCCTACTTACAATGAAATTGTGAGTACYATTCAGTTTCTTCCACCATTTCTTACTTGTCTGATTTTCTTTGCCCACTCTTGAAATAAAATAACAATACAGCATTTAGAAYTGTTATGATGAGTATGATCAAAAAGAAGGAACATATAATAAGCTGAACAACAAATGGGGACAATCTTATGCTTTGCATCTTTCTTAGAAGTGAAATAGTCTCTTTATGTCTCTCTCTTCAGGAAAGCAGTTGGATTATTCACACTGCTCTATCCTACACCATAACCACCGTTACACGTTAGCAAARTGAGACCAAGCCTCATTGCACCAAAACCTAGGCTGTTTTGAATGCAGATTTGTACAATAACATGAAAAGTACTAATTGAACGGATGCTGTTATTCAAATTCACATTTGAAAATAGACAACCAAATTGGTTGTCACTGTCCTAAATGATAACACAATAATAAATAGCCCAGTTCTTTTTATGTCAAAATGCCAGCAGTTCACAGCCATATATAATTATTTCACACACTACTGAAGTGCTCGCGCCTCTGGGGTGAAAAGAAATATTTGTATGGAGAAACATTTACGACAGAATGGGAAGTGGCATAAACTATATTCTTTTGTAAGGGCAGATGAGATTGAAACAGTAGGTGGGATTGGAGATTATAATTATTACATATAACAAATCTCCTAAAGATCTCAAAGCAATTTACAAATGCACTTTGAACAGACTTTAAAGTAGAAGGCAAGGAAAATATTACCACTCCACCCTGTTTCATAGATAAGATATGACGAAGCTTAAGCTAGTCAGCTGAGACTAAGAGTCCTTATCTCCTAGTTTCCCAGTCCTGGAGTTTTAATATTTTTCTTTTTCTTTTCCCACATCTCTTTGATTACAAAAGTTACCTACTTACACTGATGACTTCCAGCGCTTCTGTAAGTCGGCTCCTCGAGTAGTATCGCTGCTAACAGCTGAGACAGATTTCCCTCCCTRTGGTTCTGCAGTGGAATAACAGGGAACTAGGCTTTACTTTTTTGTTATGTTCTTTCCTTTTTTTGCAATCAAAGAGACAGTGGAATGAGTCTAATTGACCATCTAAAGAAATCCCTTTATATTTGAAGGATATTTAAAGCAAAGAGATATAATATGATTATATAATAATATTCATTGTAAAATATCCAAAATGGACTACAGACAAGAACCAGCCAGCAACACTGGAAGACAATTATCTTTCTAATCATTATTAGATCAAGTTGAATGCAAGAAGATCCAAAATCCTGTCTGCAGTCAGACAGTAGTCACTGGGAGCAGATTTAATTGTGKTTAAGGAGCGTTTCACTGCTGTTAAGAGAAATTCCATGAAAACTTTAATATCCTTTACTCAAAACTTACAGCCGCCTTCACAGATGCTCAATCTTTTTCACCAGGAACTGCTAATCGCGGTGGGGACATATGGTTCCATTGAACTTGGACATTTCAAACCCGATGCTTGTGGTGTTAGCAGCTCTGTTCTTCCATATGTGATATCATTCTGTATGCATTTTCTATCCAAGGCTGGTAGACTACGGCAGAAGCCGCCCCAGGGAAGAAAAACTACTAAAAATATAAGTCAGCTGTCTTTTAAGTTAGTTACTGTCCAAAATGCTGTGTACAGAAATGTACTAGCCTTTTTTATGAGTTCATAAGTTTTTATTAAAGCCGAATGGCTGGAAGGAAGCTGTATATTAATTTCTCTCTGTGTTCGAGACTGAGAAAATTCTGAAATGTGCTTCTCTGGGGTATTTTTGGTTTTAGTTTTATACTTTTATTGCTTATGACTGCCTACAGCAAATTATCAGCCTTGCAAAAGTGCATTTTATTTTTGATTTTTACTCATGTGTATGAAAGTAAAGATGTGAAAGTCCAGGAGGACTGACAGTAGAATGAACTATGCCAAATGTTTTGGAGTTGCTCTTAACAACTCCTTTTTTCTCTTGTTCCTTTATTTGGATTTTGGAGTTTGTTGCATTCACACTGGTATAACATTGCATTAAAAAATGATGGTTGAGAAGAAGAGGAGAAAGAACACAGAAAAATGGAATGCAGTGTAAAGAGAAAAGGAATAACATACCTGCTTATAGACCACTCTTAGGAACAAATAAGACTTACTTGGGAGGTTCCAGAGTAGTTTAGTGAAAACTAAGAAAGTCAAAAAATGGAAAATAAATCTAAATGATTTAAGTTTAAACTCTTGCCAAAAAATGTTGCAATGACCAGAACCAACTGCACTGGGGTCTTGCTCATATCTGTAGCATTTGCCCTGAGACTTGCTTCAAGGTCTCAGTTGTCCTCAGTTTGTCTCTTGAGTGCCTGCATGTACGCGCACCCACTCCACGACAAAGCAGAGCGTGCATTGCCATAATGAAGCCAGAATGGGAGGCAACTCTCTCCAYCCTGCCCTTGGGGTGCGGCCAAATGTGAGCAAATATACCTGGGCCGTATCAGTCTGTGAGTGTTATTGCAGTTGCCCTCAGAGCAGAGGGGACACTGGCGTGCAACAGCCAGAATAGGGCAAGCAAGCCTGATGGAGCGGGAGGAGGGGAGCTGCACCAGAAGCCACAGCTACTCCCTCCAGCACCGTGCGTCAAAGCTAATTTGGACAATTAAGAGCAAATCTAGGAACTGTGCCATGGCTACCTAAGGAGAAGCAACTGTCCCGCATTTGCAATTAAAATGTCATTAGACTCCTGTAGGTCAACAGTGCTTCTCTTTTTGGAGCCAGGAATACTTGAATTCCAGCCCTAACTGTCCCACTGATTTGCTGCATGGCCATGTATAGCTCACCTCCATTTGATCTAGCYGTATAAATGGGAGGCAAATATTCTTACTACACAATCATTTCAGGATTTAACTGTTCTGATTACGAAATTCTGGCAGGTGGCATTTTTTTTATCCACATACTAATTCAGCTATCTCCAGACCTTTCTTCTGTCCCTGCATCCTAATGATACATACCTTGCTCCAGCTGAATTTGCAATACCATTTTAGAAACAGTTTATTGGCGTCATTGGGGTAAAAAACTGGAGCCCAGAGAGTTGTGGTGAATAGAGTCAAATCCGGTTGGCGACTGGTCACGAGCGGTGTTCCCCAGGGCTCAGTATTGGGGCCCGTCTTGTTTAACATCTTTATCAATGATCTGGACGAGGGGATCGAGTGCWCCCTCAGTAAGTTCGCAGATGACACCAAGTTGGGTGGGAGTGTTGATCTGCCTGAGGGTAGGAAGGCTCTGCAGAGGGATCTGGACAGGCTGGATCAATGGGCCGAGGCCARTTGCATGAGGTTCAACAAGGCCAAGTGCCGGGTCCTGCACTTGGGTCACAACAACCCCAGGCAACACTACAGGCTTGGGGAAGAGTGGCTGGAAAGCTGCCCGGTGGAAAAGGACCTGGGGGTGCCGGTTGACAGCYGGCTGAACATGAGCCGGCAGTGTGCCCAGGTGGCCAAGAAGGCCAACGGCATCCTGGCCTGTRTCAGGAATAGTGTGGCCAGCAGGAGTAGGGAGGTGTTCGTGCCCCTGTACTCGGCACTGGTGAGGCYGCACCTCGAATMCTGTGTTCAGTTTTGGGCCCCTCACTACAAGAAGGACATTGAGGTGCTGGAGCATGTCCAGAGAAGGSCRACGAGGCTGGTGAAGGGTCTGGAGCACAGGTCTTATGAGGAGCGGCTGAGGGARCTGGGGTTGTTTAGCCTGGAGAAAAGGAGGCTGTAGAGAGGCAGGTGTTGGTCTCTTCTCCCAAGTAACAAGTGATAGGACAAGAGGAAATGGCCTCAAGTTGCACCAGGGGAGGTTTAGATTGGATATTAGGAAAAATTTCTTCACTGAAAGGGTAGTCAGGCATTGGAACAGGCTGCCCAGGGAAGTGGTGGAGTCAYCATCCCTGGAGGCGTTCAAAAAAYGTGTGGATGTGGCGCTTCAGGACATGGTTTAGTGGGCATGGRTRCTGGGTTGATGGTTGGACTTGATGATCTTARAGGTCTTTTCCAACCTTAATGATTCTATGATTCTATGATTTGAAAACCACSCACCCTGCACTGTAAGGTCTGTCATTGCTGAAAGCTTAAAGCCTCTTTTTGTCCAAAGATTGAAAGTTGTCCACTACCCCAGTTCACGCCTGTTGTGATCCACCKTACTGAAGATTTCTTAGCTCTTACAGCTTACATGTGCACTTTTTGGTGGTTTAAAGCAACAGCTGGAGGTGATATCTTTAATATATTGGCAAGGAAATAAGGCACCTTTCTACGGTAACATTAGTACCACTTCAGTAATCAAATCATAGACTTATTCTAAATTATATTATTGCTTACTGTACCTGTCCTTGCTTTTCGGATTTTCTTCATCATTTCACTTTGATTTTGGTGGGGAGATGCCTTGGGGGACAGAGAAGCTGGAATTTTTAATTCACATACATACTTGTTGAAATAGGCACAGTAAACATCAAAAGCAAAAAGCACCGGGCGCAACTTTCATGACAGCTGTTCCAAACTATGATTTCCAAAGGTTTCYAAATGGAAAAGGAAATGTCGCTCCCTGGTAAGACCTTTCTAGAAAAAGCCAGTTAAAAAGAGTGAAGGGGGCAGTTTTTCTTTCCCCTACAACCTGTRGCAGTGGCCGTTCATTCCCATAGTACCGACTATCTCCCTACACCAGAGAGCTTGGTGTCCTGTCTGTCGGTGCTTGCTGCCGGAGTAGCCTGATGTCGTGTCTGTTTGGTGCTCGCTGCGACACCCCTCAGCTTGCAGTGCAGATAAAATCACTCTGTGGTCCCACAGGGGCAGCCGAGGCCAGCTAGGGTGTCGGGAGAACCAACAATTTTGTGCCTCCTGGGTCCACCCGTGAAGTTCAGAACCACCTTTCTGTTGCCAGTCAGTGTGAGGAACATTGCTGGGGCTAAGCCTTTATAAACCCTATCCCTGTCCRAAGGATGTCCCCCATGGCTACTTCTGCTTCATATCATTGGAGGTACAGAGAGGACTCAGCAGCCCAGCCCACAGAGATCCAAGCTAGAGGGGGCTCAGTCTGACTTTTCCTCAGCCGTGCCATATATACATACGCTGTGCATACAGACTGCATTCAGGTTGCACAGTAAATCCAAGCAGGTCGGATGGCAAACTCCTTTTAGACAGTTTCACTTTCCCATTCTTCTGAAGTGACAGTATGCCACTGCRTTTGCTTTCTAAACTGCACAGAGAGATTAAAATTTAAAGCATTTTCCGTTGCATCTAAAATAGCAAAAACATTTCCATTTAATTTTAGATTAAATGTACTTCTCTTAAGAAAGCTTACCTTTCAGGCCTGAAACTAGCTGACAGCATTCTTTCACATTTTATCAACCCACATGCAGTTCACTCAGCAGTTTTTGGTTAATGCAGAGACTGAAACATAGGAATCTGTTCTGAATGCAGCTCATTCTCGTTAGCCTATCACTCCAGATTGTTTTTTTAAAATKCAGAAAATACACCATTAACGTTTCATAATTAACCTCAGTGTGTTCTCATAGTATTAGGGTAATTTCAAGGATATTTTAAAAACTGTAGGCCTTAGTAATTTTCTAAAGAGATGCTAAGCAAGCTCTATCATTTAATTGGAGAAGTATTAACAGCACCTCTTGAGTAACAAAAACATCCAAATTTAGTAAGTTCCACTTGCTAAATTGGGTCCAATCTCAGAGATGTTCCACATCTACAACTTTGCTGAGTGGGCTGAGCTTTCTATCATGTTTAATATTCGATGATTCTTTCAAAAAAATGCAAGTTATTTTATAATGGGCACATTTGGCTACATTTAGCATCCAGAATCATGCATAAAGTTATTTGTATTGAAATAGTAAAATTTATACAGGCAATTTTCAAAGGAAAATTATTATCTCCTTATGATGTGGGTTTGTTGAATCTAGAACAGTTATGAAATTTTATGGAAGTCTTGGTTAGAAGAAAATTTGGTTGTGCTTTGGCTTGATCTTTTTTAATTCTGGTATGTAGCACAAGATTTAATTACATGTACAGTACTGAGAAAAATTTCTGAGGTACTGTGCTTTGATGTGATACACCTTTATGAGACATATCAATGCAACATAAAGTTGCTTCAAGGCATTACTAAGCAACATGTAACAAATACAATATACATAGGTTAAAAAAATTGACATCAAAACTGTTTTCCTGTTTTTTTTCTGATTTTTGCAGAAGAGCAATACCATTTATCAAAGAATCTGCTATGGAAAGATATTTAAAAATTATGATCATCTACACTTTTACAGAATTACCTATCTTATGTTTTCATGCTGCTGTCCATGATGAGTRCCCTCCATCTGAATCTCTCCTCCAGAAAATCAACCATATTGTCATTCCCTGGTAAACTTCATGGAGGATCTGATATTTCTTCATATTTGAGTTCAAAACTCTGCTTAAGTTAGAGTTTCATTTTTAACAGGGAGAATTATGTATACCTATTATTTCTCAAGCATTGCGCAACATAGTTTTCAAATTTATTTACAAATGCTTGGTAATCAGATTTCACAAGCCTAAGATGGCAGAATCTCTTTTATATAAATGACATAAGGTCAAATATATTTCTGAGGTAAATTCACTAAGTTGAGTGAATTTGGCTCAAGGTTAGTAGTTTATAATTCTGGAGGGCAGTTTAAAGCAATTATTACAAAGTTGTAAGCATCATCCATCCTGAATGCGGTATTGAAGTAAGTGKTTTGCCTGTCAAATAGATTCACAAATTCATATTTTTTTTTCTGTTTCACTATATGTTATTTCAGGTTGTGTATGACAAAGTCACAGAGCTCAAAGGCCATATACTAAAGCTTGTTGTGAAAAGCAAAGGAACATTTGTGGGAGCTGTAAACATTCAACTGAGCGGCGTCCAGTTAAATGAAGAAAAGTGGTATCCACTGGGAAACAGTGTAATTTAAATGTTGTCTAAGATAATTCAATTATTTATCCACTAATGTTTCTTTATCCCATTTCCCACTGTACATTTTGTCTCAGTTGCCCTTGAGAATATGCAGTCATCTGCTGATCACATACCTTAACATTTCTAATCATAAGGCTATTGTCTTAAAATTGCTACCATCTTCCTGCAACTGATTCCTGTCAGTGTGAGTTTAAGAAATCACATGCTAAGGACTTGTAGCAGCATGCAGGAAATTATTATGGCAGCAATAAAGATTTTTATTTTGTTATTGTTTTTTTTATTAAATAGTACTGTAAAGATACTAAATTCTGTACACATCGAAGTGTGGGGCCTAATTCTTTGCCCATTAATTCCACTGACCGTGTTGAAACAATGCTGATAATGGTGTAATTTATCAGCATCTGCTATGACCCCACTGCATATGATGATTTCACCAGAGAACCATGGGATAGCTCCCTGGGTGTCAATATATTTCAGATGTCTAGCAAATTTCATGTTAAATCTTATACAATCAATACATTTTTTTGGAAAAAAAGAACTTAAAAGCTTTGCACTTTACATATTTTGTGCCGTATATGTTGGTGTGCTTTTAACTTTTGATATAATGTAACATTCAATCCAGGATATTCATCAGTAATATATGTCATTGTTTCTTTTATTCTGACATCCAAGAAGCAGATATAACTGGTCATTTGTGAGAAGAAAGGAGGAGGGAGAAGCTAATATTCACAAATAAATAAAACATACTGAATGTGAGCTTTCAGTGTGGTATTTATTTAAGATCATGCTGTAAGGAATCCTTGTTCACTAGTCTTGCCGCATTGCATTCTTATGCTGCATAAGGGAATCAAGTCAATACATGCATTGACCTCAGGGCTATAAAATGTATATATACATATTAAACAATGAACGTGAGTGGTTCCTTTGAGTTCACTGAGGCTAATTATTGGGTTTTGTTCTTCAAAGCATTTTTACCTAAATTGAGGAAGCACTTAAGCACATCTTTAAACATTTAGCATGTGAGCAGACGTAATGAACTGTCCATTACTGCCAGCCTCTTACAGACACACAGCTGACCATGTATATATACCTTTCCAGGACCAAGGGCTCATTTTTAAGGCACAGGAGACGTTGATTTGTGATGTGATCTGCTGCAAAATTTTAAGTTACCATATAGTGAGTAGGTCTGACATTTGTCTTRCCAGGTGGAAAAGTGGTCAACAGAGGGATAATAATGCCAGAACCTGAAGATAATTGCTGCCTTCTCCCAAAGGACACTCACAAATCAGTCTTCAGAAGGCAATATTGTATAAAGCTCCTGAAGTGGGACTAGGAGTGTTATTTAGGAAACTAAACARGCTGGAGTTTTTCTCAGCGTCAAACCAATTGACTATGTCACTTGGTCAGTTTTTATCTGAGAATAGATATACCAGATTGCCTGGGGAAATTAAACTCCTCCTCAGTAAGGGGAGGTAGGGGGAACTCTCCTTGAATATTAATATTATTAGTATTCTTCAGAGCTGAAAAAAGCTATRAAATATTTACCACATGAAAGGGATATTGGCTAGCATACAGATATGATCACTACAAAGATCAGTAAGTCTAACATTTTAGATTATAGGTTCTCCTGGGTAAAGAATCAAAAGTGACTTGTCACTCAAGCACAGAAAACACATTGAGGCCAGCTTACAATGTTATCGAATTACCTGACCTTACAGCTCAATATTGATTTTAGATCCTTCTCAGTCTACTGTCTTGKTTTCCTTATTATAACTATAATGCAATTTTCTAATAGTGTTATTTCCTGTGACATTTTCTAATCATTGTTTACTGCATGCCCTGATTTTCCATCTTAGAGCAACATTAAAWAAAATAGCATTAAAATGGTATTAAATAAAAAGAGCATTAAAATATAATATTATCAGAACTGTCTGCAAACATAAGCAATACCGTTTGGTACTAAAGAAAGAAATCTATCAATATAACATCCTTTTTTAAAAAATAAAAACAAAAACAGAACATGTTTGAGTAACAAATCTGCAAGTAACTGGGTAGATATAGTCCTGTGGATGCTCAACAATACTTCAGCTTTGTAAGATGGGAAAATTGTGTCTTATGGGCAAGATCTACACTGACAGCTATGTGTGCTGGTTTTGGCTGGGATAGAGTTCATTTTCTTCACAGTAGCTRGTATGGGGCTGTGTTTTGGATTTGTGCTGAAAACAGTGTTGATAACACAGGGATGTTTTCGTTACTGCTGAGCAGTGCTTACACAGAGCCAAGGCCTTTTCTGCTCCTCACCCCACCCCACCAGCGAGTGGKCTGGGGRTGCACAAGAAGTTGGGAGGGAACACAGCCGGGACAGCTGACCCCAACTGACCAATGGGATATTCCATGCCATATGATGTCATGCTCAGCATATAAAGCTGGGGGAAGAAGAAGGAAGGTGCCGACATTCGAAGTGGTGGCGTTTGTCTTCCCAARTAACCGTTAGGCGTGATGGAGCCCTGCTGTCCTGGAGATGGCTGAACACACCTGCCTGCTGATGGGAAGTGGTGAAKGAATTCCCTGTTTTGCTTTGTTTGTGTGCGCGGCTTTTGCTTTACCTATGAAACTGTCTTTATCTCAACCCACGAGTTTTCTCACTTTCACCCTTCTGATTCTCTCCCCCATCTCACTGGGGGGGTGGGGAGTGAAGGAGCGGCTGTGTGGTACTTAGTTGCCGGCTGGGGTTAAACCATGACACTATGTCAGGCAAGAATTTGTCCTCAGAGAGCTTACATCACACAATCAACCCTTACCTTTTCTAAAATTCTTCTAGTCCACCTCAAAGCATTGTGCTTCCTATTTCCTGAGTTCACTGTAAGATGTATCCTGAGCTCCCTGCTGCTATGAGGAACATAGCCCTTTAGAAATCAGTCTGTGAATTATCTTTCTTTAGCAGCAGGAGGTTCAAGACTAAGCTAAGAAAAGGTACTGATATTAGCATCTGAGTTTTTACCATTTTAAGAGTTGGTTTTTTTCTCAAAACTATTTTTCCAGGTAGCAAAATTACAGTGGGCATTAAAGGGATAGAGCCCAATCAGTAGCTGCTGTTATTATAAATGTAAAGGATACCTTGTATGTGTAATTTTTCCTGTTCCTTTGGAAAGATACAATGGTAAGAAATTTTGTTCAATACAAATAAAAATGTCAATGTAACATGCTCATAATTTTGCAGTGTCAGATCATAAATATTAGAATACTATTCTCACTCAGTAATTAATCATAATTTTGAAATCAGCTGCAAATGAAATTATTATCTGAATTTAAAAAACATCCAAAAAAGTTCAGTCGTTATGAATTAGTTCTAAATAATGGTAAGGCCAACGTCAATAGCCRTTACTTATTCAGGATAGCATATACTCACACAAGAAGTCCCGTTAGCTTAATAAAATGATTGAGAACATGCCACTCTGGAAATCAGACCACTGCGTTGTTGCAAGCTTAATGATGTTGCTTTATTGAGCAGGGTGTGATCCTCCAGAACAACTGCTACTGCAGAGCATTGTTAGTAATACCAGACATGAACAAACAGTGATGCAGCTTCGAGATTGACACCATCTTTGGACAACAGGGGGACGGTACGGTAACCTGTAAATATAATAACACTTTGTTAGTGTATTAACCACAACGCAAAGATTATGATGGAATGTTTTTATGATCTATTATGCAAATAAGGCATAATTTATGATTCTTTAAATAACTCTTTAAAATAAACTGAAAAGGTACAGAACCCAAATCCCATTTCTACTGGTTTTCTCCTCTACATATACAGTATTTCAATTCTGGCATTTTTGGACACAGAATGAAAAACTCCAGTGTCATTCAGGATGTGGTGTTTTTTCAAACTGAMGACTTTTAGGCCAGTGATATTTAAACGTGGGAGAAGCATACATTTTAACATCCAAAGATGTTATGTGCTGCACGCGTTGTTCTGATAGCAAATTAAATAACTTGTGAATCAACAGTGATAGTGCCTTAGAGAAGAATGGTGTTGCAGCAGTAATGCACTGTCCAGCTGAGGCAGGAAAAAAGTGTAGTGTAAGATCTTCTACCATGACTTCTTAAGTATGTTAAGGATCTCCTTTTACATATGAGTGATTCCCAGTACCAGAGACAAGGCATGCCTCAGAAACTACATGTTCACCTAGTTGTTGAAACATTTGGAGAAGCTATGGTTCTCAACTTCAAACTTATTTAACTTACCTGCTGAAAAAACAAAATAATCCCCTCTCCAAAACCCCAAACCTGTATTGCTTTATATGACTGTAAATGTCCATTATTTCATAATAACAATGTCACTTTTGATTAAAAAAAAAAGTTCTGTGTTTTATCTATGTATATATAATTACAGTTATTTAAGTAAGTATCTGTTATGAAAAAGCATCTACATTCAGAACTGCAGTTTTCAAAATCCTTCTTTAGGTGTGTCTGGATGTGTATGTAATCTTTGGGACCCTCATTTATTTAGGTTTGGATTTTCTTGATTCTTTTATATGACATGAGAGTTCACCTGGCAGCTAAGGTTCAGCTTCTGGGCAGCAGATATTAAAGCTGGCAATATGCATTTGAGATCAACTTCTAGAGCATGCACATAGTATGTGAAAGATTTGGTTTATTTCCTATCCAAATATACACTTCAAGGACTAAGACTCATTTCTAAAGACTGTGTTCTAACCCCTACCTACAGAATATTCTACAAAGTGTCCTGAGAGAAGTAAAACTTTTTTTAATTGAAATTGTTCCAATTTGTATGAAATAATTAACTATTCATTGATCCAGTGATAATAACAGTAATAATTGAATTCCTGTCCTCTATTACGGCAAGAGGAAATAGCCTCAAGTTGAGCAAGGGGAGGTTTAGATTGGATATTAGGAAAAATTTCTTCACCGAAAAGGTTGTCAAGCATCGGAACAGGCTGCCCAGGGAAGTGGTTGAGTCGCCATCCCTGGAGGTATTTAAAAGACGTGTGGATGTGGTGCTTAGGGACATGGTTTAGTGGTGGACTTGGCAGTGCTAGGTTAACAGTTGGACTCAATGATCCTAAAGGTCTTTTCCAGCCTAAACAATTCTATGATTCTATGATTAGTATTCTACATGGCGGACTCAGTGGGACAGGGACTGTAACCCAGGACCCTCCTCCTCTCACCTTTAACCACCCAGCCAGAGAATTATTCTCACCTTCAGCCCCTCTGAGCATACYTACTTAATCATTGCATGAAAAATCAAATACTGCTACAGGTGGGCAGCAAGCATTCGTCCCCAGTGTAATCTACAGCTGAGTTGGGAGGCTGCTGCTGGGGAAAGGAAGGCAGTGATGATATGCATTTGAATCCTTTCAAGAGAAAATGCAGGGGAAGGTGGCAATGGCACAACTTTGTCCCACTGCCTGTCAAAGAAAAGAAAGATGTAAGCACTGCTCAGCTTTTGGAAGCAACTTACCCTCAGGGGACACGTTAGGGATATGAATCCTAGGGAAAGAGGGACATTCCTGCAGTGCAGATTAAAGCAGTTGGAGCTGTGAAGAGTAAGATTTAAATACTAACTCACTCTTTAGCATGGTTTAGACAGTTCTTTCCAAAGAAATCTAGACTGTTGTGACTCCCTCTGTAAGACACATTATTTTCCCCAAAACCATGGTTCCAGACCTGGAATCCAGAGGTCTCAATGTTAAGAATTGCAATAAATTTTGAAATTATCTGTCAGTTCATCTCTTAGAAGCATTTTATGCCTCTGGAAATCTTGATGGCATCTTATATTTTTTTACATTTTGTTAAGTGGGGGTTGGGGCAATTTGTTTGGCAGTGTTTATAGTTTTTGTACCTACACTCATTTCCTAGCATTTTGAATTACTCCACYCAAAATCCTTCCTGTAGAATCTACATGCTCTTACTTTTCCAAAATATGAATCCCCCATCTGTGACCAAAATTAATCATACAGGCACATTAGAGACATACTTTAAAAGTATACAAAAAAAAAAAAAAAAACCAAAAACAAAATAAGAAAGAAAAGGCCAAATCRGTRGATTTACAAGCATATGTAAGCTTTACTGTCTGCTATTTAAATTTGCCTCAGACATTGTGAGTTGGCAGGATGTTTTTTTCATTATCCGGAAGTATACAAATAAAAGGAAAGTAGAAGGTGATCAGTGTAAAAATTTATGCTGGAGAAAAGCAAGTGTGCTTTAAGAGTAATGTCTTTGTTCTTGTGTAACTCCTCAACCTCAACTAAGAATCACAAACATTTTTATGACTTCAGAATCTGGAAAGAAAAAGCCATTAAAAATCCTGTTAAGCTTAATAAAAAAGGCACAGTGCCCATTGCCAGCTCCAACATTTTGCCTTCACAAGTTCATTCCCTAATAAAAATTGGTTGTTTGTTTTGTCACAAATAGCTTTGGAAATTCTATATAGTAAACAGCCATTTTACATAAGCCTTTCTCCTTGGCCTACCGAGTTCTGTGTCTGCTCTTTATGTGCAGCCTATTAATCATGTAAGATTCCAGAAGTTATACTGGTACAATAAAAGAAACACTACCAAGAAAAATACTATAAATATTTTGCTTAATTTATATTCTTGTTCTCCACTGTGAAAAGTTGCAGATAGGTTACCTGAGGTTAGGGGGGTGTGGGGTGTGTTTGTTGTGTTTTAATTTGGCTTGTATTGGGTTTTGAACCTAATTGAGTAGAAAGTGTCCAAAACTGTTGCCTTTATAGTAGTTCTGACTAATCTCTCTTCCTGTTTCCTATTATAATGAGTTAAAATACCATCTGAGCAGTTTCTGTCTAGAATGTAATACTGCAGTAGGAAAAATTAACTGTCATTAATATTATTTTGATGTCTACACTGTGGATTTGCATTCAGAGACTACAACAACTTAAAAAAACAGAGAGTGCAATTTTTACCTATGGTTATACAATTCTCCTTTAGGAAATAAAYATAATGCTGTACTCTATCAATACTACAGTAAAGATAAAAGCCTGGAATGTTGTGGATTTTTTTGAGCTGTTATAGGTGGCTCACATAAAAATATTACCTTTACTCAGGCTCAGCAGTGGTAAAGTATATTGACCAAGGAATTCATTTGCAACCAGAGATATCTCATCCTCCACACAGAAGCGTATCAATGCCAGTTCTGGAACTTGGACAATAAAAGAGAAAGTTTCATCCCATCTAGGGTTCAAAGCTAATGAAAAGAGAAAATACACAGTATCAAAATACCATTTCATTTATTCTACTTAATATCTGAATTATTGTATCTGCTATCACCAGTCTGAACTGGTAAAGATTCGTTCTTTTTCCTTAGATTTCTGTGCCCATTTAAATAAATGATGAGACTCCCACTGACTKCAGTGATATATAGGTCACATCTTTTGTATAGTTTATGGAGTTAAAACTGTCAGATGGAAGCTCTCAGAATGAAGCAAACAGAGAGAGCTTGGGACTTGCCYACAGTATGCAGGCCAGCCCCTTCTAAGGATTTGTCATGTATTAGCTACCTAATACTGTAAATCAAAAGCCTAAGAAAGTTGGTGTTGTCTCTTAGAAGAGAGCAAAATGGGACAGCGATACCCAGGTTAAGAACCTCTGCTCAACTTAAATTTTCCTATAGCTCACCAGTTTCATGTTTTTGCCAAAGTTTCATGTTTTTGCCATTTCCTTTTACAGTGTTGGAAATGGGGCAGGAGCTAAAGAAATTAAGGTARTAAAGCCATCACTTGACTAGAAATCCAAAAAGAGGATGTGGAACAGGAGAGGGGGTGCTTTGTCTTGAGCAATGTTCATGCAGAGAGAAAAAGAATTCAGGGGTGGATTGAAAACAGCAGCCATCTACGAAAAGGAAAAATATAAGACAGAGGCACAGAAGAAGGGAGATCACAGGGAACCTTTAATCTGAGACATCAAGAAGATCTATACAATAAAGGTAAGGGAGTGCTTGAAGACAACTACAAAGAGTACACACTTCACCTGTCAAGCGATTAAGGGACTAGTCCTACGAGAAACTTCATATGAGCTAAGTGACGAAGTCACAAAAATTTCTTCAGAAAAAAATGCCTTTAAATTTACCAGTTAGTGTACTGGGTTTGGCTAGGTTTGGGTTCATTGGGTTCATTTGGGTTCATATCAACCCGTCTGGTGCTATGTTTTGGACTGGAAATGGCTAAACATCTCCCTGCTGATGGGAAGTGGTGAATAAATTCTTTATTTTGCTTTGCTTGCACACACAGCTTTGCATTACCTATTAAACTGTCTTTATCTCAATCCGAGCTTTCTCACTTCTGCCCTTCCAACTCTCTCCTCCATCCCACTGGGGGAGGCTGAGCAAGGGGCTATGTGGGGCTGAGCTGCTGCCCAGGAGGAGCCCACAACAGTGAGCAAAGACAATGCATTCCATCTTCCTTTAGGACAGTGCTACTAAGAGAGCTTGTGCTTCCTTAACCTACTAGTCTACAAAAATGACATGTAGCCGTAGCATGAACTTCTGCTACAGATTTTGTGCCAGAAGATCCTAGTCTAGAGAGAAATAACTGCAGTCTCTGTAAGTACACAACAGTTTCTTGGGATGGAAAAATGGTAATTCCTTATAAAATATTATTGTGCTTTGTTCACAATCAAGAGAATAAGACTGATGCTCACCATTGCTTTTTATAACACTAGATTTTTTTTTTGCTTGATCTCCTGGCACGCCGTAAATTTCTATCTGCACTAAAGGGTCAGCTTTATTAGTCTTCGACAGGTTACTGGGTGGTAACTGATGACCACAGATGAGCTGGAAAATTAAAGTTGTAATATATTGAAATAACTGTAAGAATGAACTTTACATAGTAGCCGTATAGTAGCCATAGTAGCAAAAAGTGTTCCATAAGAAACTGCTATAAGAAGCATATATCAGACATAAACTTTTATAAAAATACACATTAAACACAATGAAATTAAGAATATGGTGCTTCCCATTTAATTTAATTCTTGGCTAATTTCATATAGTCATAGAATCATAGAATGGTTTGGGTTGGGAAAGACCATTAAAGGTCACCTCGTCCAACCCCCCCGCAATGAGCAGGGGCACACCTTCAACTAGATCAGGTTGCTCAGAGCCCCATCCAACCTGACCTTGAATGTTTCCAGGGAWGGGGCAYCAACCACCTCTCTGGGCAACCTGTGCCAGTGTTTCASCACCACCATCATAAAAAAGAAATAAAATCTGATATCATGCTTTAAATAATAATTTTCAGATTTAAGCTTTTTTATTCAATATCTAGCCATAAAAATTGTATTTGGTTACCATGCAGAATAATAATGTTGGAGGAATCAGTCTCATGATTTTTCCATTTTCTGAGATCAAGGTCATGAATTCCTATTAAAGCTGTGTCTAGTGGACCATCACTAACACCCAGGGTGACATCAGCATTGTGTTACAGGGTATGTAGCAGAGTACCTCACCTGTGTTCCTTCTCKTTCACAATAATACGTAAAACTGCATTTAGTAGACTCCCTGATGTTTTTCTCTTTAATTTAGTTAGCTACCTGGAAATTTTGCCTCAGACTGCCCTGTAATCTGGCACCCAGCCTAAGAAACGATTTATGRAAGTGAGAACTTTGTCTGCTTTCTATCTATATTTCAGGACACCTAGAAGATAATAACCATCTGTACAGTAATCTGCTTCTTAGAAATCAATGTATGGAATGTATTGAGAGATATACAAGCCTGCAAGCCTAAGTGAAAGATATGACTCTTATGATCCAGATCTCAGGACTAAGCATCAAAACTCGTGATACAGATTCTTATTCCCCTGTCAACCACCAAAAAATCAAACACTACAAATTCCACCTTTTGCTTGGGTATTTTCTGTAACACCTTGCTCCAAGAAAAGTACTAGCCTGAAACATTGAAGAGCAGTGGCTTAGCAAACCCTGATGCTGGCCACTTTCGTCCTAGAAAATAGCTACTGCCTTCACTAGAAAGCTTTGCAAGATGCAAGCACTGATGGACTGCCCACTTAGAGGCAGGGGAGGTTCTTTGACATGCCCTGAAAGTCATAACAAAAATTCACCCACATTGGCCAAGTCCTGCTTCCCACTCTTACCCCATACTAGACCCAGTCTAAGTCTCCCACAGACTGGGAAAAGAGCGAGCTGTTTTCAGCACACTATGACCCAAATCCATAAATTCAATCAATTTTTGAACCCAAGGTGAAGCAGACATACAGATACAGTAGTAAATAACATGGTAGGCTTAGAAGTTTGCATATGAAATATCTTGAACATTTGTATTTCTGCTTCAAAGGCTATAGGCTTGTTGTTGATGGGAGTTGTGGCACATCAGGTTAAGAAGGGTATTGAATTCAGTAAAATTGGGCCTCGTCTAATTTTTGTGTTCACTTATGTTCTTCTTTTCATACATTCATTCATTCATTCACAGTCAGTCTGAGAGATTTGACCCCTAGATGTTTTATATCTTTGCCCTCTGTTAAGTAATTTCTCCATTCATGAAGTTAGTAACTTCTCTAGCAGAAACTTTTTCCTTTGACTCTTGCTCCTGACTCTTTTTGTCTTCAACCACCATTTCCTGGTTTTTGCTGCTGACTCGATGAATGGGGCTCTCCGCGCCCGACAGTCCCTCAGTTGGTGGGATGCCGTTGCTTCTTGGTATCCTGCACTACCCAGCCCGTCATCTCAGTCTATGTTCTCAGTCTAAAAAACTGCCTTTCTCTTTTCCAGCTTCTTCCAAACTCAGACATTTCTTTCCCATTGTCAATGATTTTGTCTATCACCTATCTCCTGCATTACAATTGGGGATTTTTCCTCATCGTAACTAACTCCGGCTTTATACAAATAAGGGCTAAAATAACTGAGGTATATGCATGGGTGGTTGAAATCATCCAGTAATGTCTATTCATAATTGGTATGCTCACTGTTAGGACACTAAAGTGTTCTTGATTAGGTGCATGCATTATGTAAGTATTTTATAATTGTTATAAGCTAATGTTTTATCGCCACTATTTATTTCTCTGAAAGAAACAAAATAGCAATTATACACTGATTTTATGCAAATTAAATAGCATCTATGCAAGTAGTGTACTATATAATCAGAAATAGCACTTTTTCATTGGGAGAAGGTAGTTATCTAACTAGTAARCAATTATAAAACATCTACTTGACCTCAAAAGAAGGGTTTTTCTAACCCATTWTTTTTAAATGACATGTATTTCTAGTATTTTTGAGAGGTAAATCAGATTTTAATTTGCAAGAAGTAGAAAGAATTCAAAGGCTTATTGATTCATCCCCCTTTTTACACTTATTTATATCATTTTAGGATGATAAATAGTCTTTTATGTATGCATGGGAAGATGGTGAAACTTAAAAGAAGCATAAAGCTTCCTATCGTATCTTTAAACATTTCCATTTGTCAATTAGCATTATAATAGTACATGTGGTATTACTGATACTTAAAGAAAATAACACTAAGAGTGCACATTCGACTTCTGAGTTTTCAGAGTTCAGTCCCCACAACTGTAACTGACAAGTCCCTTTGTCAGCTACACTTGTGACACAGTACAAGTTGTATTTATATTTCTGTACACAACACTGTGAAAAATCATGTATCTCTACAAACTCTTATAACTTCTGAAAACCTACCTATTTTTAACAAATGTAAGTTAACTACAGATGGGAAACTGTCCAAGCAGCAGTAGATACTATATGAGAGTTTTAACATGCTGTTAAAAACCTATATTAAACTTCCCAAGGACCAGGAATGGGGATAAAATGAGAAACCAATAATAGATAGGTCTGAACTAYATAACGTCTGTTTTCACATTTTATGGAACAAACCAAAAATTAACTAAGCTTACCCTTATTGACAGAGACATTGGTTTACTGTATCTTCCCACATTGTGTGGGGTAAATGTTGAATTGCGATTTCTCAAGAATTCTGGTTTCAGAATATAGCCACAACCACCATTGTCTAGGAATTTTCCATTTTGCAATTCCATATGTATTCCTGGTGTCTGGAAGTTTAAGGCCACTACAAAATTAAATAAATATTGATTTTAGTCAATTAGAGTTGATACCATTTTATAAAACAACTCTCTGACAATAACAGTAAAACCAAAAGCAAATGAGATTAAAATATATATATCTTTGAACTCATATGTAAGATCCTGTCATTTCTCTTAAATTTAGCAGTATTCAATAATGAATGACTAAYGCACAAAAGAAGTGCACTATTCAGAACTGCACCACGTTTTAAGAATTACCTTATAGATCTTTTTTACACCGCAGTGTGTTGTTTTCCCTTTTCTTTCTAAATTAGACCTTGGAGAATATGAAATGAGGACTAAATTCACATACTGGTTTCTCTACAGCAGCAAGACCCTGCACCCTGAACCTGCTTGTAAAGTTCTGGTGCAGAAGGCAAAAACATAGGATTGTAATATATGATCATGGTGCAGAATTTGTCACAAAAGCGTGTCACCCAGAAGATCAAGAAGCTTTAGTTTAGAGTTAGAATATTCAGTGAAAATACATATAAGTTTACAGAAGTAGAAGCGATTATAAAAGTGTTCTTAAATTTATGTGAGCAAACTCTCTTCAAGCTTGATCCTCCAGTACTGGTGTTTATTGTTAGTATACACCTGACAGATYTTCCTTTCCTTGGCAGCTCAAAACATTTCTGGTTTGCTGCAGCAGCAATAATAAAATAACACACTTCTCATCAACAGGATATTGTAATTCATGAGATAAAGCCAACATTGAAATAGACCTGTTTGTTTAATGAAATTTTCCTCTATTCCAGCACATTGGAGCTTCCTGTCACATTCAAAATAGAAAATGCACAAGTCAAATCAGTGAAGTGATAATATGACATGTGTTAAACAGAAAATGATAAAAAGTCATTTACTTGAAGGCTTGGTAGGAAAAAAATTAAGAGTTTATGCAGTACAAGTGATTCATAATAATTCAGGAAGAGAACCTTACTACATGTTCCTATGAGGTAATATAAATGTATTGAAGAACACTTGGCAGAATTCAGAAATCCTTATCTCATGTGGAAAATGCAAGAAATTTGTATCTGTTTCACTGCAAAAATTATTTGTTTCTTCACTGCTTTGATGATCCTTTAAAAAAATTCTGTAGTAAATGACACAAATAGGATCTGTAGAGTAAAGCAGCTGGTACTACGGACCTAATGCTTGCTCTACGCATGTTTTCGGTGGGGTTACTTCAGAAGAGCTCTAGCCTGGTCCCATGACCTCAATGGCTGGAATGCATCAAGTGCTCCCAGAGTGCATCCCCTGTTTCATCTGAAAGGAATCCCATCTGTGTTAGCTAAGATTGCTCTGCAACAGGAACCAACGTGCAGTAAGTAGGAACAATTGGGAACCTTGCCTAAAAAAACCCCAAGCAAACAAAAAAAMCAAAACCAACAACAACAAAACACAACATGCACTCCTGCTTTGAACTAAATGCTAATGTAGAAGCAGGCATAGATTCTGTGTCAATATTCAAAGGAACTTTAAACTTATTTTACCTTTGACAACAGAAATTAAACTTCAAAACRTTCGTATTGCCCATTGCACACCATTGCCTTTTTTAAAGAGGGTAAGTATTCTCTTGGTATAGTTTTGKCAGTGGTTCACAATTTGTTTTTTATGACTCAACACATCATCCAGAAATGTGGTGCTATATGACCCTTGTTTTATCTTAATACATTGATTCAAGCAGTGCAATGAATGCTACAGAGCTGCAACCCAGAGGCCCCTTGAAGCCTAGGTCCTGACATGATCTGCAGATAACTCAAGATCTCTCAGTCCATAYGTAATTCCTAGGTAATTCCTAATCTGAACATTCAGAAATGGTTCTGAAACCACATTTCAGAATATGTGGTTTAAAAAGTGTAACTGAAAATCGAACAGTCATAGCTTCAAATAGCAGTTTCCACATGATGAAACAAATTACATGATTGCACATAATGAGACTGTTGCTAAATTTGCCAAGCTTCATAGGCTACTAAGCAGGAAAGTCTGAAACAGAAACAAGCAAAGGAGAATACTTTACATTTTGTCATATTAGCAAAATTACTTTTGCAACAGAAGTGAAGGGCGATGTTATTATGGGTTGATATCTTCAAACATCAACACTGTATTTTTACTTAATTTAACTTTACCTTAGAATAAGTTAAAAACACACTGAACAGTAGTTTTAATTTACCTACTGAGTTCCTTGTATTGCAAGTTGTAACCTGATTAAGGCAAGTGAATGTGAAATTTTGTATTATACTCTCTGAGATGCATACCTCTACTACAACTGTTTGCAAGGTTCATAGCTGCTTGGGGCCTCCTAGGACAATGCTTTATGGTGTACTGTTGATGCACAGTTTTTCTTTTTAATCAGATGCAGTTATAACACTTACACTTCTTGAGAAATGGCAAAGTTCATAAATTAAAAACTGTGTTTTCCATTGTCTAGCAGTGTGGTCTTAGCAACATCTTTCTGCAAGGAAGACTGAATTTCTACCCAATGTTTCATCTTAGTTTTGCTGAATTCAAGAACAGAACTGTCAATAACATGCTTTGTACTGTTGTTTTATGAAACAGTAGAAATTCAATGCATGTGTGAAAAGAGCTTTAAACTGCTGGTTTCTTTTGGAAAGAAGCCCAAATATGCTTACTATGAAACCATCTGAACAGTACATAATATTAACATATGGTTTTCATGGGAAAGTACAGGCACCTGAAGTTTAACACTGTGTAAGTTAAACTTTCTCCTCAGTCCCTCCATTAAGCACCAGAAGCCTTTTAATATTGGCATCAAAACCAAACAGCAGAACAAAACAGGGGCATGGAGGACAACCTGAGCAAAGGAATTCCTCAGTGTGATTCCTGCATCTGAAACGGATCCAAGTCTTCCTGGAACCATGAGGCCAAATCTCTTTCAGACCAGAGTATTTAATACTCAAGTCTTCCTGCAACGTACCAAAGCTGCCATGGCTGTCCCTGTTGGCCCCGGATGTGAATAACTTCATATAGCAAATGCCAGTTRGGAAATAGCTAGCTCCAAACAAATGAAACAATCCATAATGCACAGAGAAATACAAAGGGAGTATTTCATCCCAAACCTCTGTATCACAGTTAACTGAAGCAGTTAACTGAAGTCAGTCCCACAACTAATTGCAGAACTAACCACAATCTAAGTATTCAAATATATCATCTTCCATAAGCACTAACATTCAAGACATAATTGATTTTTAGACTGAAAACAAAAGTTTTTGAAAACCAAAGTGAGCACTCAGGTTCTTAGATTTCTAAGTGACTATGACTTGAAGGCAGCTGAGGAAAACTGCATGTCTTTTGTCTGTGATGCTGCCTCTCAATTAATATTCCTATTGGGACTTTTAAATTGTCATTTTTTATTTTTTATTCTTTGCTTCCTGGTTCCATTAGCTATATTACAACCCTAAGGTTTAATATATTTTCTGCATTTAAAAGGGAAGATTTTAAAATAGATAAGCACACATTTGTCACTGATTTTCCTTAAAATGAGTTACTTAACTGCATTTTATGCCATTTAAAATCCACCTCAAAACGTCTGAATTTTATGCAATCTCCAAAAATATCATATGCAAAAAGCACTCATTGCCAATGTTCCTATCTCCATGATTTACTTCACTCATTTGAGTCTAAAGAGATATAATAGATGACACTTCCAACCTTTTGATCAGTCTTGTTGACATCCTCTCAGTTCTTTCCAATTGTCTACATTCTTAAAATGGGCTGCTCATAATGAATGCAACGCATCTTCTGTGCCTTAGATATCCAAAATTTGAACTGAATTCCACACAGACTGGGAAATACTATGAAAACAGGACCATATGTGTATGATCTGGCATATTTTGTCCTTGGTTATGAGATGATCTACGTGAGTGGATTTGAAGACACTGCATTCATTCCACATTAGCATTCCCAGCTGGGCATTGACTGTCTGTTGACTTTCTTCTCACATGCAGGTCACAGCTGCACCCAATCAATCACTGCCCAAATTTAAAAATATATTTTCAGAAGTCCTTACATGACTGGGTAGTTCACATTACTTTTTGCAAAGGGATGTAGGTGGCTTTTAAAAAATTTCATCCACAGCCTGAATAAAAGCATGCTAACTGAGCATGAGTTGACTCAAAACGTGGATGAAAAGGGAGGATATTCAGTCATCAGACTACGTTGCAACCAACTGAGACATTTGAAGGAAGGATAAACTGTAACATGATGACAAATTGTCACCTGTTACAYATACCAGGAAGCAAGCATTCGTTTAACAGAAGCAGCATGCACAGCAGGAGGMTCTCTCATCATTAGTAAACAAATACTATCAAACTAAAATACGATAATACCTTCATCACCTGAATGATAAATATAACACTGATTTCTAAGCCCTGTGCAAACATTAACTATCACAATATCCTCAAGTACAAGTAATATTTCCCTTTTAGTATATKGAAAATATTATTCAATCTAATATGCAGTCTGATGGAGTTTGCATAACAGAAATCCAATGCATACTATAGTACCCTGTAAACCCTTCTCACTAACAGCAGATGTAAGGAAGATAATGTGGTCAGAATATGTAACCTGGAAAAATGGTGGAACACGGTGGTTTTTAAACACCTTTTTCATCTGGGTCTATCTGAGAAACTAGAAAGACTTCCAGCGTAATTAAGACTCTCTGCCAAATTACAGCAGCCTCCTCAGGCTGCTCTGAGCCCAAGCATTACTTGCTGTTCTGGTCCTGTCTTGACATGTCGCTCTGATCCCCGCTGCCATCTCTGGGTGCTTGTTAATTCAGGCTTGTGGACATACTGTCCAAAGTCGGTCTTTTAAGTGTCCTCAGCATCCCCTTTGCCCTGGGCTTTATGAGTTTTTTAAATCTTTATACAGYTTTAGCCCTCTTGCCAAGCCAGTGAATAGGTGAGATCCCACCCAAATTTTATGAACAAGGACTTATGTCCTACCAGAAAAAAAAAAAAAAGTATAGAGTGATTGGTTCCCTTACAACACACATTAGACTTAACTGSCTGGTATAAATTTTGGCACCTCTTTTTCTGACCAAAAAATTTGGTCAAACTCTATGTATTTTTTTYCTCTCCTTACAGAATAAAATGGGGCTTTAGCTTTTTAGACTCCAAATTTTATTAAGCTTAATTATAATTTCTGGCTTTGCTTATCACTGACGCATTTTGAAATGGATGCTCTTATCCCACAGAAACTTAATTTATGAATGACTTACAACATGAGGTATTCTGCCGTAGTAAGAGGGACTGCTCTTCTGAGAACTAACATGCGTAACTGTCTGACACATCATGCTCTGSATGTGCAAACAGTCAGTCTGTCCTTATTGTCTTTGGGCCAATTYAATACTGTTGCTCTAAAGACTCTGTCATTAGAAATGTTAAGAATTCAGTCATTCTAATGTTCATAATTGCTGACATTGTTCCTACTTAATTACGAGTAGCTCTACTGGAAAAAAAATGTCAGGTGATTAAAATTCATCCATTGTCCAAGTATAACTGCAACTGGTTTCAATTACGGATCCTCTCTTGTGAGGTTCTCATGGGAAAAGTACCTAAAGCATTTCTGATAAACTATCAAATCTAAAATCTAAATTGATTTTTGCTATTTAATTAATGTGTCAGTCTGAAAGTTACACTTCAGTGTAAGTCTGAGCATCTTTTGGTTGTCATTTCACTTATTTCACACCTGAAACAGATACTTTTCCAAAATAATTTWAAAAATTTGTTTGCCTTGTGTTTCTTGGCAGAACAGTGTATATTATCAGCTTCCCTTTCCTGTTTTAGTCTGGGTCTCTAACACAGGGTTTAGAACAAGGTCAGCAAGGAGTTCAGAGACAATTGTGTCCCTGCAATTTTTTGCTGTCTTTCTTTAAAATTGACTAGATTTCAGGTAAATTATTTAGTATTCTATTAGTTGTCTGCAGTTGTGGATTTAGCGAAGATAGCTGGGAAAGTTAACGATAAAATGAAATTTCTGTGTTTCTTTGTGTTTAAGTGAAATTCCAGTATCTGTTACAYACACTAAAAAAACCTTCCTAAAAAGAAGCAGGCTCCAGAGTAGCCCAAGAGCTTTGTCATAAACCTGGCAGTTAGAGATGTTCCTGCAAGAGAAACAGGAAACCTTTATTCAAAACACCTCCCAGCCCTTGGAGCCACTCCAAAGGAAAGGTGAGTGCATTTARGTAGCTTCATATATCAGAGTGATAATGTCCCACCTAACTTGTAGATGTCTACACATGAGTTAGCTGCCCCACTACAGCTATGAGGATCTAATCGATGAAGTTTAAGGGACAATGTAACCAAAAATGGGTCCATACTTTRAGTATGAGATTAATCACATCCCTGGAGTCTGCAATTCTTATAGCTGTCCCATTGGGCTGGGGACTTATGGCAGCAAACAGTAAGAGGTGAAGCAACCCTTTTTTGGGGTTCCATAAACCATGATGGCCATGTGGCCTATTACAGCTGTGGATTTTTTTCCAACTTCGTGACTTTGTTAATAATAAACACACTTCTTTGTTTGGCATCTTAGTATTATCTTTCCACAGCACATTATTCAACAGTATTTAGTAAGATTTACRTCAGTTGTGCAAGATCTAGTTTTTACTTCCTAAAGATTAATTTTTGGACTGTTAAAACCRTATTAGGAAGACAGTAATAATATAGGTATTGACCCCCATCCCTTTTCTGCAGCTACCTATGATGACTAGTCCTGTCCTTGAAACCTCAACAAGAGGGAATGGCCAACCAAGAGATACTTTTCTATGACTTCTTATTTCATTCTTCAAGGGCATTGCTTGGCTTGGGAGCTAGCAGGAAATATTTCCTGTCTTTCTTATAGCACATTCTCCATGAGCCAGTTGTGGGATAAGACCACAGCAAGCCCAAACAAAGAATGAGCTCTAGGCTGGAAGGATAGCTGTACAGAACAGCCTGGCAGTGTTTTTGCCATGAAGCGTATGTGTCAGACTCATCCCCTGCCTTTGAGCAGAAGAGGTGTTTTAGTCTGGGACAAAATCTGGAGCCCATTTTGGAAAGATAGCTGAAGCTTTCTTTGATGGCTGGAGACTAACTATTAGACTTTTAGATGCAGAATGAACAAAGATGAAATGCTGTGATGTATCTGTCTTTTCCATGTCATAGGCAATATTTAGAGTTAAGTCRTCTGCAAGGTTTTAAGGACCACAATGCTAGATTAAGAGTCCTCAATTAGTGTCTAACTGCAATAACATATACTGCGAAGAGCTTTGAGGTATCCTAATAACCTAACCGGGCATAAAAATAAAAGCACTAAAGCATGTCACTTCACAAATTTCAATAGGAATTCGAGAAACAACAATTCAAAGCTATAATGCAATGAATATTCTCAGTTTGTTTCAGATGTCACATTAGCTGTTGAAAAAAACTATGTTATAGAAAATGCTTGCTTTACACTTTTGYCGTATTATAAAAAATTTTCCAGTAAAAATAATAACCAAGAGTATAAAATTATGATGCTGAAAAACTAATTGAATCTGTAAGAAAAAGTAGTATTCCACCATCTTTTAATAGAAGAGCCTGCATTGTTCCTTAAATTCAATTTCATTTTTTCATAAATTCCTTTACTAAWTTTGACACTCCATCACATATTCTCAAATGTATAATATTCAGTAAGATTGTGAGACTACCTAAACTTCCCATGATCAAACATAATCTGTTTATTTAGGGGGGAAAAAAAATCAGTCCTGTTATCTCCAGTTTTGCCATTTGTCCAATGAGAAAGGAAAATACAGTTTCACAGAAAACATACAACCACCAAAAATTCCAAAGTAAATTAGTGACCCTGTGCCCTCTTTTTCTTTATGTGGCTTTCCAAAGTCTGCCTCTTCTTTAGGTTTTCACTAACTTAGAACCCAAGCAAGGTCAGACTTGACAGTCATTTTAAGTTGCACAGGTGAGGCATACCAAGATCTAAATAAGTGGGTTTCTTTTCCCTAGGTAGCTTCAGAGGTTAAAATCAGAACTAGTCAGAGAACTCTTTATCACTCATCTTTTTATGCTTTTTTTTGGTCATATTATTGCACACAAGATTTAGCCACAAAACAGATGTAACAAAATTGCCAAGCTGCATTTCAATGTCACACGCCAAAACAAAACCTACAATAAGAAAGAAATCCATCATACAAGTAATGGAACCTTCACAGTAGCATATAAATGTTTATGAGTGCATATGAAAACATATGCTCTATATAGCCTCTTCCAAAACAAAATTCTGTACCTGCCATACCATGGCTTTCTCATATAACTTATGAYATGTTCTGGTCATTCTTGTAGGTTGTTTTGATACATGGATAATGTCTTTACTGCATGCAAAGGATGTATTCAAAAGGATATTTAAGTCTTTCTATTTTTATTTTCACTGAGATTTTCTTTTGGTTTGGGGTTTTTTTTCTGGTTTTTTTTTGCAGTCAGTATAATGCAACTGATATCTGTTTATTTAAATAACTGAATTTTCTTCCCCTGCATAAATCTTTACATTCCATTTTATTTACTAAATAAAAAGGAGATATGGATATGCCAAACCAGTTCTTTCCAGTGCCACACTGCAGTTGTATGCACGAGGCATACTAATTTTCCCAGACTATGAAAAGTTATTGTAGCTATTTTTCTCCATAAGACCTCTTTGTTCACAAAACCTATCCTGTTCTTACGAGTCTCAGTTTTCAGAGAATGGACACTGAGTGCACAGTGATATCCAAAAGCGATTTTGTGGAAACTCTGTACTTTTTATTGTGGTTTTTATCTTGCCTTCCTCTGGAAATTAGGTTTACACAATTACATAATTCTCGTCCTCAACYCCAACAAATCTTGAGCCTGTTGGACCATTTCATCCTGCTTTAGCTGAGTGCCAGGCTGCTCTCAGTTAATRTGTTCCAACCAATTTAGAGAAAATTGCTGGCAAGGTACAGAAAAGAGCACTGTTTTGGCTCTATCACTAAGGGAAGTGAAGGAATAACTCAACTCTCATCATTTACATGATGCAAAGGCCTGGCAGGGAGTATTATRTGTAGGTTTGAACAAGACCTAATATATTTTCTTTACTAGCCAGAACAGTTATGGATGTTAGAGGAACTTAAAGGTAAATGAGAAGGGTRAGCTAGCAGGTGTGGGGAGGGTGAAAGGAGCTGAGGAAAGGGAAGAGGTGACATYGGAGAAATCTGAGAGTCCCGTGAACAGTTTTAGGAAAGTGGTAGAAGGGATCTGGAGAGATCCATCCTGTGRATGGATCCAGTCCCATCCATTCTGTGCATGGGATGCAGAGTGCAATGGCRGGGAGACAGGGAGGGTATGCAGGCTATATGGACACAGGACAGACACAAAAATTTAAAAATCTGTGTTAAATCAGCAGAAGGACATTAGCAGAAGATTCACTGAGTGGAGCTTTGGGAATTGCATTGTTAAGCGYAGTTATATTTCTGCCAAACAGTTATCTAAAACAGATTAGGGAATCAAAAATAGATCTGACATGGCTTGGAAATAATATATGTGGAGCATTTCTTACGATCAGCCTATTCCCATGAGAAAAATGTTTTTTTTAAATGAAGATGCAAATGATGTGACCAAGAGAGCAGATCTAACCACTTCCTGCATATTTTTAATCCTTCCAGGAAGGGGCCCAAAGCCCCTATACAGCAAAAATCATATGTTTTGTATACTAATGTTTAGAATGACTTTTCATTAAGGTATACTCTGAGTCAACAGTCAATGTAGTCATTTTGAAAGACGTCAGTCCTGCTTGAGATCTAACAAATGGGTATTCTTTGCAGAAATCACTGTGGAGATTTACAGGCTAGAAAGAAAACTTGTAAACTGCCGTATGATAAGCCTGAGAGATTAATTAAATTCTAAATTAAGGACCTCTAGCCAGCGCTTCCTCTAGGCATGAAACAAACTTACTAGTTTTTAACAGCAACGTAGATACTATACAGAGAGTGCACCACCCCAGGTAAATAATCCAGCAATAACATGACATCAAGCTAAGTGAGGATCAACCACAAGGACAGAATATAACCAAACCAATTTCAAATGGTATGGTAATGGCGAGGTACTTCCAGCAATAGCCTAGCCCAAGTCCAAATCTGTACTATAAATAAACATTTATAATGACACAGGCACAAACAAAATTCAAACTAACTAGTAATTTTTTTACTCCTACTGTAGCGGTAAAACTATACCTTAATACAACAGTCAGGATGAGAAGCAGAATTTGTAACAATGAGACAATTATGGGGGGATCTGAGTACATTTCAGTTCTTTCACGGAACAGCCAGCACTGTGTGGCCAAATTCACGCAATCTCCCTAGTCATTGTTTCCCACGTTACCTCACCGTGTGGCACTGACAGCATAGCATAGCTCGGGGTAGGGACAGCAAATGGTAAGAAATTTAGCTTGGGGATGTCCTCCACTGCTTGTGGTCAGGGCCACAGATGTGGGAACAGCCATCTCTCAGTGAAAGCTGAGACATGATGCTCCTTCTAAGTTCTATAACTGTAGGAGAGTAGCTGGGGATACATTAGGGAGTTAAACCATAAATAATATGCATGTGCATGAATGATTGGAAATAGCACACTGTTAAAAACATTTCTGAGAAGGTAACTTGAAACAGAAGATATTTTGGGATCTGAGAAAGGAAACAAGCGAAAAAGAAAGCCTGGAACAAGGGTGCACATAAGCTCAGGGCCCTAGAGGCAAAGTTAAATCAGTGTCCATCTCTTTATGAATGTGTATTGTAATATAACCAGGTGAAACCATACCTTTCACCTTTCAAAACTGTGAGCCTTCAGCAAACTGCCCTGCTCACCCCACAGTTTCCCTCAGGTGGCCTTGGTACAGAATCAGAATAAAAGACAGAATATATATGTAGATGCAAAGAATATTCTTCTCTACTTTACCGAAGGCTGAAGAAGGTGTAGCTGACTGACGTAGAAAAATATTCTGTAACTGAGAATCTTTTAAACTGAAGAACAAAAAAGATGAAGGCAAGATTGCCTCTAAAGCCATTAACAAGGCAAAAGTGCTGACAGGTGAGAGGTTTTTCAAAGCCTGCTGAGTAGAAAAGTCATGCTTATTTTTAACAATTTCAAATTAAAAACTAACTTGAAATGAAGAGAAACAGAAGTTATTGTTATTTCATTGCTCAGGGAACTAATATGCTTTGAACTGGAAATTAAGATGCTAAACTTTCTTTGCATCTATACAGTCACTGGACACTCCCAGCAGCTCCCAGCTGTACCTGGGTATTCTGCTGACCAGGAGCATTTGAGTGCTTCTTTGCAGTAGCATATATAATCTGGGAATTCTTGGCACCAATATTAATCGTTGTGCCCACATCTCCTGCATCTGTGCCACTCCAGTCACACAAAATCCACAGATCCTTCAGATGAGGCTTCCATTGCTGAGTAAAAATTCCCAAATCACATATATATATCTTTCCATCACMTCTTCTATTTCAATGCTATAGGGCAACCTTAGGAAAAAGCAAATACAATTGCATTCCAACAATTCCCACCTTTAGCTAAACAGGCAGCTGTTTCTATTCCCTTGCTAACTACAAAGTAGCTATAAAGAGTGCTAGACCTCAGCTGAAAAAGAATTTTTTTTTTTTAAAGAAGAGAAATAATAAAAAAGAGAAAAAAGGAAAAAAAGAAGAAAAAAAAAAAGAAGACGACACTACCATACCCATTTTCTCTTATAAACATACTCTATTTATACCTTAGCCACAGCTGGCAAATAAGCATGGAGGTTATGGAATTTGATTAATACAACATGCAAAAGAATGTAATCTATTTTCATTTTTTTGAAAGGTATATTAGAATTTTTTTTTTTTGGCAGTATGATGCTTAATGCATAGCACACTCGCTTTTACCTCAAAACCTAAGGCAACATAGCTAACATAATTTCAGCCGAAACAGACAGGCAGTAAAATATAAATTATCATTTAGACTCTCCTTACAGACACCCACAGATAAATATCATAGAATTATTAATAAAAAGGAGATAATATATGAAGAAAAAGAAGAAAATYCTGGCTTAGTTGTTGAAAGTTGTTTATATATGTGCTTTTGCTACACTGTTTCATAAGATAAAATCATGTTTTGTTTAGTATTAAGGCTAGGAGTAGTACAAAATAAGGTTCAAAACTTAAAAATGTTGTATTGTTCTTACTAGTGTTTTTCTTATTATTCAATAGGTAAAAAAAGATAATTTAAAGGAATTAATGACTTATAATAAATTGGGATATTTGGGATAAGGTATAGCTATTTAACAGAAAGTGATATTTATAATTAGTTAGGGCCTAACTGTAACTAATTACAAAAGTAAGTAGATGAAAATAATATTCCCCTTAGTTATTCTATATCAGAATTCCTGGATTCCAGGATGTAAAATTACTAGGATATGTAGACTAAAGGAGAAGGTTAGGTAACACAAAATGAAAGCAATGCCACTGAGGGAAAATAAGTAACTTATATATCAGAAAAAATACTATAGGAAGGAAAAACTCTTATCTGTATAGTCTCTGCAAAGCCTGGAATGCAACAGTCTCTGCAAACCTACTCACCCATTTGACACCCCACATTCCAGAACTCTTGAGGATTATAATTCGAAGAGCTCATTCTTGTTCCTTTGGGGTAGATTCTTGTAATGAATCTTGAAGTATGTGAAACAAACTCTTTAGCTGAAAAACAGAATGATAAAACCTTGGTAAGAAAAACTTTATTAATAAAGAGATCCTATTTGAAAAAATAATAATAAAATATAATAATCTGATYCAGGAAGTTATTTATTTTACACGATCAGTATATCATATCAATGTATTTATATTTTAGGACATTTCTAYGTATGTTAACATTAGTATATGGGCCACTCTGAGATATGGCTGAAATCCTACTTTAAAACCTTAAAATGTAATAGTACTTTGTGTATATTTGAATGTGATACTATTTCTGTCTATAGTGCTGACTTTTGTTAGAGTTCAATAACCAAAAATCATTCCTTCACAGAAATATTCTGTTTCTTCACCTCTTTGTTAGGTAAATATATGATTTTTATACTAAAGCCCACTGTGTTGTCATGGAAGACTGGAAAGACACAAAACAGGAAACTGACCAAAAAGCCCACTCATTCTTTTATAGTTCAATAGGAAAAAAAAAATCATCCCAGTATGATCTTAGCTTGATTGCTGTTTTGAGGTTTAAATAAAATGACTGAATAATCTCAAGACGAGTGAACAGCGCATTTCTAAAAGACACTTACTTGGTTCCTTTATAGTCTTCAGAAGATGTTAACTATTCAAGTGAGTTGATTTTCTTCCTCCTAGCACTGTTCCCTCCCACAAAGGCATAAACTAAACAGATGTGGAAAACTTCAAATGACTTCTATCTACACTATTCCTGTTTAGTAATTAAACAGAAAGCTTTACATTTCCAGGATCATCACTGATCCTTTCCAGCCTCCCCCTGCCCCCTTTTTTTTTCTAATAGAACTACTTTTATGTTCACTAGGTTGATAGATGGACCGGAGAGGACTCTGATTATAGACAGCTGGCAAAAGCCTACTTGTTTTGGTGCCGTTCAGCACTGTTCACCCAACCAACCATTGAATCATCTCCACAATGTGGTGGACGGCAGCTGGGATGGCTCTGAATGAATGGGCTTGTGGCAGATTTCATTCTCATGGCCAGTTATCTCTGTTCTTAACACTCCCTTAAGGATGTTGGCAGACAGCTGGAGTTAAAACAGCAGAGGCTGCACTGTATTGGCTGCACCAAGTGGAGATGCTCCAACACAGAATGAGTTTTGAATAATCCAACTTGGCTGGTATGAAAGAGCTGGTCCAATGGAGCAAACTGCCTGCTATGGGGTTTATTCATTCCATCAATGCGGATTCTCTTATCTGCCGTTACCATCAAAGCCAGGGGTACTGCATGCCCAACTCCAGTGAGTACTACAGACCATACATGGGCGGTGAAATCTATTCAACACATTTTCAAGTATTGACTATAACTGCTAAATTATTTGATGCAGAAAACAATGGACCAAAAGTTATTCATACATTTTGTAAACTATGTTAATATTTGTTCTTATAAAACTACAGGAAATTAAAAAAAAGCTGAGTTTCAATATTCCTCACAAAACCAAATAAAATATGAAAATGCAGTCCAAATGACAAGATATTTGTAAAACAATGTTATAAAAACATCTAAATAAAATTGGACAGCATGTGTCATAAAATTTTAACCTTTCCAATGCCTAAGCAGTGAACCATAGCAACATTGTAACTTTTAACTGATTAAATCAAAAGAAATTACCTGAATGTTTTACAAATCTTCGTGCTCGAACCTCTCCAATTGAATTATTTTCATAGCACTTCTGATTAGCTAGGGAATGCTCAAAGCTCACAAACTTCTCAGATTTGGTATAAATCACAAGGTCCGATAACGCAATGGCAATTTTTGTCTTCTTCATCTAATAATCATAATATAAAATAATGGAAGAATAAAAAAATCACACTAACATATTTCATTATTATTATTAACAATTCAGAAGAAACTATAATTTTGGATTAATGAAGCATGGGAAAATGTGTCACAATTAATGAATATTTGAGCTTCAGATATGACTTTTGATAGTGASAGTTGATCCAGTCAGAGACAATTAAGGTTATTGTCTCTATGTGCATCATAGCAATTGTAGGGTGAATGGAGAAATGCTTCCAATGCTTCCTAGCACAGTGTTCTGTTGGACAGCTTTATCATTTCCCTGCTTCTGAGACTGGTATGTAAATTAACATAATTTTTCATGGCTCTTAACATTGCTCATTTAAAATATATGTCCAACTTTATATTCCTAAATAGATAAAGCACTAGAAAAGGTATACTGGTAGGAAGTACTTGGAGAAAAAAAAAAAAGAGCAGGAGAATCTATATATCAATAGCACAAACTCAACTACAAAATGTAGAATAACAGGAGAATATTTTACCGAGCCAAGCAAATCAATCATAGGTATATTCCTCCAAGCACTGCTCTGAAGTTAGGAAAATTCTGTTCTTCTTAATTAAGATGGAAAGGTCTTTGGCGAAAGTCTTTGTTTAGTCTTGCTCCATTACCACAACAAGCAATAGCAAAGGCTGCTGTACACTGAAGCAACTGAAATTTTACCAAGGTCTGATCTCTTAAACTGAGGTACTATGTGACCTCTTCATTTTACTTAGCTTGAACTTGTGAGCTAATCAGTGGTAGTAGCCAGCAAAGAGCTGATGGTACTAATAATGTTTACATTCCATTAAAGCTTTTGAAGGCAAATTCTCATCTGACAAAATAATAGGAATTGCTTGCTCGTGACTCTTAAACTATGCAAAGTTCAAGTGCATTAATTATTCTGGGGCTATGTCCCATGAGGAGCAATAGGAGTCTACTGGCACAGAACTCCTGAATAATACAACTCTCTGGATGTGGAAGGCAGTAATACAGCCAAAGCCAACAGCATCACAAGAGTATGTTGGGTGTGGATTCAAATGCTCTCCCACCCTCCAACAGAGCAATAGAGTGGGACCTCAGAATAAATACTCCCACTCCAATAGAGTGGGACCCTGAACACCATTTTCTCTTCTGCCTGTGAAACATGACCAAACATCTGTTGTTGCTGCTGTTGATCAAGATGTATGTGGTATATGTTCTGGTCTGCAACATGATGTTACAAATATATGTGACCCTATTATCTGGAAATTTGGCCTTTCCTGTTCAAAGAGGACTCCATCCTTCCTCCAAATTTTTCCTTAGTATCTCTCTATATCAGATGGAAAGAAAAAGAAGCAAAGATCTTGACCTTCAATCACTTAGCGAAAAGAAACACAGAGGAAGAGACACTGCCGTGAGAGCAGAGCAAAAACACTGCTCTGCCCCCAGAGCAAAAACACTGAGCCCTGAGGAACATTGCCAGTCTATCCGCATTCAGATAATCAGAGCACGACATGCAAAAGTGACTGGATACTGGGTGCTTCCTGCCTGCTGAAAAAACTTGAACAAAGCAGTCTGAACCCTGATGGAACAACAGATTTCCATGGCAGAGAATTACTATTTGGTTAAAAAAATTAGTAAGCTCAATTTGACTATTGAAAAGAAAATCACATCCAATTTTTACACTTGCTTTCAGAAATAGTATTTAATGTTAGGTCTCTACGTGATAAATGTAAAAATACCTTTTCTATTATAAGTGCTTAAAAATGTTTTAGCGCAACCAGAACTCTACACCTAATTTCATGCATAAATCCAGAACAGAAGAAAATAGGGGAATGGGAACTCTTCAAAATTTCCATGATAGACTGGTGGATTGCAGGGAGAAATAGACAGTCAACTCTGTCCTTCATCATCAGGAACTGCTATGAGTGTTCTCCATGCATAGCTCCAGGAGGGCCTTCAGACCAACAAAGCAGTTGGGCAACTTTATCTTAGATCTGTTGTGGTATTGAGTACCTGGGACAGGCAGAAGACTTGAAAGTAAAAAATGCAGGTGGAGTTTAGGATGGGAGCACAGGGAAGGGTTGCTTTTTAGTTGGATACTAAAATATGCTCCAGTTTGGAGTGCCTTGTAAGAATCAGGAAAACTTTGAAACCTTGAGCTAAAAAATATTATTTCAAAATATATTGCTCTAAGTAATTTTAAAGCCTATCTTTTAAATTTAGTATCTATTTTATCATCATATATTTCTTCTTTTTTAAAAAAAAAGYTGGCATACATCTATGTGTTTTCTAAATTCAGTTGAGACAAAAGTTACCTTTGCCTTTTTTCGAGGTGGGGGTGAGGGTCTACGTTCACTTTTTCTTTTTGAGGAATCACGCTTTGGGTAAAGAGGGGCTTTTTCATCAGTCTCATCTTCGTCGGACGTATTTTCCAATTCAAAAATTTCCCCTGTCTCACCATGACTGTCAAGATCTCTCCTGAGCATACCTTCCTCAATTGTTCCAACTTTTTTATTTTTTACCAGAATTTTGAATTTTAATGCCTGTAGAAAAGAGGTTAAACAGTAGTAATTAGAATTATATATGGACTAATTGTAGGTTTTCATACCTAGATATTGTTTAACCCATGTTCAAAGCTGTTTATTAAATATAATGAAGTGAGGTAACACAATGAAGCCAAGATAGATATCGGTGAGGCAGAAATCAAAAGCAAGTAAAACAAACAGAATCTGGGGATCAAAGTACACAACAGAATGTGAATATCTAATCCCATGACAGAAAAAAAGGCTCTCCACCACCCGGATACACAGATGCTGAAACTGTGAGCAAGATTAAGGTAGAAAGTTAAGTAAGTGTCAGAGGTGATGGCCAGGTAAGATATAGAAGGTATAGTTTTTTACTATGCATAATTTCATTTTTATATATGGACTTATAGACATGAATCTGATATTAATTTGAAATTTTTTTTAGCTATCATTGCAGCTGCTGGTAATTTGTTACCCTATTTGATTAGTGCATTTGTGCACATCTGTCTAGAGTACCAAATTAAAACTTCTGTTGTTATATGATTATACAGTGGATCCTCATGCTGATCTTACCTGGTCAGGGAAATTAACAGAGTTTGGCAATTTGTTGCCTAAGCAGTTTCTCTATTTTTAAATCGGCATGTTTCAACTTCCATAATAAAATATGTAGGACAAAAATCCATTAAAGGTTATAATTTCTAATAAGATGGTTTTCATCTATGTATCCAAATCCTATGAGTATAAATTTCACTTAGATTTATGAAATAATATTCATAATAAAACAGCTATTATGTAGCAGACATTCATCTCTACCCCTGTACACAGGAACTGCCAGTGAGTAACAGGACTGACTTAGTTTTCTGGAGAAAAAGTAATCCACAAAAATATTCCTTAAGTTTCATATGCACTAGTGAAAAGGAAGGCTATACTGCTGGGAAGGTTACAGAAACAAGGAACAAATACTTACACATTAAATAAAAGATAACTGAAATATTGTATTTTAAGGTGTCCATTAAGTAAATATGAAAAGCAGGGATGATAGAAACATATATATAAAACCAAAGATTTCTAACAGAAACTAGAGCTGTAGGCAAAGGAATAGACATTCCATTTATTTGCATTACAATCTCCATTKCTGATAATCCCCTTATCACTTCAGATCCTGTATTAGTAGTTTGTCAGTGTGCCAGTGGAATGAGATATCCTATGCTTAATATCTATCAATGCCATGCTAGTGTAAGATTTGATTAGTCTCTCTGCACTGATGGTTCAGAATAAGGATGCCCTTTAACATTTCCTTCATTTCTTATTGATGCACTCATTCTTTTTTCTACGGTATTTTTAGAAGAGTTTTAGTATGAGTAATGCTACTCATATTTTAAAGAGTTCTGAATTTTCCTTTGCATCTTCATATTTCCCAATGTTTAAAAGCAATTCTATCCTCTTTTGGTCTTGTATTTTGTTATTCGTAGGTAAGATTTAATTCTACAAATTAAGAAAAAGACCTGTTATACAAGAGAAGGAAAACCTTTCTATGGATATATTACTGCCTCCTATATGTAAAGTTGCTTTAAGTAAAAAAAGACCATAGTCTGTGTCATCATATAAAAATGGGCCATGATATTTTAAGTCAGATAGTTTCTAAAATTCTGTTTATGAACTGTTAGGATAGATGTAAATACCCTGAGGTAGGACAAACGTATTTTTTTTTATTTAAAGATAACATTTTAAAATCACAGCTCTCTTTTCAAAAACAGTTACAGAAATACTCTAGCAAGAAGAAATTTTGCTATTTTTTGGCCAGAAGCAAATTCCAATAATAGTTAACCCAAATCACTGAAAGTGAACCATGAACTTAAAAATGACATACCACAGATTTTAAGTCTGAGCTTCAATCAGATCTTCAAAAAAACTTATGACAAATGTATGGTTACAAAATCAGTGACTATGTGAAATTCGAGTTCTTTAATTAGTAATCAGCAGTGCTAAACATACGGCATCTTTTTGTACAAATGTCTAAATCTTTTAAGCAGATAAGCTGAAAGTCTGAATATTCATTATAACTTGTCTTTTCTAATTTAAATATAAAATACAAAATATTTTTTAAAATACATGTTTACTATATACTTATATATAAACTGCAAACAAACTAAAAAATATAAATATGTAAAACATAATAGATCCTCCCTAGAGCATAATGGGACTTCAAGGCTGGCATAACCAAAAGCCTCCACGTACAATCAATTGGAACAAATATTTAAATAACTAAATGAACAAAACTTAGTTATTGTACTAAATAGGCATTCTGGTTAAAATACGATGTACAACACAAATCAGAACAGCTGAAGTAATACAAGACTCCAAGACAAAATCACAAGCACTTTGGAATGGATCACCTACTAATCACTGCAATTAATGTAAAAAGGGACAAAATTCAGTTCTCAGAAATGTAAAGAACAAACCCTGGATTTGGGTCATGAATATTAAAAAGAGAATAATAACTTCCCCTATTTAAATTGAGCACATTCTTCTCTCTTCTCCTCTCCTGACCAGCTGTAGGTGCTTAGTAAGATGAATATTAAATCCTGAAAATCTTGCTAAGTAACAAGGTTAAAATCAGTTTAAAGTTTTACATAATTCTCTATTTGAAGAATTATATTAGTGTCTTAAATACTAATATAGGGTAAAAATGCGACACCTGTGGAGTCTAACATGGGCGAAGCTTTTGAGGCATTGACAAATTTATCTTGAATTAAAATAACAGGACACTATTGTTAAGTACAACTGTTAAGTACAACACCAGCATTCTTCAATAATTCAAGAAGAGAATCATGCTTAGTGAAAGTGTGAATGGATGTCTTTGTGGCAGCCTTATAAATCACAGTTATTGAGATATTTCAAATCAATGCTACCAGTAATGTCTGAGCTCTAGTTAAATGGATATTAATTATATCAGGAGCACCTTTCTAGCTATCTCATAACAAGCTTTCATACTATACAGTTATCTAGTGAGAAGTCCCCTACGTTGAAAATTTCAGTTCTGTGTTGTGCTTTGTAGTAGACACAAAATACATGAGAGAATCTTTCTAAATGTCCTTTTATTAAAAATACAAAAAAGCAAAACATGCCTAAAGAAGGAAATTGGGAGGGATCACACTGGCAGACTAATTTTCTGGAGGAAGTGAAAACCTGACACAATCCTGGGTAAAAGTGTATGTGTTCTAAGAAATACTCTGTCCTTAAAAACAATTTTGCAAGGTATTATTTCTCATTCATCTACCAGAAAGCGTCCCACTCAGGAACCAAACTTCAAAGATAAAGAGAGAATCAATTTGCTAATGGCTCAGAGGCTTGACCTATTATAACTGTTGGCAGTAAGGTTAGAGCCTATTGAAAAACAGGACCCTTGGAAGGCAATGCCTTGTCCTGTTTTATCTGAGGGCTCCCTCAGATAGGGTAATATGAAAACACACACAGACTTTCCCAACCATGCAATCAAAAAGACACCTGACAGTAGTCTTGGAGAAAGTCCTAGTGCAGATGATTTTGCATTTCTTAGAGACTTCTAAAGCAAAAATTGGGGTGTAAATGGTCCTCAAATATGTTGCAAATAACACTGTTAACCAACCTGCAGCTCATAGTTCAAGAATTTGCAACAACTCAGAGTTAGATAGTAGCAAGGGCCAGCAGCTGCACAAGGTGACCCAGGAGCTGAGGGTGACAGCAGGGCAGGCATGGGGCAATGACTTCATCAACTAGGGCAACAGTAAGACAAGCAGAGCAGGTCTGGTGGTGGTAGGCAAGTTCAGGAAGCAGTCAAGTGACTGCCAGATGAGTCACAAGGAAGGTCCAAGGTCAAACCAGGAAGCCATATCATATAAGTACAGAACGGCTGAGTTTAGAAGGGACCCTTGGAGACCATCTAGTCCGACCCCCTTGTTCAAAGCAGGATCAATAAGAGTTAGGGCTGTGTCCAGTCAGGTTTTGAGTATGTCCAAGATGGAGACTCCATAATCTCTCTGGGCAACCTGCTCCAGTGCCTTACCACCCTCACAGTAAAAATTCTTTTTCTCATATTTAAATGGAATTTCTTGTATTGCAGTTTGTAGCCACTAGCCTTTTCACTGTGCACCACTGAGAAAAGTCTGAGCCCAACCTAGAGAATCCAGAAATTTTATGATAAGCAATACTGATTTTCTTATTTTTGAGGTCATCACCAACATTTTCAACATCTTTCTTCCCATTTTTGTAAAGAATATAAGCYGTAGACAGATTGAAAGGCAAAACAGTGGACTGGAAATGTTTTTGACTTGCTAAGAAGCAAAGATATTTCTGATGCAAAGACTTGGTCAAGACATTTCCATATGTGATTTGTAGGTCAAAAAATAGGAATGAATCTCTCATCACTGAAGCAACAGAATTAGGTATGCTAAAGCAGTTTTGATCTTGAATTTCTGAGTGAAAATCTTCATGTCCTACTTTTTCAATAACAAGAAAATAAGACTATAAACCCTATAAAGTTATGGGAGAGGAAAATTTAGAGATGGTTAGACTGAAAATTGAATTATATAGCCACAGGTTAATCAGACTATTACTCTTTTGTCAGGTGTTATGGACAGTTAGTAAGAATGTATTTGTCAGAGATTATAGACAGCCAGTTACAACCAAGTTTTGAAAGTTTCTCAGTGAGACAGGTCTTTACAGCAAAAGGAAGAAAGTGCAGTAGCAATATGAATCTCTTAGACATACACTCAAATGTTATATCTAGATGTCGAAGACTGTGGTACTTGGTTCACACAGACTGTTGCATTCTGAGAAAACAGTGACTATTCTGGGAAAATAGTGGCTGCATATGGAAAGCTTCTTTGTATATTGAGTAGAATCAGGTGAAGAAAAAGGTGAAGGAGGAGTCCTGGCTRTGGGGTTAGTTGGTTTTCCACCTAATAGTAGGATTTAAAATGCCCAGAGAGCATAAAGTTGTATCGAAAACCTGTGAATCTTTCTCAAGAAGATTATTAAATAGGTCCTTTTATTTAGATAACATGGCTTTAATAACTATGGGGAAACCTTGAAGATCGTGGCCAGAAATGTTTCTGAACCACCACAACTCTGTGGTAAACATTGAAGATGACTTGTAAAATAACAATAGTTGCCACTTCACTTTCAGTTAACAAAGCATCCATATCTCTTTCCAATTTTGTGATAGGAAACCTGCAAATAATGAAAAATTCCTAAGTAGTTCATGTACATATCAGTGTAAGATAGTTTGATGTACTACAATGAAAAATAATTGAGGAACAATATTTTCTAAGTTCATCTGTCACTTTACATCAGCATAATCCAGGAGTGCTGGTGCAATCGGCAGAGGTCTCTGGTGCCAGCCAGTGATGCCAAATATAATTTAGTGTGGGAACTGACTCAAAGGACCTGATATTCCAGCAAATATTAAAGGAAGTTCATGAAGTCTCTTTCGAAGCACCGCAGTGGCCAAGATTGCAAGGAGAGGATTGTAGTGGGTCTGTTGCTTTGGGTGGTAAAATATCTGCATGGGAAGGAGGTAAGAGGATAGGTACCTCAAGGGTGAAGATTGATGAAGCTCAAGGGTGGCCTCAGTTTACCTCAGTGGATAAGGGGTGTGTGAAAGAATGAAACAGTGCAAAAGTCTTCTCTTTCATGTGTGAAAGAATGAAACAGTGCAAAAGCCTGCTCTTTCCTCTACTCCACATGTAGAGGAAGAATTGTCTGTTGAGATGCTACAGAACACAGTAATATTCCAGGGAATTAACAGTACTAGTATAGTCAGTTGTAGGGTGAACATATAACTGAGGCCAAAGAATTAAAAAAACACTTTTCCTGAAATGTTCTGGGTGTTGTGTTTCAGGGCAAGAGGGTGTTGAGAAAAAGCAGAGCGCAATAGCTTTCAGTGATCATCCAATTTTATTTTCTGGACCTTCTTGTGATTTTCACTTAGACTTACAATGGTAGGAGACATCATGCATGAGCTGTGGTCCAAGGAAGCACCTAAGACTGGGTCTGCTCTGCATTTTAATCCTTCTTCCAGACACACACATTAATCTCAGCTGACAAAGATGTAGCTCAAAATCTACTTAGAAAAGGAAGTAGGAGATTGATCAGATGACAGAAGAGAAAACAATTTCCTTGGAGATCTCCAAAATCTAAATAAGAACCTGCTATTGGCAAACGTTTCTATGAAATGTTTGGAGAAATTATATCGTATTCCACTTCATGTACAGACGAGAGCACTGTTTGATTTGGATCTTGAAGAACATTGAGAAGTGGGTATTAAAAGGAAGCCTTGCATGAGCTGCAGGTACCCCTTCATAGGAGGAGCAAAAGTAAGAACAACAGCAGCAGCTGTCAGGTAAGGAGGATTTCCCACCCAAGAAACATAATGTTTCAGTCTCATGTGACAGGGAGAAGCTGGATGTTGAAGGTCCTTACCAAAGATATCTGAGAGAAAAGGGAAGGAGGGCTGAACTGGTTAGTCCAGAGCCAAATCTTTGAGGGATCCTGCAAGCAGGTTGTTAAAAAAAGCCTGTCAAAGAAGGTAATGAACACAAGAGCTGACAACTAAGTGATCAATAACTTGTCATGACGCAGACAGTCAGAGGACTTGAGGGACAGAAGTATGCCCATTGCATTTATAGGCATGTGAGGCACGTGTGGAAGCAAAGAGGTTTGTGCTGTGTCACTAGGGATATTATTGGATTGGAATATTCTCTAATAGAGCATATTATAAAAAATGTCTCTGCGGTTATTGTTAATTTCAATGAAGACTGAAAGACTCTCTACCCTTTCAATCCCTCCCATCTTCCTTGCTAAGATCCAACCAGAAGGGAGGAGGGTGGAGATCAACTCAAGGTAGGTGAAGATGACAAAAGAAGGTAAACAAGATTGTAGGGAAAATGGAGGTAAAGCACTGGAACTCTAATCCAAATACCTTAATTTTTAAACTCAGAGTGATTAAATTCATAAATATATATATATATTTACACACACACAGTAAAGTGACTTGAAGTATATTCAACTTAATACTGAGCTACTTTAGTGTGACATTCATATTCATTTATAATCAAGATGAGTAAATATATTAGCATATAAGCAATTTACCACCTATTTTTATTTTGCTTTAACATAAGACAGTGTAACAGTCTAAAAAAAGAAGCAACATTTGAATGATGAAGAAATCATAATTTTAAATTAATATTTAAAACAGACTTTAAAAGCACATCCAATAAAACATGCTAAGGAAAATCTAATAATCTGGGTGAAAGGAATGTATGTTGGTCACAGAACATGCTGAACAGGACTCTACAAATAAAACTTAAGACCTGTTAGTAGGCTAAATTAGAGCGTATAACGATTTCTTTTAAAAAATGTTGTTTTTTGTTACATTTTCTATTTTTTTTTAATTTCAATATTCAATGAAAGATACAGGTTCACATATAAATACAGATGAGTTACACAGGAAAGTTTCAAAAGAGGAAAATGATTTCAAAGCTTTCCCTTTTTGTTGTGTATGAATATAATATAGATAGATACAGTTACCTGACAAGATTTTTGCTAGTAAAAGTACTCATGTAGGCAGGTACATCAGTTCCCTTGAGTGCATTATTCATAGTAATTTTTTTCAAAATCAGTTATCAGGCTATCGGTTGTATCAGCCTCTAAGCAAATGTATTTACTGTGCTTGAGCCATTCCAATGAACACTGATCATTCTGTTGAACCAATCTCAAATCTGAGCAATTACTATGAACTTTAATCATCAACCTGACACTTAGTATATTTTATTAGACTTATTTGTCTAACTGTCATGTTTAAAGAACACTGCCTTTACTCTGTTAGTGGTGTTAACACTTCTGATATAAAATTTTCTTCCTGGGATGGCTTTACCAGCTGGGTTCCTATAGAATCATACCAGATGTGACAGCTTCTTCCCTGATCTTGCTAGTGCTCTGTCTTGAAAAAAGTGGAACAGTCAATGACATATGTGACAACTATTTTTTTTTTTACACTAACTGAGAATCCTTCTCATGAACAGCATTTTAAATTCATTATTTATGGTTCCATAACATCTCTTTTGCACTGCTTAAGTAAAGCAGGCTTAAGACTAAAAGTTCAGCATCTGCCTCACCTAATTATTAACGAATTTACCCAGGCCTTGAAATGCACAAGGTCCCAAGCTTTATGGATGCAATCCCACCAAACTCCTTTTGAACATGGAACAAAAGTTGTTCTTTAAAAAGATGCTAGCCAAAAGTCAAGCTTACTACTCTATTTGCAAATTCAGTCATAACTACATATTTCCACTGCAAAATAAAATCCTAATGATTTTTCTTATGTGCTTGATCAAAGCAGCTAAGAGAAATGAAGGTGATCCTAATCCTTGTTCATTCTCAACATAATGATTTATTAAATTCAGACTTTGGTAAATCAGCTGAGGACAGTGATATTATTTAGGTAACTCTTACATCTTACACAAATGTGGAATACATTTCACATAACTTTAAAAGATTATTGTTCAATAGAATGAATCTCACCCGAACAGCATACATTTAAGTGAGGAATAAGTATGGAACCCAGTAACGCCTTTTCAGGCAAAAATTCTATAGAGCTGACTTATGAAAACTCTAAGCTATGGAGATATGAAGTATGAATTCCCCATATCACAGTAAACATATGGTAAGGGACATATCTCATAGAAAGTAATATTTTTAAGTGTGTGATTCAGTGTCTCCATGATTCAGATGCAGTACACTGATTTTGTGTTTGCTACAGAGACATATGATCCTTGGACATCTAACAGACTGAATGCAGCTATGCTTTGAGAAGCTTTAAAACAAACCCTCATGTTTAATACAGTTTATATTTTTTTCTAATTTACAGAAGAGTTTTCAAGGTTTCAAAGTGATATTGGACAGTGTGATACAAAAATATAATGCTACAATCTAAAAAAATATGTTGGCTTACTGAGAAATTTATTAAGATGTATTAAATATATTTACGACAACATTGCTATGAAAATATAACAGTATGGTAATACTTTAGCAAGTCTTTTGGATGCACGACTTCAAAAATGTTTTTTCCATGACAAATCCTTTACAAAAATACATCTCTGTGTGTGTTGTCTTTCCCTATGAGAGTGTTTCCTCCCCACATTTTAATTTGTATTGTTCCTTTTTCAGTTACTGTAAAAAAAAAAGGTATCAAATATATCTGATATATCACTGATGACAGTGATAAGCCTAAATAACTATTTTGTATGTATGCACGTATTCGTGTTACAAGAGATTAAAAAAAATCTTTTGTCCTTGAAAGAAAATTATGTGCAAAGACTGGAACAATGGAAATTTATTTGTTTTAGTTTGCAATAAAATTTTCAACACCCATCTAATTGCCTTTTCTGAGTTCATATCCCAGGGGTCTCAAGCGACCAGCTGAGAAACACTGCCTTAGGGAGAAACACACTGAGAAAGAGAGAATGTTTTTGCAGTAACAGAACTAGATGAAATAGTTCCATCAATATTGCTATTGACAAAAAATGTAGATTCAGTTTTCCATTTGAACCACATGTTTAAAGTTCAGGAAATTTTTTCAGTCTAAGGTACAAAAAATAAATTAGCAGAAAACAGATACACTAACATGTTTAAAGCGAAGATTTTTTAATATTGGTTCAAAGCATAATGTTGTTCAAAAACTTATACTTCGTTTCCTCTTTTAAAACTAAAACACTGGAAAAGAGGAGAGAGGAGA